>CM053606.1:151862234-151878454 GCA_028646535.1 Procyon lotor | reverse complement strand
CCAGCAAATTAGACAACCTGGAAGAAATGGATGCATTCCTAAAGACACACAAACTACCCAAATTGAACCAGGAAGAAATAGAAAACCTGAACCGACCCATAAGCAGTAAGGAGATTGAAGCAGTCATCAAAAATCTCCCAACAAACAAAAGCCCAGGGCCAGACGGCTTCCCAGGGGAATTCTACCAAACATTTAAAGAAGAATTAATACCTATTCTCATAATATCTCTTACAGGATTGCTGCTTTATTTGAAACCAAGGGCTTCAGTGGCATGAACAAAGGCGAGCTAGTGACAAAGGAGAAAAACACATTTGGACTCATTGCTTGAATGAGGTTTTCATTCAAAAGCTCTTTCCTACAATGGGAATTAAGTTCAGTACCCCATCTTTGACAGTAGAAGCAATTTACCTTCTTTTGGCAAGAAAAAAAAAAGAAAAGAGAAAAGAAAAAAAAAGAGAGAGAAAACAACCTTCTCTCATGCCTGGGCTTTGTAATTCCTTGGATATAGGCCCCTTACTTGAGTTTCAATTTTATCAACTGTAAGTTGTGTAAAGGTGATAGAGTTTACTTCACAGTGTCATTTTTGAGACCATTTTAGATGACTATATAGAAAGCCATAAATATCTGGTACTCAGTGTGGATTATCTTTCCTACCTATCTCCCCTACCTTCTAGTACTTTCTTACAAGAAAACCCATCTGTGAGGACTCTATATGATGCTTGTCAGTTTTCATGCCTCAGAATAAGTAAACACAACACTCATGGCAATAAGTGCTTCTTTCAACGTCAGGGATACTATTGGGATCAAGAATGAGGAGAAATTTCTCACTGGCATTGTTTGAAATCTCACTGATGAATGGGAGTTAGTTAGACAAATAAGAACTCTCTACTTTATACAGAGGAAGAGGTGGATACTTGGGGCTGGAGAGAAAATATGGGGGAAAAAATGAGACATGCCTAGGAACCAAGTGGAAGAACAAAAAATAGAGATGAGGAAAATTAGGATAGTTTCCTTTCATATGTAATGACATCCACGCATGACCTCTTATTCTAGTATTTGCTTTCCCTAGTATGCATTCTCTGACTGATTCTCCAGTATCTAGATCAACCAGAAAGGAGGGTGAGGGGGTGGAAATCAAACTATTTTAAGCCAAACTCCATTCTATTAAATTTTCTAAAGCAAGGTCTATTCTGAGAAGCATGATTAAGTATTTGCTAGGAATACTTTGGAGGCCTCTACAGGGCAGCCAAGTTGTCAAAATTCTAAAGACACTGCATCATTCTTAGACTGTGACCTTCAGGGAAATTAATTGTCACTCCTGCTCGTCCTTCCTTGAAGACATTCCAAGCCTTCAGGTTTTGTGGTGTTTTTGGCAGCATCTACCTGAGTTTTTAGACTGTTAAATCTTAGTCGAAAAATGTCAGTGTGAAATGAGATTTATGCCAGCTTGTCTAACAGGCCTGACAAGTAATTCAAATATTATTCCAACCTGGATGTTCTCACATCCACCAAGATGAAAATTAAGTACTACATGGGCTCAGGATGAGCATTTCCAAGGCAAAGCCTTCCCCAACTCCCATTCTCCCTTCCTATGTTTTTCATGATTTAGTATTAAGCCTTCTGCTTAGAGAAAACATTTAAAAATTCTAGCTAATGGTATATGTAAAGCAAAAAAAAAAAAGGGAGAATCATCAAATGTGTCATATCAGTCTTTTTAATATTCTTACAATGCTCGTTTCATACCGTTGCTCCCTTCAAAGCTGCAGTGGCAATCCTTTAAAAAACAAATTCATGAAGCACCTTCTGTGTGCCAGTTACTTTGTTCCATGTTGATGGGATGCAGGATAAAGGCAGATATGATTCTTACCTTCAAAATGGTGTAAAAACAGCTTAAGAGGAATGCCTAGGTGACTCAGTCAGTTGAGCGTCTGCCTTTGGCTCAAGTCATGATCCCAGGGTCCTGGGATTGAGTCCTGCACCTGGCTACCTGACAAGAGAGCTTCTCCCTCTGCTTCTCCCTCTGCCTGCTGCTCCCCCTGCTTGCATTCTCTCTCTCTCTCTCTCTCTCTCTCTCTCTGACAGATAAATAAAATTTAAAAAAAAAAGTTTAAAATAGCAATGGAAGACATTTGTCAGGGCAATACAGGAATTAAAAAAAAACAAAAACAACACTCTAAGAACTGAGTTGCTCCACCGTTCCTGGTTGTTCAGGAGGGTTATTTGAAAAGAACTTTTTATTAGAAAGCAAAAGGCAGGGGTGCCTGGGGGGCTCAGTGAGTTAAAGCCTCTGCTTTCTGCTCAGGTCATGATCTCAGGGTCCTGGGATCCAGCCCCACATTGGGCTTTCTGCTCAGTGGGGAGCCTGTTTCCCCTTCTCTCTCTGCCTACCTCTCTGCCTACTTGTGATCTCTCTCCCTCTGTGTCAATAAGTAAATAAAATCTTTAAAAAAAAAAAAAGCAGAAGGCAAGGGACACTTAGGTGGCTCAATCAGTTAAGCATCTGACTTTTGATCTCAGCTCAGGTCTTGGTCTAAGGGCTGGGAGTTTGCATGGAGCCTACTGAGAAGGAAGAGAAGGAGAAGAAGAAGGAGAAGGAGAAGAGGAAGAGGAAGAGGAAGAAGAAGAAGAAGAAGAAGAAGAAGAAGAAGAAGAAGAAGAAGAAGAAGAAGAAGAAGAAGAAGAAGAAAGCAAAAGGCTTGACTATTATGCTTCTTTTTACTAGGTTTAGATTTATAAGAATTTATAAGAATATAAGAATGGCGTTGCACAAATTACTGTTTGGTTTTTCCTTTGCTTCTAAAACATCTTGCCCCATTGTTAAGTTGGTTGTATAACTCTAGACAAATCACTGAACCTCAGTTCGTTCATTTATAAAGTGGCAACAATAACACCAAGCTTTTAGGATTACTGAGAGACTATTTTCAATAAAATAACACCTGGAAGCTCTTTGCACAGTGATAAACAAAAGCAAGGACTCAGCTGCATCTAGGTTGACTGTGGGGCCTTCATTTTGCATTTGTGATCTTAATCACTGAGTTTTTGTCAAAAGGGTCGAAAGTGTGAACAGTTATAATTGATGATTCCTTCTAAAAATTTTCTCCATTCAACTCTACAAAGGTAACTGTAACAGCTAAGTTTTTATTCCCCTCAACTTTAGGATATGGCCGCATGAACAAAAGGGATATGGGACATTTCCATGTGGAAATATTCAGTTGTTAATACTTGAACCTTCAGCCTATGCTTCTCAGCTGAAATGGTTGTGGAAGTGTGCCTTGTAGAGATTCTGTGCTGAGCCCTAACATGAAAAGTAGCTACCTTATGACAGACTTTGTACAAGTAAAAAATAAACCTTTGTTGTTTCAATTAAGACACTAAGATTATCATAATAAACCTCAATAAAATAATGCTGATAGCTTCACATTTGTAATCAGTTTTCAGACAAGATTAATAAGATTAATAGAATGTGGGACTTCATGCACAAGCTAAATGAAGGGAAAATATCTGAGTGTTATCTGGAGAAATACATTACTTTCCCAAGCATAAAAATTTCTGACTAAAATCTCAAATAGTGAACATCAATCATCTGAATTTTAAAATGAAATGCAAGCCCCTTTTCTGATTTCAAAATTTGGATGGTGCTTATTGTGTAGCTATGAAGCCTAAAGAAAAAAAATTGAATTGTGACACCCCATTCTTGCCAACAATGCCATCTGGCTTGGTAAAATTAATTCTTGGGTGACAAACTCATGGAATTTCCAAAATAAACTTCTTGGAAACTTTTGGCAACCAGGAAGTATCCTTGGCCAGAACTCAAAGATCTGAGAAACTACTCTCACAAACAGTGTGACTTTCAATGTCAATGCCATGGATTAGCTTTGTGGCTTGGTCAAATCACTCTTCACTTCTCCGGACTTTAGTTTCCCAGAGAGAAGATGAAAATGTTGGATTAATAATATCCAAGTTCTCTTCTAACATCTTATTAATCTATAACCTGTAGTTTCAAATGAGAAAATAGAATATAAATCTCTATTCCCATAAATTAGAACTTGTTACTCTGGAGAAGTTAAATCACATGATGAAATCTGAAACTATTCCTCCATGAAGGCACTAACCAATCACAAAGAAGTAGGATGAATTACCGTTATTGCACAATGAGTAAAAATATGAAAACATCCCTTAGATAAAATCATCAAATCATCTTCATCTTTGTATATCCATGGAAAATGATGTCCAGCCTATATAGTAAGTGCTCAAAAATTATTTACTGAATTGATAAATGGGTTGATATATCTGTGGAAGCTTAAATGGGTTGGATAGGTGATGAAGAAAGTTCCTCTGCACTTTTGGTCTTAGGTATGTGTCATTTATGTATAAAGGCTGTTTTGAGGAAACATGTTATGAGTATAAACCTTAAAATGCTCGAATCAGTGGTGTGCAAAACAGAACAGTCGAGAGACCTTACTTGCAGAGCTGGTATCCTCATTAATTAGTGATGTGACCACTTCACCACTGCACCTCAACGTTCTCATCTACAAAATGGCTAGTAAAAATGTATCATCTCTCCTCAGTAAAAGTTGCTGTGAAAATAAAGTGGGATGAGATGTGAAGAGGCTTTGAAAGATGAAAATATGTGTCATTATAATTGGGAACCAGCAAATGAAGAGCAACTCACACTTGTGAGGGGAGGAGGCCATTCTCAGAAGCAATGCCCTTAGTGGGAGCTGGAAATCTTCATCGGATTCTTTTAGTTCCTTGAAACTTGCTTTTTCTTAGGACTCCTAGGCTTTCAGAACATCCCTATTCTTAAAATAGGCATTGGTGTTACTTTTTGCACTAACAACATTTTTTTCTATCTTGAAATTCTTTGGTCAGATTGCCTTCCTTTCCCAAACTCTAGATGTCAGTGTGTCCCCAAGCCCACTCTATGGGATTTTTCTCTAGTATACTTAGTCCAAACCTGTGACTTCAGTCAGCCCATCACTCCCAAATTTAGGTCCATCTTTACCTGGCTCTGAAATCTAGCCTCTCATTTCCACCCACTTGCTCCTCATTTCCAGATGAATCTCTAATAGGGCATCTCAAACTGAACCAATTCTCAACACCATCTGCAGCTCCCATATATTTTCTCATTTCTGCAGAAGGCACCAAGCTCCCAATATGTAAAGTCCAAAACTTTAAAGTCATCTTTAGTGTTTATTTTTTTCTCCCACTCCACCTCGAATCCAGCCATAAAATATTGTCTGCTCGCTCACCCCCCTCTAGCACCTCTCCTTAACCTAACAAATCTCCCTGCTTACACATTTAGTTCACTGACAGAATATTTTTCACACAATGGACAGATGATTCTTTTAATGATGCAAGTCAGATCAAAACATGACCCAGCTCAGCATCCTCCAAATAACTTCCCATCAGACTTAGGACTAAAATTTAAAGTCCTCCAAGTAAGCTGAAGATCCTTCACCATCGCTACCGGGTCACTGTCCTCCAGCCTCAATGACCTCCTGGTCAACATTTTAATATGCCAAGTGTCCTCTCACTTGGGGCTTTTGCACACACTATTCCTCTGTCTGTGATGCTATTTCTCCAACATTATGGTTTGTTCTCTTATTCCTTTCAGGAGTTTCTCAAAAGTCACTACTTTGGAGAATCCTTGTGTGACTAGCATCTTCGAACTCCCTCTCCTAGCTATCTTTATCTCCCTACCCTGCTTTATTTTTCTTCACTGCCCTATCACTACTGATTTTCCTTTTTGCTTCCATTTTCCAATGGTTTGCTTTTTTTCCTCAAGCACGCATAGCATACAGATTTGCTTTTGTATAAGGAAATAAAGATAAGCTTTAAGAAGTCAAAATAATTGAGATCTGGTCTACCTCCTCCGAGGCACATTTGCAAAGAGATGAAGTTTAGAGAATGAGCAAGAAGAATAAAACTTGCAGGCTCATAATTACTTCTTCTTGAATTAGAAAACCTGAGACATCGTGTAAAGAAGCTTAGAATTTCAGAACTGGAAGAAGCCCTAGTTAATATGTATGTATGCAGAGAGAGAAAGAGAGAGAGAGAGAGCAGCCCAATCCTAACATTTTACAGAGGAAAAGTCTCAGAGGTGGAAGAGAGGAAAAGTATCTTCTCCAGTGTCATTCAGTAAGCCAGAAACAATGGGTGTTGGGGCTGGGGGGGTCTCTTGACATCCCATCATATTGGGGGTGGGTGTTACACAGTTGAATATCATTATAACCAAAGTTTTGAGCAACAATGGAAGGTCACCACAGTTCTGCAAGGAAGAGAAAAGAAAGATGTCAATAAAAGAATACTTTCCCACTAGGATTGAGCTACGCTATATAGCTAATTCTAAAAAGCATTGTTTGGCATATCTCAAAATACCTCCCAGATTCTGATATTGCTATTCTGCAGTTTGACCAAACTCTAGAATGAATGACGTCATTCTGGAAATGTCAAAAAAGCTAAAACAAATCTGGATTTAATTTTATTCAGTTTCCTTTCTGTCTGAACTCCTCGCTCCGCTTAATCTGAAATGGCAACCACAAAAAAAGTCATTGATCACGTCAGATTTTTTAAGCAACTTTTTGAGCTGGAATTATAACACAATGTGTCTCTCATCTTCTGAGAAATGGCCATTGCATCTGCTAAATACTACATGAAGCAATGTTATTAAAGATTAACAAGGTTGGGGCGCCTGGGTGGCTCATTCGTTAAGCGTCTGCCTTCGGCTCAGGTCATGATCCCAGGGTCCTGGGATCGAGCCCCGCATCGGGCTCCCTGCTCGGCGGGAAGCCTGCTTCTCCCGCTACCATTCCCTCTGCTTGTGTTCCCTCTCTCGCTGTGTTTCTCTCTGTCAAATAAATAAAATCTTAAAAAAAAAAAAAAAAATTAACAAGCTTTGTAATTTAACTGGTATTGGCTTTAATACTCATATTTCTTATATTCATATCATTCTCCTAATTAATTCCATCAGGCCTTATATGCATACCCTTGGTTGGCCTACTCTTCTGTTGTTTATATTTTTAATTTGTGATTGAGTTTCTTCATATATCTCAACTGGTTATAATGCAATGTGATAACATAAAATTCCAGTCAATTGTATTTACTCAGTCAGTAGGATTTGTCCCTTTTTTTAGCACTTGTAGCAAAGAGTCTGACTCCATTTTGATGTTCAATCATTGCTAGCTTTTTTTTTTTTTTTTTAAAGATTTTATTTATTTGACAGCGAGAAACACAGCCAGAGAGGGAACACAAGCAGAGGGAATGGTAGCAGGGGAAGCAGGCTTCCTGCTGCGCAGAGAGCCCGATGCGGGGCTCGATCCCAGGACCCTGGGATCTGACCTGGGCCGAAGGCAGCCGCTTAACGACTGAGCCACCCAGGCGCCCCTCATTGCTAGCTTTTAAGCCTCACTTCTTTTTTCCTTCTGCCCCATATCTGGTCAAACTGATAAGAAAGCCCATTCTCCCTCCTTTGGCCTGAGTGGAAAATTCACACCACAGCAGCTCAGGGCTGTGTATGGGAGCCCTTATTGCTGCCCTCCCCCCAAGCCCCCAAATATCATAAAAACATAAAAACCCCAAGCCAGTCTTCTTTCCATACTATCTCAAGCCATTTTCTGGACCAGCTAGGGTGGCCTGGCCTTCCCTCCCCAGAAAACCTCATTACATGAGTAGTAAACCTTTGTCTACCCACCAGAGGCATATGCAATATCTCATTCTCAACTTCTGAACCATATTTTTGGGTTGAAGTCCTTCCTCATTATGCAGGGCGACAAGAACACTTCACGTTGGCATCCTAAAGGTCACTTAACCATTAAGTAGAGAAACTACCTAAAGTGAAGAGGGAAAGATCTCCATTGGTCAACATCATTTTACTGAAGAAACAAAATTGTGCATCATGTTAGATTGAAATTGGCCACAACAACCTTTCAATTTTATTGGCAATCATTTGCAAAGAGATAAAGTAGATCAGGTTATTTAAATTTTCTTTTTCCTGAATATAAGGAAGGCTTAAGTAATTGACAGCAATAAGTATTACTAGGACAGTTGTTTAAAGCTTAAATAATCAAATTCTTACAAACACGTACATTCTACTGGATAAGAAATGATGCCTATTTAGGGCGCCTGGGTGGCTCAGTCGTTGAGCATCTGCCTTCGGCTCAGGTCATGATCCCAGAGTCCTGGGATCCAGCCCCGCATCGGACTCCTTGCTCGGCAGGAAGCCTGCTTCTCCCGCTACCATTCCCTCTGCTTGTGTTCCCTCTCTCGCTGTGTTTCTCTCTGTCAAATAAATAAAATCTTTAAAAAAAAAAAAAAGATGCCTATTTAATAAGGTTATATTTCTAGTAGACGAAAATAACCTTGTGCTTAATATTTAATAAAGATCCTCAAGAAAGCCTTTGTGGTGAGTAGCTTACAGTGGAATGTGACCATCCCTGTGGGCAGTTTGTTTCTTCCATGCAAATAAAACCAGGAACAAATAAATTTTCTCCACATGTTAAAGTATTTGACATAATAGAATCATTTTCTGCCCGGTTTTTATAAGATAGTTTCAACCTATAATTTGTACAGTAAAATGACTTCCCTAAATTATATAATTTCATTAATTATTTACTGATTTACTTTTTTAAATTCTCATGTCAGAATTGAGTTGACAGTAGTTTTTAGACATAGTACATCATCCTTGTTTGTTTCTTTCTTTTATCATGTTATTTTGTCTCTCCATGTTAGGATTGCCAGATAAAATATGGGATGCCCATTTACATTCAAATTTCAGATAAATAACATATTTTTTTCAGGGTACATATTTGGTATCAGTATGCCCTACACAGTCTTTGGGACTCAAACAAAACAAAACACTACTGCTGCTTTTCTACATAGGTTCCTTCAGGCTGGCCAGGGATGGAAGAGTGACCCTCTCAAAGGTCTTTTTAATCCCATATTCCTTGGATATGGTAATTAACTATTATTTTCTTTTCATCTGAAATTCAAATGTAACTGGATGCCCTGTACTTTGATTTGCTAAATCTGGCAACCCTACTGCTTGTTGCCCAAACTCAGTTCACAATTTCACAAATGCATACTCTTGTGTATCTAATATGTATCTTTCATATATGTTTTTTTACTTAAATTCCAGTTAGTTAACATACAATGCAATATTACTTTCACGGATACAATTTAATGAGTATAAAGTACTATGTATGCAAGTTCTTGTTTAAATTTTAAGTCAATATTGTTGGGCACTTTAAATCATTTTGTTTTTCCTTTAAATATTATTATTTATTACTTTGTCCATGTGGATATAGCTCATTTCATCTGACCAATACACAGTATCCTACCTAGCCATAGACTATAATTGATGTGCATTTCCCACTAAGCAAACCTAGACCATCTCAGTTTTTTGCAACCAGCAATGGTCACATTATATCCTTGTGCATGTGCCCTTCTTTTCTTGTGTTAAAATTTCTCTAAAGTATATGTAGTTAGGAGTGAAATTCTGCATGGGGCATGTAGTTCATTTTAATATGCACTTTCACTGTCAGATGATTCTCCTAACAGCTACTTCAGTTTATACTCTGAAGACTGTGAGTAAATTCGTTTTTTATTTCCTAGATTCCACAATGAGCGAAATAATACGGTATTTGCCTTCCTCTGTCTACTTACTTCATTTAGCATAATACCTTCTAAGTCCATCCATGTTGTCACAAATGACAAGATGCCATCATTTTTATGGCTGAGTAATATTCCATTGTAAATGTATACCACATTTCCTTTATCCGTTCATTTCGCATGGACTCTGAGGTGAGTCCATCTTAGCTCTTACAAACAATGTAAATAATGCTACAGTAAATGTAAAGGTACGTAAAGGTACAGGTATCTTTTCAAATTAGTGTTCTCACTGTCTCTGGGTAAATACCCAGTAGTGGAATTATTGGATCATATGGTATTTCTATTTTTAATTTTTTGAGGAAACCTCTTACTATTTCCCTAATGGCTGCACCAATGTACATTCCAACAGTGCATGAGGGTTCCCTTTTCTCCACATCCTCGCTGACACTTGCTATCTCTTGTCTTTTTAATTCTTGCCATTCAAACCAAAAGCAGAATTATAGCTATAAATACAGGGGGGAGAGAGGTTGAGGGATGGACAAAATGAAGAACCTGTTAGAAACTGACAATAAAGAGATGCCCAATCTCATTAGGAATCAGAGAAGTGAAAGTTAAAAGAATAAATACTTTAAATTCACTGTATTGACAAAAAATAAAGTTTATCAATACCAAGTATTGCAGAGAACAAAGAGAAAGAGAAAGAAAAAGTCATTTTATTTTATTTCGTTTTGTTTTTATTCGAGTAGAGCTGACACACAATGTTACATTTGTTTCTGGTGTGCAACATAGTGATTTGACAACTCTGCATGTCATTTTTCTATTATTTTATTTTCACTCCAACATAGTTAGCATACAGTGTTATATTAGTTTCAGATGTACAATATAGGGATTCAACATTGCCTTACATCCCCAGGTGCTCAACACTCCGACAAGTGCCCTCCTTAATCCCCACCACCTATTTCCTCCATCCCCCCCACCCGCCAGCCCTTGGGTGACCATTAATTTGTTTTCTGTGGTTAAGAGTCTGTTTCTTGGTTCAACAACTCTTTTATGCTCTACTGTGCTCACAAGAGTAGCCGCCATCTGTCACCACACAATACTATCACTACCACTGCTGTAGTCGCTATTCTGTACATTTCATGACCATGATTCATTCATTCTATAACTGGAGACCTGTATCTCCCACTCACCTTCACCAGTTTTGTCCACCGCCCCTCCCAACCCCCCGCCCCCCGGCAACTATCAGTACGGTTCTTAATTTTTAAGTGAAGAATCCCACATTTCCTGTTGCCCTGGGCCCCGCTGTAGCTGCTTCTGAGGAGAGTATCTATGATTTGTACATGAGCACATGCCTATAGCCACAAGTTGTAAAGAAATAACCATTGGGTTTTGTTGAAAGTATTATGTGGTACAAGGGCAGAAATAAATAAGCTCTTGAGTTTCTTGCATTTGCAGGTAGAGAGATGTCCTCTGCCCACATTTTTACAGAAGTTGCCCTTCTTTCCACGTCTAGGTTGGTCAGGCCTCTCCCCTTGGGGTCCCTCACTTCCCCTAGACACGAGTGATGTGGTCAGATTCCCTCCGATCTGGTCCAACCTAAGGTCTTCAGAGGATTTCCTTTGAACTGCTAGAGCCATTGTCCTGGGTCTGCACAGAAAACTAGAGGTTTCTAGGAGTTTATCCCCCTACCCTCCCTCCCGGTACCCATTGATAATCATGGAAGGTGCAGGACTTTGAAAACCCAGTTTATTTTTCTTGGGTCA
The DNA here is from genome assembly GCA_028646535.1 of Procyon lotor. NCBI lineage: Eukaryota > Metazoa > Chordata > Mammalia > Carnivora > Procyonidae > Procyon > Procyon lotor. Next base: position 151,867,082 of record CM053606.1, on the reverse strand, counting down.
TGATAAGTTATTATAATATCATATTAACTTATAATAATAAATAATCTCAATGCATTAACATAATAATATAACAATAAGTTATGGTAACTTATTATAATATTATATTAAATTATAATGATAATAATCTATCATTGCTGAGAAATAACATTAGAAGCCCTCAGTGAGATCAGGGTAAGGTACCTTAACAGGACGTTGCCCGAGATGCACACCTTTCCTTGGCTCCCCTTTCTCCTGTTTCCTCCCCCCTTTAACTGACTTCCTCAGGCAATGCTTCCTTACCCTCCTGCATGACCATCCTTATCTGGGGGTCAGCTTCTAAGGAACTCACTGAAGGCATGGTTCTCAAGCCTGATGTCCCACTCTCTCAGGCTGGAATAATTCTGAGCTCCCATAAGTGGCTTAGATCCCAGAGACAGTGTGGGTTTGAGGTTCTTGTGTACTTATCTTGGTAGTTTTAGACCACTTTCCCTTTGTTCTCTTTGTCCCCAGGGGATTTCCTGTATTTTCTCGTCCACTCAGAAATGTAAAATAAGTCTGTTGTAAATTATGCAGAATGTATGTATTTTAAGGCAGTTGGGCTACTTTTAGAGCACCTGTACCACCATACTGCTGGAAGCATAAGACTTTTTTTTTTAAGATTTTATTTATTTATTTGAAAGACAGAGAGTGAGTAAGAGAGAGAGACAGAGCAAGAGCAGGGCAAGAGGCAGAGGGAAGGAGAAGCAGACTTCCCGCTGAGCAGGGAGCTCAATCCCAGGACCCCAGGATCATGACCTGAGCTTCGTGAAGGCAGACAATTAATGACTGAGCCACCCAGGTGCCCCAGCATAAGACTTTCTGCTTTTATTTCTGATTTTATGTTGAATGCTTAGCTCATGTATTTTCAGTCTTTATGGTTTTCTTATCAGTGGATTAAAAACTATAAATTATATATATGTATATGTGTACATATATATGCATGTGTGTGTATATTTATTTATATATATATATATATATATTTAGCATACTGCATATTTTGTTCTGCATTATTTCATTGTCATTTGGCCCTGAGTATTTCACTATTTACTGTATATTTTCTTTAACACAGGGATTTTCTTTTTTTCTTCATTTTTTATAAGATTTTATTTATTTATTTATTTGAGAGAGACAGGGGAAGGAGAGAGAGGGAGAGAAAAAAAGAGTGTGAGCACAGAGGGAGAGAGAGAGAAGCAGGCTCCTCACTGAGCAGTGAGCCTGATACAGGGCTCAATCCCAGGACCCTGGGATCATAACCTAAGCCAAAATCACATGCTTAACCAACTGAGCCACCAAGGCGCCCCAATGCAGGGGTGTTTTGTAAGTATTTTATTGGTTTAAAGACATAAGTAAAGTTTTTATCTTTTTGAACAGTATTTTCTAACTATGTGTATTTTATGTAGTAAGAGAAACTGTATGTTAGGATGTTAATTCTTTAGAGATGCAGAAAGGGAAACCCTTTTGCACCATTGGCGGGAATGCAAACTGGTGCAGTTTGAGGAGGTTCCTCAAAAAGTTAAAAATAGAGCTCCTCTATGATCCAGCAATTACACCACTAGATATTTACCCAAAGAATACAAAAATACAAATTCAAAGGATATGTGCATCCCCTCGATGTTAATAACAGCATTATTTACAAGAACAAAATTATGGAACTAGCTCAAGTGTCCACCAACTGATGAATGGATAAGGAAGACATGGTATATATACAATGGAATATTACTCAGGCATGAAAAAGATGAAATCTTGCCATTTGCAATGGCATGGATGGAGCTAGAAACTATTATGCTAAGCAAAATAAGTCAGTCAGAAAATGACAAATACCATATGATTTCACTCCTGTAGAATTTAAGAAACAAAACAAATTGAGCAAAAGGATTTTTAAAAAAGAGAAACAAACTGAAGGTTTTGAAAGGGAAGGGGCTGGGGGGTTGGGTGAGCCTCATGGTGGGTAATAAGGGGGGCATGTATTCTATGGAGCATTGGGTGTGGTGCATAAGCAATGAATCTTGGAACACTGAAAAAATAAAATAAATAAAATAAAATAAAAATTAAATTTAAAAATAAAATAAAAAAGAGAGGCAAACCAAGAAACAGATTCTTGACTACAGAGAACAAACTGTTGGTGACCAGAGGGGAGAAGGGTGGGATCATGAGGAAACAGGTTTTGGGGAGTAAGTAGGGCACTTGTCGTGATGAGCACTGGGTGATCCATGGAAGGGTTGAATCACTGTACAGGACACCTGAAACTAATTTTACACTGTATGTTAACTAACTGGAATTTAAATAAAAAGTTAGGAAAAAAAGAAAATACACTGTGCATCAAAACAATAAAGATATGTTTGTAGTCTGGTACATGATAGATTTTTGTAACTCTTCCAATTGTTACAGAAGGTTCTCTGGGTATCTCTGGATTATTCTCATTAATCAACTCATACAAATCTATGATCCTGCTTATTTTTGTCTGTTCTATCAATTCTGAGAGAGATCTGTTAAAATCTCTAATACAAGATTAATCACTACATTAATCTGTCACCTGTCACTTTAATATTTGGGATTTATATATAACTGCATGCCTAGGTTTGGGGACCTATCTTCTGGAGCTATTACTGTTTCTCATGGTAAGCAGTGTTCCTCTTTGTCACTGATTTTGCTCTGCCATTAAAATCTATCCCGTGCTCTACTAAAATTGCTACTCTAGATTTCTTCTGATTTACATTTCCTCGTATTTTAACTCTGTTAAAATTAACTTTTTCACTCTTGCATGTCCATTAAGAACATCTCTTACAGAAATCAGTGATGAAATAGGAGTTTATTGCATGCTGGTTGTTTTCGTTGTTGCTACGGAATACAGTCTGAGTATAGATGATCCCCAACTTAATGACAGTTTGACTTATGATTTTTCGACTTTATAGTGGTGTGAAATTGACACACGTTCGGTGGAAGCCATATTTCCAATTTTGAATAGCGATTTCTACCTGGGCTAGCAATGTGCAGTTCGATCCTCTGATCCTCTCTCAGGACGCTGGACATGGGCAGCAAGCCACAGCTCCCAGTCAGCCAGCCAACACAAGGGTAAACGGTCAATACGCTGACAACCATTCTGTGCCCAACCAACCATTCAGTTTGTCATAGGATATTGAAAATATCATAAATTTCACAAAACAAATATCGTGTATCACTGCTCTAGACACATTCAGGCAGCACACGCTGGAAGAGAAATTTGATCAACTAATTCACAGCAAGAGCAAAGATTTAACACTAGTGGGATTTTTTTTCTATGAAAAACCTGTTGCGCCCTCTTTCAGCTCTTAAAATGTTAAAATAAATTTAGCTAATATCAGTTAGTATTAGTTGAGTGGTTGCTAGATGTGAGGCACTGCTCTAAGAGCTTTACCTGAACTACCTTGTGTAGTCCTCACAAACATCCCACGAGGTCCTCTAAGATTCTATACTTCCGGTCTGCATAATACTGCCAGAGTCAGAGAAGCACTGCAACCCATTCCTGTTGGCAAAGAGCAACTCTAATTATTGAAAACACAGAAGTTTTGATGCTGTTCCTATGTCAATCCATGGCTTAGAAGGAGTCTAACCAGTCATTTAACCAGTGACAGCTTAGTTAAGCAAAAGGTCACAATAATAATTCCTAAAAATTAACAAATGATTTGTGAACTAATCAAATGACTTGATAAAGAATTCACCCTGTAATATTTTATTTAGTAACACTTTACTATATACTCTGTGTAACGTATTTAGAAAATAAAAGAGAATATATTTCAATCTATGAATTTATTTAAATAGTGGTTTACATTACTTTACTAGCAGGTGAGTATTTTGAATACCACATCTGGGTTTTTATTTGACAGAGGAGCAAACTAGGCACAAAATAGTCAAGTATAGCTTACAAAGGTTATAAACTAGTCAGTACCAGAGCTGAGATTCAAACACAGACAGACTAGCTCTGGTATTTATGATCTTAACCACCACGTTTTATTGCCTGTCAAGATATCATTCTGATAAGTCATTTTTCCACCACTTTTTATTTAACATGTCATTTTAATATTATTGGAGGATGCTAAATTGCCTTCTTAAGAGAATTAGTGCAAATTTGAAATTCCGTCCTTTTTTCATAAATATTGATAAGAAACTTCATTTATGTTCTTTCATTACTGAAACTGTCTTTTTTTCTTTTCACATATATATAGATAAACCCAGAAGCAAAGATATAACAGATATTTTCATTCTTCAATTGATTGGCAAGGCATATTTAAGTAAAATATAAGTTTTTATAAGCCAAATATCCTTCTCGAATTTATTTTCATTTTTAATTCCTAAATTTATACTCTACCAGATTCAATAAAACACATGAAACTTACTTTGAAGTTACGATTTCTTAACCCGGGGGCACCTGGGTGGCTCAGTGGGTTAAGCCTCTGCCTTCGGCTAAGGTTATGATCTCAGGTCATGATCTCAGGGTCCTGGGATCGAGCCCTCCATCGGGCTCTCTGCTCAGCAGGGAGCCTGCTTCTTCATCTTCCTCTGCCTGCCTCTCTGCCTACTTGTGATCTCTTTCTGTCAGATAAGTAAATAAAATCTTAAAGAAAAAAAAAAAAGATTTCTTAAACCCAGAAGAAATTCTTTTTTTTTAATTTAATTTAATTTAATTTTTTCAGTGTTCCCAGATTCAATGTTCATGCACCACACCCAGTGCTCCATGCAATATGTGCCCTCCTCAACACCTACCACCAGGCTCACCCAACCCCCCAACCCCCTCCCCTCCAAAACCCTCAGTTTGTTGCTCATAGTCCATAGTCTCTCATGGTTCATCTCCCC
>CM053606.1:151831043-151861734 GCA_028646535.1 Procyon lotor | reverse complement strand
GAGGGTGCCCCTTTCTCCACACCCTCTCCAACATTTGTTGTTTACTGTCCTGTTGATTTTGGCCATTCTAACTGGTGTAAGGTGGTATCTCAGTGTGGTTTTGATTTGAATCTCCCTGATGGCTAATGATGATGACCATTTTTTCGTGTGTCCGTTAGCCATTGATACGTCCTCTTTGGAAAAACGTCTGTTCATGTCTTCTCTTAAACCAACCAGGGCAAGTACTGGATATTCCAGTGGAGGGATTTTCTATCCAGCTGCCATTGTTGACATTTCTTCTATTAGTGCTTTGTGCTTTTTGCCTCTGTGCTTCCTTGCTCTTTTGTGTCATTTTGTATAAGAACAAAGTTTCATTTGCTTTAATTTTCCCGGTGTTTTAGATAATTCATATGTCTTGTTTTTGTAATTCTACAAATAAAAAATTACTAGGTTAAAAAAAACACCTCTTAAGCTCTATTTCTCTTATTAGTGGCAAATGAAATATTATATTTATTTCTAAAACATAAGATACAGAAAGTCAGCACATTTTATTCACTTTCACCCTTATCCCACCAGTATAATACCTACATCTCAAGGTTCACAGATGTTCTCTGGAATTGTGCCTGGGTAGTATTGTTATAGTCATATATTATTATATTAAATATCTTGTGCTTTCAAGTGGTATAAACAATCATAAAAACACCAAAGTGCTTCCCTTGCTTATGAAATAAAGCTTCATGAAGATAAATGAGGTTTTTCTCTGACCACCAGAGTTAACTGCTATCCTGAATTGAACATTTATCTTTCCCCACATTTAAAAATTACCACATATGCACTTCACTATATATATGTGTGTGTGTGTGTGTGTGTGTATAGTCACAGTACCTATCCATAAACCATGTATAAATGTTTTGCATGTTTTTAAGCCTTATGAAAATGATTTATTCCACAGACTATTCTGCAACTTGCTTGTTTCACTCAACATTGTTTTTAAGATTATTTATATTGATATATGTACTTTCATTGGAATAACTTCAAAGTAGTATTGAGTAGAGTACAACTAATGTGATCCTTCTCCTGTAAATGTTCATTTTATTACAGACAATATGGCTCTAAAGATTCTTGTACATATTTATTCGGAAAAGGGTAACTAGGGTCTGAAACTCGGAAGACAGCAGCAATTTACCCACCCCCCACCCATGGCAGCTGGGTTTTCTAACTTCATTTGCATTCCTGCAAACACTTGGTTTTGTCAGAATGTTTCATTTTTGCTTACCTGTTGCATGTAAAATGTATCTCATCATGGGTTTTATTTTTACTTCTCAGGTTACTAGCAAGGCTTTGTTTATTGTCCATTAAGGCTTTGTTTTATTTGTGTGTTACCTATTCATGTATTGTTTTTTTCTTTTTGGTTGCTTTTTTCTTATGAAATATTAGGAGTTATTCTACTTTGTATTCTGGATACAAAATCTTTATCATTTACGTGTCACTAAGATCTTCTCTAACACTACTGCTTGTCATTTTTATAATGTCTTTTTCTGCAAAAAAAAAAGGATCAAATTTGAAAATAATCAATGTATCCTTTTTTATTTAGTGACTTGGGTTTTGTGGGGTCTTCTTTCCTCCTTAAGGTCACAATGCTGTCTTCAAACATTTTTAAAATTTACTTTATACATTAAGTCATTAATTCACCTGGAATGCATTTTTGCATATCATGTGAAGTAAAATTATATCATTTCTATGTGTTAAAAAAAATCATTGAAGCAACATTATCAAATCAGTCTACTTCCGCATTGGTGTTAATGCCCCCCTCTCATATATCGTATATCATATTTCTGCATATTTGTGGGTCTTTCCTGGGTTCTTTATCCTATTCCATTGTTCTGGGTCTATGTATTGACTTTTGGTACAGTTTTATTCTTGCTTAATTATTATATGTCATAATACACCTTGACATCTGATAATGAATTTTACATCATATAACATTGCAATTCAAAGATTTAGAAGTGTCCCTTCACATCAATTTTGATGGGAATTTTTCAATCTGAAAAAAAAATTACCAGGGAAAAATTCAGCTCAGGATGATATTCTTAAATTTTTGATTATTAGTGTTTTCAAAACATTTACCAAGCTAGATTTCCAATCTTAGTCCTCAATGTCTATAGCCCTTTGTTTTCATCCATTTGTCTTTTCCTTCAGTATTTCTGGAAAGCTTATCAATTGTGTCCTCTGCATAACCAATCTAAAATTTTATATTTTGAAGCTGGCTTTTACTTTCTCTATGATATCTTTTAACCTTATTTCATTTGCGTTTTCTGTGGTTCTTCTTTATATCCTCTATCTCCCCTTTGCTATAGAGTTCCCAGCCAGCTTATTACATCCTAATGGCATTCTGCACCTGTCTCGTACAACTTTTCTCTCTGCATTCTAGAAGGATTCCAGAGTGCAAACATTTCATTCTGAGGCCAGCAGGAGATAAGTCACAGATATATCTTTCTCTTAGACTTCAGGATTTTCTCCTTATTCTTATTTTCTAATATTTTGTCATAGGCTCTGTATAGTCTGTCCTCTGTACTCAAATGACATGAGGTTTTGAGAGTCATCAAGTGTCCCTGTCTGGCAACAGGCAGAGTAAGTGACTTGTCAGGGCTCTGGCCCGATACCTTTCTCACATCCACATCAGCTGGACAGGTTATTATTTCAAGCTTCCAGTATTCACCAGGTAAAGCAGATAATATTCCAGTGGTACTCGTCTACATTTAGACAGGAAGAGGGCATAGTGGTATCCTCTCGGCTCTATTACTTGTTTCTGCTTTTGGTTTTTATACTTTAAATTAATGGAACTTATGAAAATCTGTCATCCCCAGCATGCCCTGTCTCACTAGACCTTTAGTTTCAGAATAGCTACACGCTATGTCAGAATGACCTACATGTCATACCTCAACATAGAAGACGGTGCTCTTTGTCTTCAATTCCCTATGCCATGCCCTTTATCCACTCCCTTCCTACCAGCATCCCAACACTGCGCTGAAACCATTCATGACAATTTACCAATGACCTTCCTCCACAGCAGCAAATCCAGTGATCAACTGTTAGTCCTCATCTTACCTGATGTATGTAGAATTTGACACAGTTGATACAGTCTCCCTGTCAAAACAGCTCTTTAATTGCTTTCTAGAAAGCTCTGCCTTCTCGGTTCTCTTCTCAGGCTGGCATCCCTCTCTGTCCCTTTGCGTTTGCCCTCATGTCACTGCCTTCTCGGTGTTGATGTGGTCCAGTGCTCAGTGCACAGAATTTTTCTCTTCTCCACATACACTCACTCTCTAATATCACTGGTCTCATGGATTTAAATACAATTTAAACACATATAAATTTTTATGTCTACCCTGAGCTCTCCCCTGAATGGCAAACCCATTTATCCAACTGCCTGTACAATATCTTTATGTTGATAGTCAATGGGCATATCAAACTGTATGCATACATAACCATGGGTATTGCATACATGGGTATATGCATACAATACCATGGGTATTTTCTCCTTCATATCTGACCAAAAAAAACCTACCCTTTTTGGTTAATGACTGAATTAGTCTGTTCAGGTTGCCATAGTAAAATATCTTAGACTTGGTAGCTTAAATGGCAGAAACTTATTGCTCAAAGTTCTGGAGGCTGGGGAGTCCAGGATCAAAGTGTTAGCCGATTTGATTTCTGAGGAGGGCCTTCTTTCTGCCTTGTAGAGAGCTGCATTTTTACTGTGTCCACACACAGCAGAAACGAAGTCTTTTCCTCTTTAAAAGGACACCTGCCCTGCGGGCTCCACTCTTATGATCTCATTAGTTAGCCTATTCACCTTCAAGGTCACATGGGGGCGTAATTTAGGGCTTCATTGTATGACTTTTGGGAGGATACAATTCAGTCCATAGCAATGATTATTTCCATTCTTCTAAGTGCTTGATCAAAACACCTTAGAATATCCTTGACTTCCTTTTTGTTTATTTCTTCTACATTCTACATGCAATTGATCAGCAAGTCCTGCTGGCTTAACTTTTAAAGATGTTTCCAGAGTCTGCGACCCTCTCACTATCATGCTGGCTACCCCAGGTGCCATAGCTCTCCACCTGGGAACAGCCCTCTGGCTGATCTCTTTACCTCTGTTCTTGCCCATCTCTCTGCTGTCCCTTCATAACACAGCAGCTGGGATCACCACTGGAAAAGTATAGCATTCTTATCCTCAACACTCTCTAGTGGCTTCCAATCTCACTTAAAGTAAAAGTCACATTCTTACAATGAACTCTCACTCTACAATCCAGCTATCTGTGTCTCTCTGATCTCAATCTGACCAACCTTGCCCTTCCATTATTGCTATTTTCCAGACATATCAACCAAGCCACCATCTCAAGGATATATGATTTGCAGCACCATCTTCCAGAAACACCTTTTGCTAGAGATCCCCATACTTTACAGCCTCAGGATTCCCGAGGGCCTTAAACAAAAAGACTAACTCCCAGCATTTCCCTTTCCCTTTCCTATCTTTCTATCCCCACAGCACTGACAAAGTTACTTATTTTTTATTTGTTGTCTTATTGCATAATAGAATGTAATCTCCATGAAGGTATTTTTGATCACTTTTTTGTATTTACCTGCTTTATCTGGACCACCTTGATTACATGGCACACAGTTGATGCTTCATAAATAATGAGGAATTAATAAATGAGTGAGAGGAGTAGCTGTTCACAGTCCTAGTTGGTACATACCCTGGAATGAGTTAGTCCCTTACATTTTTAATCAGGCTCTCCTTTATAAGAGGAAATCAGTGGATGGTCTGCAAGGCAGAATGAACTATGATGGTTAATGTTCATCCATTGGTCTCACCCAATGTTGGTTTCCTCATCTTTTTCTTTTTGATTCCTTTTAGTAGAAACTTGGGACCTGCTTCATGAAAGACTGCAAGCTATTTGCCATTTAAAAATAGAAATTGACGAAGAAAAAACTTAACCGAAAGTGCATATTGTTCTATGATGGGTCTTAGCTACGAGAGGGATAGTAAAGTTGGGGAGGAGTCAAAGTCATCCTTTGAGTCAATTCTGCTGAAGAGATAGCAAGGCAGTGGCAGCCAATAACAAGGTAAGGTAATTCCTAAAAGTGATGGGGCCAGATGTCAGGTGCAGTGTGTGAATGCCACTGCCCCACTGTCCATGAAAGGCAGGTTTCTCCAAATCCAACACAGAAATAGTCTAGAAAAATGCAAACTGATATGAATACTAAATTGGTAAAGACATATAAACCCATTTTTATAGAGTATTTACTGAATAAAAATGCATTCGGAAAAAAAATAGATGATTTTGATGTTATACCGAAAAATGGGAGAGAAATGACTCACTCATCTTTTGGGATGGCATTAAATGAGTTTGGGGGTTTACATTACCTTTCTAAAAAAGGGTAAACAACAAACACTGCCAACCGAGCAGGAAGAATGCTTGTGCTATTGTCCTTTAACATAGAGAACACCTAGTTACTGCTACCAGTGTCAGTAGGTCACGAATTACTGAAGGTAGGTACCCATGAATCTTGCCTGGATGCTAGATTTGTGGAAACTCACTCCATAGATTTGGAAGATGGATTACAGTTCTTTCCATCTTCCCCTAAGAAAGGCATACAGCTAAAGAGTAAGGTAGTCAAAGCCAATGTCTACCACAGCTCCAGAACACGTTGGAAAATATGAAGAAAACAAGAGTAATATGTAACTAACATGTTTTGGTGAACCAAGAAACATAGCCTTCCCTATCTTGAAAGGCATGTTACTTGCTGGATCACTTAATCTTCCCTCTGTCAATCCTGAATGTATCTCCAAGTAGAGGGACAAGGGGGGGTGAAATTTGATACTCTGAGAGTATTCCTGCATAGAAAAGTGGTATGTAACTCTCTTCTATTGGTTTTGAAGCTTATTCCAGATTGCTCTTCCTTCCAGTAAGTCCCTCCACACAACCCAGGGAGCCCTGGAAGGCTTTTTATCTTATTCCTGTTTATAAATTACAACCCTGATATAAACTAGGTATTCCAGGGTACTCAAAATGACTATTGAGTATAGAAATTAATGAATGTGGATGTTCAAAAATGCGGATATTCAAATATTTATTGAATAAATAAAAGAATAAATGAGTTTAGCATTTATTGCACATGAAATATTTGCAATCTTACTTTTCCCCACCTGCAAGCCATGGCCCACCTCCATTTCCAGAATCAATCACCATGTGACATACAATACATTTCACTTGTTTATTTGTCCTCCAGCACACTCCTAAAATATAAGCTCCACTAGAAATCGATGAATGCAGTCTCTCATATTAATAGAAGAGTGTAGGAAAATTTTGCAACATCCCCATTGATGAGAAATATATTTGACAAAATTCGACACCCATGCATGTTCAAACATTAAAAAAATATATAAATTGGTAGATACACTTTTAACATAATAATGAATACCTCTGCCCCAAACTGACATCTTACTTAATGGGAAACACTATAAACTGTATCGTCTTTTCCACTGAGTGAGGAAAAAGACAAGGTTGTCCACAATCTTTCTTATTATGTAACAGAAACTTGAGGGCATTATTAGATAAAAGGAAACAATTAGGGGCATAAGGTTTGAAAAATAAGATGTAAGGTAATCATTATTTACTAATGATATGGTTAAAAATCAGGAACCTTCTCCTTTTCTCTTTTGTACTCTCGCTGTCAGCGCATATGCACAAAAGCCTGCTTCTTTAAAGCAAACCACCTCTTTAAAGCTCAGCTGATTGAATGTCTGCCTTTGGTTTAGGTCATGATCCCAAGGTCCTGGGATCAAGTCCTGCATTGGGCCTTTTGCTCGGCGGGAAGCCTGCTTCTCCCTCTCCCTCTCCCTGCCGCTCCCTCTGCTTGTGCTCTCTCCCTGTCTCTCTGAGAAGTAATTACAAATATTTTTTAAAAATTTAAAAATAAAGCAAACCACCTCTCTTTGGCTTGGCAGCGGCAGGAGAAAAGTGCCAGGATCCCACTTTGTTTTTAAGCCGGAACTGCCTGTCCAAAGTTAATTTGCTTCCCCTAAATTGAAGTCTATCATGTATCTTTCTGATTATACAATTTGCCAATTAAACCGTGAGTGTAGATCTGCCAGTCAGGGTAAGGAAATGAGCAGTGAAACCTAGGATTCCCAGGAGCTCACCCAAAAAACATATTATCTGCATCACAAATAATATGGCTCTCAAAGGGCTCTGTATTGTGACTGTAACAAAGTGCTTACAAACTTAATAGCTTAAAACAACACACATGTTTTATCTTATGTTTCTGGAGGGCAGAAGCCTGAAAGGAGAAGCTGGGGCAAAGATCAAGGTGTTGGCAGGACTGTGTTCCCTCTGGAGCCCCTAGAGGAGAGTCCCCGTCATTGCCTTTTCCGGGCCCTGCAGGCTGCCCGCATTCCTTGATTTGTGGCCTATCCTCCAACTTCAAAGCCAGCAAGGTTGGGCATCATTCTCACACTATCATTTCTCTGGTTCTTTCTCTCTCCTGCTTCCTTCCTCCATTTACGGGATCTCTTGTGATGACATTGGGCCCACCCTGAGAATCCAGGGATGCTCCCCCCATGTTGAGCTCTGCCCACTGGCAACCTTAATTTCACCTGCAACCTTAACTCCCCTTTCCATGGAACCTAACATGTGCAGATTCTGGGAATTAGGACACAGGCATCTTTGGAGGGCCATCATTCTACCTGTCACAGGCTTTTACATGAGAGGACCCTAATTTTACAAATCAGGAATCTGAGATCAATAAAGGTAAACTGATCTGCCTCAAATCATACAGCTAACTCTTTTCTTGGTTGAGTGGGGATCAGAATCAAAAACCTCTTATCTTTCCGATCAGAAGTCTTTTTTAAAAAAACATTCTATTTATTTATTTGACAGAGAAAGCAAGCACAAACGGGGAAGCAGCAGGCAGAGGGAGATGGAGAAGGAGGCTTCCCACTGAGCAAGGAGTCCGATGTGGGACATGATTCCAGGACCCTGGGATCGTGACCTGAGCTGAAGGAAGCCACTTAACCGACTGAGTGACCCAGGCACCCCTAGATCAGAGCAGATGCAACACACATTGTGTACTTCAGTCCTCCCTCCATTAAAAAAAATTTATATATATTATCACTCCATTTGTAGTACATAGACCATTTTCAAAGTGTAACATGCCATATGGAAATTCTGCATGCATTTTCTGTTTAGATTCAAAATACAATGCCTAATAATATTGTTAGCATACTAGGTAGCAGTGAACTGACAACAAACACAAATAGGGAATTGAGATTTTCATGACTGTTTCTGCCAGTGTAACTTACAAATCTGAGCACTGATACCGGAAGGAAGTTGTTCTTCTATTAAGTATACATTGAACTTGCACACGTCTGAGGGGACTTCTGCCACAGCCTTGAAATTGGGATCTTCAGGTTCATATTTGAGCTGACATTGGAGTTAGCCTTCCTTTTTTAATTAATAACTGTCCAGGCTTCTTTTTCTTGAAAAGGTCAGTGTTCAGTAATATCATTAAGAGATCTCTCTCTCTGTCTCTTTTTCAGTGAGGCAGTGGGGAATGATAGTTCTTGGAGCCATGGAAATTAGGGAACTGAAGAGGTCAACACATTCACCAGCGTGACACTCAGGACTGCCTCACACAAAAGCTCTTCAGTGATTCACTCTGTTCTATTTTGACTCCAGAAGAAAAGGTGCTGTCAACCTCATTTAGAAGGTTATTCCACATTTCTACTTATTAGGTGCTCTTTTCACTTAATTTCTTCCTTTTTTGTTATAATCCAGTGCTCTTGGCTATTTTCTTTCACTTCCATTCATACACTGCCCCAAGAACTTGTCCAGATAATTTGATCTGTGGAAAGAACCAATTAGATTCTGTATCCTCTAAAGAGGTCTCTGGCCTCTTTTGGAGAAAAATGAGACAGGCAGACGATGGAATGAGAAAACTGACTCCATGGCTGAATGTGCGGCCTGAGGTCAGAAGGAACAGGATTGTTCTCTCAAGAATCCTCTGTTCATTCTTGCTCTGGTGCTGACCGGGATTCGGTACCTGTGAATCCCTGAAAATTTCAAGTTCTCAGACAGGAGGATTGATAAGTATTCTATCAGGCTACCGGGGAAAGTCAATTCAGCATAATTCTCTTACAAATCTTGAGGTTCTTTTCTAGGCATCAAAGATATTATGATGATATTATATAATATATACAAAAAATTTATAACCTTATGTGGTGATGGGTGTGAACTAGATTCATTGTGATCATCTTGCAATATATACAAATAACAAATCATTGTCCTGTGCACCTGAAACTGATAGAATGTTGTATGTCAATTACATCACAATTTAAAAATGTATATTTTCTATAAAATGTATAATATGAAAATATAAAAATAAGTGTGTATTTATATATAAAATGTTAGGAACAAAGGCATATTACATAAAATGTTCCAACATCATCAAGGGGAAGGGATGAGGAACTAGGACAGTTTTATTTAAAAAAAAAAAAAAGAAGCCTTTTGAAGGTGATGATTATTTGGTTCTTCATTGTGAATCCCAGTCCTGCACAGTGTGGGGAGCCTCGAGTGTAACACTAAGAAGGATGACTTTGTTTTCTTTTTTCTATTGGAGAGGAAATATGGTCTAACAGATGGGAAAGGGGCGTTGTAGTCATATAAACTTTGGTCTGAAAGTCACTGTAATACGCAGCATCTGGGGGAGGTTTCTAATGTATTTTACCACCCTTAGCCTCAATTCCCTTACTGGGAAGGGTAGTGGCCCTTAAGCTATAAGCTCGTTTTGTCAGTAAAATGAGAAGATATCCAGACACTTGGAATCGCCCAGCATGAATCAAGCAAATCTCAGGATTTCAACAAATCATCAAGATTACATTCCTTGCTCCCTTTCCGCTTCCCTGCCTCCTCCTCTCTCCCTTCATTATGGGACATTAGAGGCAATAAAGTAAACATAATTGTGGTTAAGAAGATACTATCCTTCAAACCATTATGGAATTCACCTAACTTCTTTCCCCAACTCTGTTCACTCAGTTTCCCTCCCCATCACCCACCACTAATTTCAATACTCGGCTCCAAATCTCACATGACTGTGTGAATTTGATGAAGACATTTCTCAGTTCAAAATAAGAGCTCTTCAGTGTGGGATTCCAAACCATCCACAGCCCGGTGCCTGTCTACTGCTGCAACTCAGAAATGTAAGACTATTCATTCATTTAACAAATAGTGATAGAGCATTTAGTAGGCACTACATTAAGTGTAAGCGGATTAAACTTGATTCTGATGGGAAAAGAGGTACAGATTTAAATTTGCATTATTCCAGTTTACTTTCCAATATAAATATGCATGACTTCATAATTCTTTTTAAAAAACATACTGGATCCATACTATCCCTCTTTTACTAGTGAAGACGGAAAGTATCAGGGAATTAAGTAAACTTCTTAAAATAAAACAGGATAAGAAAAAGCCAAGCAGAATTTGAACTATAAATTTTTAAAAGGTATAATTTTTGTCTTGGTTTCTCCTTGGCCTTTAGGTTAAAGAAAATAGTTTTTGTCTGTGTCTTCCTTAATGATTTGGTAAAGATTTTTATGTTTTCAGAAATATTTTCATTAAAGTGACATTTAACCAAACATTGAAGGACATTTTTTTCTTCCTTCTATGCTCCAGTAGAAGAAATCCCTGCCTTTGCCAGAAAACATTGAATACTACCGTTGGGCAGAGGAGTTCCTACATCTTGGTAATTATTCAGTGGCCTAGAGTTTTTCTCCTTGGGAGGTTCAGAAGCATTATTTATACATGACATTTTGAGGTTAGTAACCCTCTTCACAAATTTTCTTTCCTTCCAATGTCAAGGAAAATAAAATCTCTTTGCATACTTTTTTCTTTCCCTCAATCTCAAGAACTCTTTCGACAAAGTAATCAATTTTGACCCATTTGGGGACCACTCTATCCATTGAGAAAACATGGTCTCTGTGACCTTGGTAACAATTGCCCCAATTTTCCCACCAGAACCAAGGAACAAAGGTCTTAATGATGTAAAACTCTTGTCAAAATGTTCTCACTCGTGTTAGCCAGGCTGAGCAGTGGCCTAATTGTTAGGGAGTTTGTTTGTTTTGCTTTGTCCTCTTTTCTCCTTGGGCACTAGTGTAGAGTAAGAACATCATGCTTCTGTTGACCCAGAACATGAATGACAAATCAAGGGATAGGAATGTGCCCTATGTTATTTTAGGGAGACCGTCCCTTTCTCCTCTAGGTCTCTCCTAGGGTTGAGATTTTTTTCTCATAATTCTGGCTCTGAGGGAGGACATCTGACTAACACCCAAAGCTGCTGGGTCCCCCGAGCTCAGGCTCTTTCTCTCTTTCTCTCTTTCTCTCGAGTGTTGTCTTTCCCCAGATGTTTATGACTCCAAATTGTATGTTAATTTTTCTATGTGAGGTTTCCAATCAGACTGTCTGATGCATCTCTCTGCAGTGTGGGCTTGGAGGTAACCACAGAATGTGATTCTGAGGCCATCTTCACTAAGAACCCTAAGTGTCTGAGAGTGATTGCCCTTCATTCTTTCCTGGAGTGACCAGTCATCCAGGGTACTGTCTCTGATATGTGACACAAGCTCCCAAACCCTCTGCCTTGCACCTGGAGGCAGACATCCAGGTGAAGGGATATGGCTGTCTGGTCAAGTACTGAGCTATTTCTATGGGCAGGACCAAAGCATCACTTTGTCAGTTGCTACAGAGTTGCCACTTAAACTGAGTCTAGGTCACTCCTAGGTGTGCAAGCTTTTATCGGCCAACCTCAGTTTTGTTATCAGACCTCCTATGGTGGTTTTCATGGTAGTTTCCATTTTCAATTCCATGTTGGCTGTTTTTTATGTCTTTCAGAGTTTTCTCACAGTTCCTGGTGCCTGCTATGACTCTTCTGTGTGCATCATGTTTATGGATTTATTTATTTATGTCATTTTTTTCATTTTGCCCTTGGTGCAAGAGCAGGAAGCTGTGGTATATTTCAGACTTCCATCTTAAACAAATAGAGTGAATAAATGTTCACTGTATGATCAAGAATCCACAAAAATCGCCAACAAACTTTGACTTATTCCACCATTTGCTTTTGCCCTCAACAAATGGGGCCGCTGAAACCATGTATGTCTCTAGGTCTGTTCCAGGTTGATCCCTGATCTGTCACCAGAAAGACAAACAACAATGAAGACAGCTATAATCTCTCATTTCTACAAGAATTCCCCTATTTAGAAATACCCAGTCCAAAATTTAAATTTAAAGGAGAGTATGTACTGTCCATAATAGAAAGCTGAGACAACCCAAAAGTTCAGATTGTCTAATGAGACTCAAGAAGCAGAGATTTTATCCACTAATAGGCCTTACTAATGTCTTCAAAAATACAGGTCATCACAAAACACAGGCAAAGCAGGGAGATTCCCAGGACCCCAGTGTTGCTCCTTACGCCCTTTCTGTCTACATCAGATGAGCTATGGCCCAGGTTGACTGATAGAGTTTCTAAGTAAAACTTGTGATCACCTCCCTAACTCTTGAAGCTTCTCCATTTTATACTCAGAGAGTTACCTAACTTATCCAACCTTTTACACAAACCTAGACAACCAGACACATTCTACTAAAAGCATTCCTTAGATAAGGATTCTCCTGCTAGCAGAAGCCATTGTTTGATTGGCAGGAGGTCTAGTAGTAGCAAGTTAAAAGGCAATTATATCAGATCACAAGGTTTCTTTCTCAGGAATGTGTCTTTCCAGTTGAGACTCCACAACCATTTCCATAAAAGGAGTAAATGGGTTGAGGATTTGATGCTCATCTCCTCCCGTCCCAGCAAACAGTCAACACAAAATCAATTTTATCTCATGAGGGTCACTATCACATTCAGTTCTAATCCAGCAGGTGTAGAAAGAAACTAAATTATTATTGTTTTTTAAATTCTTTCCTTAAATCTCGAAAATTCAAATAAAAAGCACAGAAATAGAGCAGTTAGGAATACCATTCTTTCTCTACATAGAACATATTTTTCTTTAGTTTGTCTTTTTTAAAATATGCTTTGCAAAGTATCTAGTTGGCTACTCCCTCCCAACATATTATGCCATTAAACGCGTGGGATCTTAACTATTAGTAGCACATTTACATAGAGAAAAACTAGTAATTCTCAAAGTCAGATGTAGTAAAGAGTTTCCATGTTGTTTGTCAAGTCCTATGCTTTGATAGTGCTTACCTGGAACACCCTTGAGAAGGATTCTGAAGTTAGTTACAGATTTAACATCAACCCAAAAAGTTCTATGGTTAATTAGTAATTTTGGTCATGGGCATGGATCTAACTCTTCGTGAGCTAAGTTATCATTAGACCCAGTAATTTACAGTTCAGTTGGAATGAAAAATCTGCAAACAGTTTTGATAGAGATTGATAACACGACGCCATTTGCTGGGACAGTTCCAGTCTTGGTCTGTTATCCCATGTAAATTTTCACAGTAATTTTTAGAATCATTCACTCTCAAAGGTGTTCTCTGAAGAGACTATGTTGCATGGTTGTCTTAGTGATAGAATGCAAGAAACTTAATGAAGAGGCACTAGACTGAGAGTCCTCTTGGGAATCTAAATAACAGGTTACAGAAAATAAGATTTAATAAGGGACCTTAGGGACAGTCAAATGTGGAGAGACACAAGGATTACTGTAGTAAAAGATAGCCTGCGTGAGTCTTTAGATCTCCTCAAACTTGAGATACTGGTTCAAATATCTTATTTCACTGATAGGGTTACCAAAATCTCAAGAGTGTGAGTTTAATTGAATTACTCAGTTGCACTGCTTGTTTTGGGAACATCTACTGATTCCCAGATCAATGTCTCTTTCACATACAGCATGCTTGTAACACCATTTTTTACCATTTATCTTAGGAGAGCTATGATGGGTTGATGAGTATCCCCCAGAAGTTTGTGTTTTCCCAGAAACTCACAGTATGACCTTATTTGAAATAGACTCTTTAAATAGAGATGGCTAACAGACACATGTAAAGGTGCTCAACATCACTCATTACCAGTCAAATACAAATCAAAACTACGATGAGATAGCACCTCACACCTGTCAGGATGGCTAAAATGAACAACACAGGAAACAACAGATGTTGGCAAGGATGCTAAGAAAGGCAAAACTTCATGCACTGTTGTTGGGAATGCAGACTGGTACAGCCACTCTGGAAAACAGTATGGAGGTTCCTCAAAAAGTTAAAAATAGAACTACCCTACAATCCAGCAATTTCACTACTAAGTATTTATCCAAAGAATACAAAAATATTGAGTCAAAGGGATATATGCACCCCAATACTTACAGCAGCATTATCAACAATACCCAAGTTATGCAAAGAGCCCAAATGTCCATCGACTGATGAATAGTTAAAGAAAATGTAATTTTATATATATGTATACACACACACACACACACATACACACACACATATATATAATGCAATATTATTCAGCCATAAAAAAGATTGAAATCTTGCCATTTGCAATGACATGGATGGACTTAGAGTTATTATGCTAAGTGAAATAGGTCAGTCAGAGAAAGACAAATACTATGATTTCACTCATATGTGGAATGTAAGAAATGAAACAGATGAACATAGAGGGAAAAAAGAGAGAGAGGCAAACCATAAATCAGACTCTTAGCCATAGAGAACAAACTGGGGGTTGCTGGAGGGAGGTGAGTAGGGGGAATGGGTTAACTGGGTGAGGGGTATTAAGAGGGCACTTGTGATGAGTACTGGGTGTTGTTAATTAACTGGAGTGTAAATCAAAATTTGAAACTAAAGCAAACAAAGAAATAGGGACTTTCCAGATGTAATTAATCTCAAAATTAAATCAGCCTGAGTTTAGAGTGGATCCTTAATCTAATGACTGGCGTTCTTATGAGAGGAGAGAACACAGAAAGACACAGACACACAGGGGAAAATGCCATGCAACACCCAAATGAAGATCAGGATGGTGCATCGATAACTGAGGAATGCCAAGAACGGCAGGCAGCCAGAAATTAGGAGAGAGGCATGGAACAGACCCTCCCTCCCCACCCTCAGAAGGAACCAAGCCTTTCAATGTCTTGATTCCAGATTTCTGGCCTCCTAAACTGCGAGCGAATACATTTTTGTTGTTTTAAGCTATCTGGGCTATGGTGCTCATTACAGCAACCTTAGGAAACTAATATACCAGCTCTCCTCATTCACATAGATTTCATAAGGTCATTAAATTGTAATTTTTAGAGGGCAAGGATAAGATTAGGTTGGTTCATGTGTCTTTTCTATTATGGGGGAGTGAATTTCAGTAGTGTTTTGATGGTATGGCTGGAAACCCGGAAAAGCCTGAATCCTGCTGCCTTATTTATCTCTCCTTTCCCCATCCCCTCTCCAGCCCCCCAAATCCCTACTCTGACCAAAACCAATTTCTTGGAGAGCTATATATAAGGAGCCATGGTCACACAGAAAACAAAGCTCTACTTTATTTAGTGGCATAGCACCATGTAATTTCTAGACCGAAGCTCTGGTAAAAATTAGACTAGAGTATATATATCAAGTTTGGGGCTTTGGAGGGACCTCTGGTTCCCTCCTTAGTTTAAGTCTTGGGATGGAAAGAAGGCAGACAAATTATAGGCTCTGACTGAAGGAACAATTCCTTCTTTCCTGGAGAGGAACTAGGAATTAAGAGGAAAGAGGTAGAAGCTTCCTATCATGGAAAAGATTACAACAGTGTTTTGTTTTGTTTTCCCCACTGCTATCCAAATCGAACCAGTGTCTTGCATGTAATGGGGCATTCAATAAGTGTCTATTTAAATTCCAAAATCAGCTCAAATGATTCACAAAAATTATGTTACTGTTATCAATTTATTGTACCCGGTGTTGGAAAATCTCAATGTGTTTTTATGTCTGTTTATTCACTTAAGCATATATAAGGAGACTATTAAATTGTAGGTTCTTTATGGGTCCCGAATATCCAAAGTTTAATGTAAAATAGTTTATGGAAGTCAGAATCCAAAGAGGATACGTATTAAAAAAAATAAGCAAAGAACTATGATACTTGTGATAAATGCCATCATATGGCTATGTTCAGACGTCCACAAAAGCACAGGGGAGAGATATCTAACTCTGAATGTCAGAAAGAAGATTAGAAAAGGTGATATCTGAGATGAGCCTTGAATGATAAATACAGAGTTTGATCAAAGGAATAAAGGACTGAAGGTAGAAGGTAGAATATTTGAAGCACAGAGGAGAGTTTACATAAACAGGGTTGGGGAGAGAGAGGAGCCACACACAAACAGTTTAGACTTTCTTTAGCACTGGGTACAGTTTACAGTGAGTAAACAGAAGAAACAGACAAAGTTACAATTGGTCTTCCCGTGGAGAGAAAGGAGTGGCTGACCTGCATACCTAAAACCGAAGATTCATGATATCCGTGGTGATGATGGAATCTTCAAGCAAAGGCTACATGAAGTCATTTTTGGCATATTCTGATGGAAGAAGATTCACTTAAAAAGTATGGTGTTACCCAGAAAGTTAATTTATAATAAATTTTATTACAAATAAACTATACATCTATTTTATTAATAAAATTTATATTAAAACTAATATGTAAGACTAATGTTTGAAACACATTTAAAAAATGTTCTCTCTCATAAAACAGCAATCCTTCAAGGTATTGTCTCCATTTTTGTCTCCATTTTACAGATGGATATACTGAGGTATGGAGAGGTTACATATCTTGCCCAAAGGGACACACCTGGTCAGGCCAGGATTCCAGCTCAGGCTGTTAAATCAGGAGTGTGTTCATTTATAGCAGTGCGTTATCACTTAATTAGTGATGGACCACCAAGACATGCATGATATGGGTGCCCCACAGATTTTGGGTTCAATTAGGGTTGGACCCTGGATAGAAAATCTGAGGGGGGAGGCTCTACCAACGTGAGAGAAGTCCTAACTGAAAGCCATACATCAAATAACTTGTTTTCCTCTCCCTCTACTTGTTTTGTCTTCTGCAAGGTCTAATCCAAATACCTTGCTCTTGTCATATCCCTTGTCTCTTACAGACAGTTTTGTGGTAGGTATAAAAAACTCACTCAGTAGTCACTAAATGAATGGTTCCTTGCTTTTTCCACCAGTTTACTTTGCTTATGAATTGCCATGTCATCTTGAACTGGAGTCTGAGTTCTCATACCTTTCATAAATAAACTACTCTAAGTGTGTGACTCCCACAGGAGCAGTCTGGTTGAGTTCTGATTAGGTGAAATCACTTGTGGCATGATAGAGCTAAGCATATCTCTGTAGAGCATATAACAACTTTTATGTGCTCTATGTGAATACTGGCAATGCATCTTTCAAGAGGCTCAGCAGATGCCATACCCCCAAATGCAATGTCTTCCCTTCTAATTGGCCAAGGCAGTCACAGAGAAATTGAGGCTGAAGTCTTGTTAAAGGCTGCTCGGCTTCAAATTTTGGCTCCACTGTGTTAGCTGTTAGCTCTGACAAGCCACTCATGTTCCTAAGCCTCAGTTGCCTCCTCTGAGGATGATAATTGTGCCTAGGGATTTTTTGAGGATCAAATCCAATAATGCATGCAAAATACTTACTATAGTCCATAGCTTATCTAAGAACTTCATCAACATTGGTTACTGTCATCATCATTATTATTATAAGTGGCTGAAATCCAAATACATTTATATTATGTTGATTATTAGTCTGCACTTAGGGCTGAAACAGGAACATAAAGTTTTGTAACGACAGAGTGTGCCAAATTTCCAAGTAAGCCAGTGGGTGTTTATTATAGTCTGGTTTGCAAATCTGGACATGCAGCGGTTGGCTCTCACATAGTGGCAAATCTTGTAGGTTAGTTTACTAATTACCAACTGTAGTTATAGTTTATAACTATATAGTTATAGTTATAGTTATAATTATAATTATAGTTTACTAACTACCAACTATACTCTCCTCCATCATAGAAGGTAAGGGGACTAATACTTTATTTTCTTACCCAGTGTTGAGATGGAAATAGGAGTCTTCTGGAAAGAACTTCCCTTCCTAAATGAAAAGACAAAGCCAATTTCTTGCCCAGATCTAGGTTTCTAACGCCATTCTCCAATAAAAGATACCAGGGCTCCTGAGATAAATGCCTTATTCTAAGATTGGAACACGAAGAATACAAGATAAGCATGAAGAATCTTGTGCCAAAATGTAAGGAAGTGCTCAAAACAACAATGGGAGTATATCAAAGGGACCCAGGAGTGAACTGAAGGAACTCCCAACAGCCAAAGCTAAAACAGTTGGAGCAGAAGAATACATAAGGTAATATTGGATTTTAACCCAAACCACAAAACAAATGTCAATAAATGTATATGAACATAAAGGACTGTTTATATAAACAGATGGGAGAGGAGAGACAAATCTTTTGTGTAGAATCTAAATAATGCAGTTGTGCCTTCAGCAATAGGCTTTCATTCCATGACTATTTATGCATTATTATTCATGACAATAATGATGCGATGCTAAAACTGGTCCCTGTCTCAGCCCAGTGCTCATGTTGAATCAGCTCAACCCACCAAAGCAGAGTTCCAGACATATTTCTTCCCATACATCCTCCATTCATCAATGACCAGGGCTCATCTTCTCTCGTGCATTTAGGAGAACCCGAGGACAGTGAGGATGGTTGTTCCATAGGGTATATCAGTCAAGGACCAACCAAAGGGTAAGGCAGACATGGGTGTCTATCCAGAGGCAGTTCTGGCTGTGCTTTGGATGCTAATACCAGCACCATGTGTGCAGCCCGTCAGATGGGACAAAGGGTGGTGCTCACTCAGGCAAAACTGAGCCTTCCTGAAATGCTGGTTCTACTCCTCCTACCTAGCCTTTTCAGTTTTGGTGTCCTCATCTGGGGTCACACAGTTCCTTCCCTCCCCCTTTGCACATTGTCTGTGTCCCTTTCCTCTCAACAAAGCCTAGGGAAATTCTTTTCTCATGTCACAGATGGAAGCCTTGTTCCTCTCTTCATATTTTCCAGTGTATGCCTTGAGTTATATCTATTGATCACATTTTAGGATTTTGAATCTCAAAACCATCTTTCGACTGCCAAATCCTTTATTTATTGAGTGAAGGCACTCAATGAACAGCCTAGCTTACTTAGAGAGAACCAAATGATGACAGGGCTGGAAACAAAGAACAGCTGTTTCAAAAACATTCCATTTCAATCTCTCTTTCCTCCTTCTCTCCCTCCAGCCCTTGAAACATCCATGTATTCTGATAATCATAATTAATAATTAATAAATTATTAGTTAGAAAGTCCTCAGAGCCTTACGGCAGGCTCAGATATAATGGGGATATGGATGAAGGAGAGAAACTGTCAGATACACCTTGAAGGATGGAAAGTTGGACATTCAGGACTTCGGAAAGTGCCTTCCAGGCAGGGAGCAGGGAAATGTCCATTCACAGCAACTATAGCTATATAGGGTCAATGTTTCTGGGACAGGCTAGTTTGGACTTTGCTGACGATATGAGGGCCTGTGGAAGGTACCAGAGCAGATGAGAGTGATAGAATGTGCTCTGTAAAAAAATGGATTACTAAGTATCTGAAGGACAGACAGGTGGATGAGAACCGAACATGGAAACGGCAAGACTGGTCCAAAAACTGTGTGACCACATGAGAGGTGACAAAGGGCCTAAGCCAGGGCTCTGGCCATGGAAGGAGAGTAGTGCGATCAACCTGAGGCTACCTAACAGCTGGAGCCCCTTACCTATTCGCTGTGTGCCAGACACAATCTCCAAGTCTTACCTGGACTATTTTGTTTAATCCTCATTACAAGCCAATGAGAGTTACATTATTATGATTATCCTATTTACAGATGAAGAGACTGAGGTTGGATGACAATCCTTAGAAGAGTCCTGCATTCTCTCTCTTCTCCTAGTGTGATTATTGAGATAGCTTCTCTCTGAGAGGGCCACCTGCTATCATTCGTTTCCTCCTGAATGTAAGTCATTTCCCCACCAAGAAGTAGAGTCTATTCATCTAGCCCCTTAACTCCAGGCCGTGCCAGGACTCCTCAGGGTCATGATCTCAGGGTCCTGGGATAGAGCCCTGCATCTCGCTCTCTGTTCAGCAGGGAGCCTGCCTCCCCCTGCTTCTCTGCCTACTTATGATCACAATCGGTGTCAAATAAAGAAATAAAAATCTTTAAAAATAAATAAATAAACTCCCTGGGAAATTAGGATGTTTTATTAATCTCTTCACACATCAGATTACCGGGCACTCTGTAAGTACGGAATTTTAAAATGGTCTGTTAAGTGATTCATTAAATAAATGAATGGGTTAAAGAATGGATGAGGATTAATAGCCCTTAGTTAGTGGGTAAGACAAGTGGGGAGACCATCGTACACTTTTTTTGCAGGAAATAAAGAAAAATAAATTTTAAAAATCAGCTCACATCATCGTCCCACTGCCTGTTCTTCAACCTAAGCTTGACCATCGTGGGGAGGAAAAGGTGGGGGGAAAATCTAGAATAAAACATAATATGAGGTTTTAGTAAACTTTAGGGTAGACCTTTTTTAAAAGAATGATCTGATTTTTTTTTTCTAAAACAGAAAATATGCCTAGCTTTTATAATGGCTCAGCCCCTCCTCAAGCATTTTTCTCATAAATTTTAACGTTAGCATCCTTGGTGCTGCTAACTGCAGGTAATGTGTTTTTTCAACCATATTCTTCTCCTAGAGCTCATTAAAAGCTCTCACTCCTCTAATGATTTCTGGGCCTCCAGTCGGACTTAGTGCAAAAGGAGCAATGGATGCGTAAATGTCAGGTCTATTTACCAGCTGAAAGGGCTGTTACTGAAGAGGCATTTGTCTTCTGTTGGACATGCTGACGGTGGTTAGTTAATTCCCGTCTTCCTGATGGGAACTGGTCCTCCTGAATCCAAAACTATTTAGTCCAACCAGGCTCCAGCATGGAGAACTGCACTCCGGGTCATACAACTTCTCAGTGTGTTTTTAACTGAAGGAGTGATTACTGAAGTTGCTTCAGAAACTTCCCAGCAGGACAGGAATGCCCCCTGGGCAGGCACTAAACCTGCATTTAGCATTTATCCCCCAACATAAATATGCACGGAAAAACCAAAGTAAGGCACTAGAGGTGCTGAGTGTAGCACCAAGAAGCAACATAGTTTCTGGTACCACGGAGGTCATGCCCCAGATCCCGTTGTCAAAACAAAAGTCTAATGAAACATTGTAGATGTAAGGAAAAGTGTAGAATAACAGAATAAAAATCTGTGTACCCAACACCAGGTTTAAAACATAAATAATTACATATACCTAAAATGGATTTTTTTTAAAGGGTTGAAAGAGTCTATGCATTCAAAACGTTCCCTGGCTGTTAAAAATTTCATTAAAAAGCACAGCACAAGGCTTAACGCAATAAATGTCCACTCCTTTCTCTTCCCCTCCTTGCAAAATATGTAAACAAGCTCTCTGGCAGTGAGACTTTCAGGTGGAAAGATGTGTTTGTGGGTAAGTTTGGGATGGAGAAACTGTTACAAGTGAATAAAGCAATTACTAGTGTTGTACTTTCCAAATGAAATAATGTATTCTTATGGGAGACTTATTTTCCCCTTTTATAAGTAAAGATTTTGTACTGAAAATGCTTTGAAAAGCTCCCAGGGACAATCCCACTATTCAAGTACCGTCTTACAAATTCTGAGGGCGGAGAATGGATGATAATTAATTCTGCTCATTGTGGAGGTTTTTTGCAATCTCATGTTTTAGTTTAAGCATGGGGTGGGAAGGATATGTCCTTCTGAATCTATAGAGAAATTAACCAAATGTGTCAAATCAACAAAATCAGCCAAGATAAATAAAAAGAGCATAAAAGAGCATAATAATAAGCTACTCCTACTGACCAACTCTTAGGTGAGGGTCATTGTACTAAGTACTTTACGGATATCAATTTGTTTAGCCTTTGTTAACAACTTGGGGTATTAGGGATTGAGATCCATTTTTTTTCAGCCAAAGAAATCAATCATAAGAGAGGTTAAGAACATGTCTGAGATCACAGAATTGGGGATTTCCTATAGCAGGGTTCGAATCTGTGTTTTTTAACCGCTGTGCCATACCGTGCCCCACTCAGAGTATATTGCCAAAGAGCCACTGAGACAGCTGCCTAAGAGATTGTTCCCCCACTCCAACCTTTCCATTTTACAGGTGAGCAAACTGAGGCTAAATGGGGCAGCACTTCTGCAAGATTAAAGAGCTGAAGCAAGGATTCTGATTCTTGAATGTGACTCATTTCAGGACGGTGTCCTCTCTTCTTTTTCGTATGTCTGAAATGAAATGGATCTTTCTTGCTTCTGAAACCTGTTTCTGGATCCCATGAGGTCCCAGTGTTCTCAACCCAAGATGCATTAGAGAGTCATCTGGAGAAGATTTAAAACAAAACAAAAGTAAAACCAGAGTACCGCTCAAGAGATTTTTGTATAATCTACACGCACACAGAGGCTCTCTTCATTTCTATGCCCTTGACCTTGGATCTGAACCTTCCACATCTCAGAAAATGGCACGGCCAAGTTGTTCAAGGCAGAAACCTAGCGTCTACCCTTGATTCCTCTCTTTCTCTTCCATCTACAACCAAACCATCAGCTTGGGTCAGGCATTGGGGAAATGTTTGTTAAATGAAGAAATCAGACATTTATTGTGTGGGTCTTTGTTTGGAAGGGCAAAATTTTTAAATTATATATCTGGGTACGTGTACACCCACCCTCTCCGGACTGCCTGTTTCGCTAGTCCTATGCATCTCCTCTCAGAGAGGGTCAAATCCAGACTCCAAAGACAGATTCAGTCCTCTGAGTGATACCCTGACTCCATGACGAAAGGGCTTGGGGCGCTTTTGAGCTCTGACATTTCTCAGTTTTATTCTTCCTAACAATCATTCCTGCCTTTTTCATCATCGGCGTAGGCAAAGGTAATTTGTGTGGCCCTGACAATTCTCTGCCCTGCAAAGAGCTGACAAAGGATCTTTAAGGCAATAATCTCCACCATGTTTTAGTCAAGCAAGCAATAAAGTGTTGCCAAGATTGATTAAGCAGAGAAGTCAAGCAGAGGCCTCTCATCAGTCATGAGTACTGTCTATCTGGACGATACTGTCACAGAGAACAGTGATCACTTCCTGCCCTAGACCGCCCTCCCAGACCCTGGACTCTTACCACCCACATTGTGGAAAGCCAGCGACTGCTATACAACGTAAAAGTCAGAAAGCCAAAGAAGGATATTTTTCTTTTTTGGTGTTCATGAGGGCACATGGCAAGGACAGTGTTTCAAAGTTTGTGCCTGAGAAATAAAAAATAACTAGGGCAGTGCTGTCAAATAGAAGCAAATATTGGAAACATATGGAATTTTAATATTTTACTAAATATATTAAAATATTAAGAAATATTTAGTAATAAAATACATTACAATATAAAATACATTCACCCTAATATAATTATCATTTTCTCAAGTAATAAATATAATCCTTTATATTTGCCTTAATGAAATCATATTTACCCTAATGAAATATTTTATGATCTTTCCTTATAATAAGTCCTCTTTTCCACATGTCCAAATGGAATGAATCTTTTTTGTTTCTAAATTCTGTTATTTCCAATGAATCATGGAACTCTACATCAAAAACAAATAAGGTACTATATGGTGACTAACATAACATAATAAAAAAAATAAATAAGTAAAAATGAAATCTGTTTGTCCAACCATTTTCCAGATTCAGTGTGTATCTTATGCTTACAGAACATCTCAGTTGAGATGCTAAATTTTCAAGACCTTAAGTGAAATAGAATCCTACTGAAATAATAGTTATGTTTAATGGAAAAATATTTTAACTTTTAAATAAAGTTAATTAAAATTAAATAAAATTAGAAAATTTAGTTCCTTGGTTACACTATCCACATTTCAAGTGCTTAAAGCCACAGGTGGCTTGTAGCCATTGTATTAGACAGCACATCTCTTGAGACTAGAATATGGTTTTTACTCTTTTATGGTATTCACAGGACTTTTTAAAGTATTCATTCCTCATTAAATGTTACTGACTGGTAATTAGCTAATAAAAATGTAACAAATCACCAAAAGAAAGAGAGAGAAAGTGAAAGAGAAAAAGAAAGAGAAAGGAAACAGAGGAATAAAACTCAGAATAAGAAAGAAGAGCAAGTTTGTTTTATATCTCATAAATTCAATTTCCTCATCTGTGAAATGATAAGTGCCACGGCACATTCCACATTTTGTCTGTGGACAAATGATTTCAGAGCAAGCGAGTTTGGAAAATGCTACATAGTACATGCTAATCCATCTTACTGGAGATTCACAAGGCAGATTAGCATTATTGCTTTCATTCATGGATCAGATATATAAAGAGCAATCTTTGTTTCATACTGTGCTTACATCTTTGGTCTACAGCTATCTATTTCCCTTTCTCTTTCTCTTAGCAATACAATAGGCATATGTGAGCCTACTACCCAATCACAAATCCAAAGCTTTTGTAGTAGCTCACATCCCTCATCTAAAATAGTCATCATCCCAAACTCTATGCTCATTATTCCCTTGCTTTCACTTGATATGGTTTTTATCACATATATGTATTCTTAGAAATGTTATATATAATTTATTATATATACATATAGTCATGGTATAGTGAATTGCCACACTATATAAAATCCTGACACTTGCCTAACACTGAGTCAGATTTTAAAGTCCATAGCTATCTTCTCCTCCAATCTCTGTTCAAGCCCTTAGCATCTCCAAATGGATTTCATTATTTTTCTAAATACATTTTGTCTAACTTCTGTCTTCCCTCTCTTCTGTCCATCTTCACACTGCCCTCAGAGTCATCTTTCTAAAACACAAACTGATCACACAATACCATCCTATTAATACATTTCAGAGATGCCCCAAGGACCAATGGATAAAGTCCAAAATCCTTGTAAGGACGGTGGCAGATTGTTGAATGTCCCTAACCCCTCCTATCTCAGTAAGACACTATACTACAGTACGACTTTGCCTTCCCCCTCGTATGGCTGTGGAGTCTCTTTCTGCGTCCTCTCCATCCTCTCGAATCTAGGCTAGCCTGTAACTTGCTTTGCCCAGTGGAATATGGTGGAAATGACATAATGTAAGTTTTGGGGTTAAGCTTTAAAAGGCCTTGTGCCTTCTGCAAACGAGGGAAAGTCTAGTAATCTAAGGGAGGGATTTTGAGGCAGGACATTCATACCATCCAACTTATTATACCTATCATACATCCAACTTATTTAAAAATTAAATTAAAAAAAGACACCTAGGGACACCTGGGTGGCTCAGTCAGTTAAACTTCTGCCTTTGTCTCAGGTCATGATCCCAGGGTCCCGAGGTGAAGTCCTTTGTCTTCCCTCAGAAAACGTCCCTGAGAGAGCCAGGGAAGGCAGCTGAACTAGCCGACTGGCAGACGAGGGGCTGTGTAGAGAAAAACTGAAGAATCTCACCCAAAAGCCAGAACCAATGGCCAAACATGTGAACGAGGTCATTTTGCACCTTCCAGTCCTGATGAATCTAACTAAAACATCATGCATGTGAACCCAGGCAGAATGAGCACAGGACTCTGCAAACTGGCTCACAAAATGATCACACATATTAAAAATCATGGTCGTTTTAATTCACTGGATGTTGGTATGGTTTGTTGTACTGCAAAGGGTAACTGTAAAACATTTGTTAAGATCTTCTTGAAATACCAAAGGCGGTATATAGTGGATGCTCTCAGGAAGGTAAAAGGGCTGACCCTCTGCATCCTCTTAGGCAGTCAGAATTAGAAGACCTGACTCAAAAATAATTATGGATGCATTTTTCATGTCATAGAATGAACCTCTCTCGAACTTCAAAAAAAAGCCACAAAATTTTTTTTTAATTTTATTTTATGTACTGGGTGTGGTGCATGAACAATTAACCTTGTAACACTGGAAAAATAAAAAATGTATTTGGGGAAAAATTCAAGGAATTAGCTTATAGTGTATCATTAGTTTCAGATAGAGTTTGGTTATTCATCAACTGCATAAAGCACCCAGTGCTCATAACATCACACGCCCTTCTTAATTAATGCCCATCACCCAGTTACCACATCCCCCCTCCTACTTCCCTCCACCAATCCTGTTTGTTTCCTAGAGTTTGGAGTTTCTTATGGTTTGCCTCCCTCTCTGATTTCATCTTATTTTATTTTTCCCTCCCTTCCCAATCATCCTCTGGTTTTTTCTTAAATTCCACATATGAGTGAAATCATATAACAATTGTCTTTCTCTGATAGACTTGTTTCACTCAGTGTAATACCCTCTCATTCTATCCACATCATTGCAAATCGTAAGATTTTGGGGTTTTGATGGCTGAGTAAATATTCCAGTGTGTGTGTGTGTGTGTGTGTGTGTATCACGTCTTCTTTATCCGTTCATCTGTCAATGGACATCTGAGCTCTTTCCATCATTTGGCTATTGTGGACATTGCTGCTATAAATATTGGGGTTTAGGTGCCTCTTTGGATCACTATGTATTCTTTGGGTAAATACCTCATAGTGCAATTGCTGGATCATAGGGTAGCTCTACTTTTAACTTTTTGAGGCACCTCCATACTGTCTTCCAGAGTGGCTGTACTAGTTTGCATTCCCACCAACAGTGTAAATCTACAATATTTTTAAGAGACTCGTATTGGTGAAAATGCCGGCAGTTTGAATTAAAAGGAACAAAGGTAGTTTAAAATGGGCTCCCAGCTTCTTATATTCAGGAAACAGGCTACAAAGACCTAAACATCTGCAAACATGGGCCATTTGTTTTATTTTAACAGCTCTCTTGAGACATAATTCACATGCTATAAAATTCACTTAAAATGTACAATAATTTTTCTTTACAAATTTGAAACCATCACTACAATCAATTTTAGAATATTTTTATCATCTCAGTTGATAAAACATATGGTTTAGCTATCACTAAATGATAGGTATCGTTTATCAGTATCACTATCGAGAGGTATCACTATCAGGCCTAAGTAGCCACTAACCTATTTTCTGTTTTTAAAGGTTTTATTATTCTGGATATTTCATATAAATGGATAATACGATATGTAGTCTTTCATCACTGGCATTTTTTACTTAGCATTAATGTGCTCAAGGTTTGTCCACGTTGCAGCACATGTCAGTACTTCATTCCTTTTCATGGCCAAATAATATTCCATTGTATGGATCTACCATATTTTGTTTATCCAAATATCCAATTGATGGGTACTGGGTTAATTCTACCTTTTGGCTATTATGAATACTGCTGCTGTAAAACATTTGTGTACACGTTTTTGTGTAGACAAATGTTTTTACTTCTGTTGGCTATATCTCCAGGAATGGAATATTGATCATATGGTAAATCTACATTTAATCATTTGAAGGAACTTTCAGATTGTTTTCCAAAGTAGTAGTGCTTTTGCTTTCACACCAGCAGTCCACAAGGGTTCTGGTTTCTCCAGTCTTTGCCAACACTTGTTATTATCTTACATTTTGATTCTAGCCTACTGGGTATGAAGTAGTATCTCATTGTGGTTTTCATTTGCATTTACTTGACGACTAATGATCAACAGCATATCTTCATACGCTTATCATCCCTTTGTATGTCTTCCTTGAAAAATGTCTACTCAGATCCTTTGCCCTTTTGAGTTAGGTTGTCATTTTCCTTATTGAGTTGTAAGAATTCTTTATATATTCTAGATACAAGTTCCTTATCAGATATACAATTTTCAAATATATCTATAGTCTTTAGGCTGTTTTTTCACCTTCTTGATAGTATCCTTTGAAGCACAAATTTTGTAATTTAAATTCAATTAGCCAACATATAGTACATCATTAGTTTCTGATGTGGAGTTCAGTTATTCATCAGTTGCATATAATACCAAGTGATCATCACATCACATACTCTCCTTAATGTCCATCACCCAGTTACTCCTCCCTCCCACCCACCTCCCCTTTTGCGACCTTGTTTCCAAGAGTTGATAGTCTCTCATGGTTTGTCTCCCTCTCTGATTTCTTCCCATTCAGTTTTCTCTCCCTTCCCCTATGATCCTCTGCACTCTTTCTTATACTCCCCTGTAAGTGAAACAATATGATAATTGTCTTCTCTAATAGACTTATTTCACTTAGCATAATACCCTCCAGTTCCATCCATGTCAGTGTAAATGGTAAGTAGTCATCCTTTCTGATGGCGGAGTGATATTTCATTGTATATATAAACCACATCTTCTCTACCCATTCCTCTGTTGAAGGACATCTTGTCTCTTTCCACAGTTTGGCTATTGTGGACATTGCTGCTGTGAACATTGAGGTGTAGGTGCCCCTTCATTTCACTACATCTATATCTTTGGGGTAAATACCCAGTGGTGCAATTACTGGATCATAGAGTAGCTCTATTTTTAACTTCTTGAGGAACATCCATACTGCTTTCCAGAGTGGCTGTACCAGTTTGCATTCCCACCGACAGTGTAAGAGGATTCCCCCTTCTCCACATCCTTGCCAACATTTGTTATTCCCGATCTTGTTAACTTTAGCCATTCTAACTGGTGTAAAATGGTATCTTATTGTGGTTTTGATTTGTATTTCCCTAATGATAACTGATGTGGAGCATTTTTCATGTGTTTTTTGGCCATTTGTATGCCTTCTTTGGAGAAATGTCTGTTCATGTCTTCTATTTTTTGACTGGATTATTTATTTTTTGGGTGTTGAGTTTGTTACGTTCTTTATAGATCTTGGATACCAGCCCTTTACCTGATATGTCATTTGCAAATACCTTCTCCCATTTTATAGGTTGCCTATTAGTTTTTTTGACTGTTTCCTTTGCTGTGCAGAAGCTTTTTATCTTGATGAGGTTGCAATGGTTCATTTTTGTTTATGTTCCCTTTGTCTTTATAGATGTGTCTTACAAGAAGTTGCTGTGGCCAAAGTTGAAGGGGTTACCGCCTGTGTTCTCCACCAGGATTTTGACGCATTCCTGTCTCACATGTAGGTCTTTCATCCATTTTGAGTTTATCTTTGTGCGTGGTGTGAGACAATGGTCCAGTTTCATTCTTCTGGATGTGGCTCTCCAGTTTTCTCAGCACCATTTATTGAAGATACTTTCTTCTTTTTTTTATATGCTCTTATACATCCTATTCCTCCTTTTTATAATTTTATTAACAAATAATGTATTATTTGCTTCAGAGGTACAGGTCTGTGAATCATCAGTCTTACACAATTCACAGCACTCACCATAGCACATAGCCTCCCCAATGTTCATAACCCAGCCACCCTATCCCTCCTCCACTACCCCCAGCAACCCTCAGTTTGTTTCCTGAGATTAAGAGTCTTTTATGGTTTGCCTCCCTCCCCAGTCCCATATTATTTCATTTTTTCTCTCCCTTCCCCCCACAACCCCTCAAGTTCCTCATATCAGAGAGATCATATCATAATTGCCTTTCTCTGATTGACATATTTCGCTTAGTATAATACCCTCTAATTCTATCCATGTTGTTGCAAATGACAAGATTTCAGCTTTTTGATGGCTGCATAGTATTCCCGTGTGTGTGTGTGTGTGTGTGTGTGTGTGTGTGTGTGTATCACATCTTCTTTATCCATTCATCTGTTGAGGGACATCTAAGTTCTTTCCATAGTTTGGCTATCGTGGACATTGCTGCTATAAACATTGGGGTGCACGTGCCCCTTCAATCACTGCATTTGTATCTTTAGGGTAAATACCCAGTAATGTGATTGCTGGGTCATAGGGTAGCTCTATTTTCAACTTTTTGAGGAACCTCCATACTGTTTTCCAGAGACATTGTCTTTTTTCCATTGAACTTCCTTTCTTGCCTTGTCCAAAATTAGTTCACCATAGCGGCACCTGGGTGGCTCAGTTGTTAAGCATCTGCCTTCGGCTCAGGTCATGATCCCAGGGTCCTGGGATCGAGCCCCACAGGCTCCCTGCTCAGCAGGAAGCCTGCTTCTCCCTCTCCCTCTCCAACTCCCCCTGCTTCTGTTCCCTCCCTTGCTGTGTGTGTCTCTCTCAAATAAATAAAACCTTTAAAAAAATTGGTTCACCATAGAGTTGAGGATCCATTTCTGGGCCCTCTATTCTGTTCCATTATTCTACATGTCTGTTTTTGTGCCAGTACCATGCTGTCTTAATGATCACAGCTTTGTAATATAGTCAGGCGTTGCAGATTTTGTTTTCTTTTTTTTACCATTCCCCTGGCTATCTGGAGTCTTTTCTGGTTCCATACACATTTTAGGATTGTTTGTTCCAGCTCTATGAAAAATGTTAATGGTATTTTGATAGGGATTGCTTTGAATGTATAGATTGCTCTGGGGAAAATAGACATTTTAACAATATTTATTCTTCCAATCCATGAACATGGAATATTTTTCCATTTCTTTGTGTCTTTCTCAATTTCTTTTATAAGTGTTCTGTAGTTTTTAAAGTACAGATCCTTTACCTCTTTTGTTAAGTTTATCCTTAGGTATCTTATGGTTTTTGGTGCAATTGCAAATGGGATTCCTTAATTTCTCATTTTTTTTTAATTAATTTTTATTAACATATAATGTATTATTTGCCCCGGGA
>CM053606.1:151766786-151830543 GCA_028646535.1 Procyon lotor | reverse complement strand
CCTTCTCTGCTGCCGGCTTCTCGGCCCCAATACCTGGGAGCTCTGCTGCTCCCCTGGTCCCTTGGTGACCCCACGGGTCCTGAAACCACACTGTTCCCACGAGGGCTGAACCCCCGGTTGGCCTCCGGAGCGATGTCCCTCAGCGGAGCGGACTAGAAGTTCCAGATTTTGTGCTCCGTGGCTCTGCGGCTGCTGGGAGCCGGCCCCTCCCCCCGGGGTCTCTCTTCCCGTCGCTTTAAATTCACCTTTTCCGCACGTCCTACCTCCTGAAAGTGGTCGATTTTCTGCTCCCAGAATTGCTGTTCTTATTCTCTTCTCTCTGCTGTTGTGTTTGCCGGCTTTTAGAGTGGTTTTCAGCCTCTTTCTGGATCCCAGTGCTCTCCGTGCCTCCTACACGTCCGCCATCTTGCCTTGGTCCAGTCTAATTTCTCGTTCTTTAGTCACATTGTTAGTTATAGAAATGCAACTGGTTTCTGTGCGCTGATTTTTCTATCCTCCCACGTTGCTGAATTGCTGTATGAGTCCTAGCAATTTTAGGGTAGAGTCTTTTGGGTTTTCCACATAAAGTATCATGTCATCTGTGAAGATTGAGAGTTTGCCTTCTTGCCAATTTGAATGCTTTTTATTTCTTTATTTTGATGAAGCTAAATTTATCTGTTTTTCCTCTTGTTGCTTATGTTTTGGGGTCATATCTAAAAACCCATGGCCACAACTGAGGTCATGAAGATGTACCGCTATTTTCTTCTAAGAATTCCATAGTTTTAGCTCTTATACTTAGATTTTTTATCCATTTTGAGTTAATTTTTATATAGTGTGAGGTAAGAATCCAATTTCATTCTTCTGCATGTGACTATATCAAATATCTCAGATTCATTTATTGAAAATACTAGTCTTTGAATAGTCTTGGCATCTTTGTCCAAAACTAATTGTCCATAGACAACTAGAAACACAACTCTTATTGGAGTCATGAGAAAGAATGGACTGACAGTCTTATATAAATTGTATGGAGAAAACTGGTGCCTTTTTTCAGTAAATCCTTTCCTGGAATACAAAAGATGGGGAGATTTATTAAACATCCTCTGTTTTCCAGGAATACAGAGCTCAGATAAAGTCCAACATTGTCAATCCCTCCTTTTGCTCAATATGAAAGAATATAAAAGGCTTCTGAACGACTAAAGACAAGCACAAACCTCCTGAGTGAGAAGAAGCAGGATCTCTCTAGGACTTTTCTTAGTGTTGTTCCTATAAAATAAGTTGAATCACCAGTTGAAAGGTTATAGAAAAGGTCAATTGTTTTAGAATCTTGAAGTCCAGACGTCTTAAACAGGGATACCAGAAATGAAAAAGAGAAAATATTAGGGTGGGTGGCTCAGTGGGTTAAAGCCTCTGCCTTCAGCTCAGGTCATGATCTCAGGGTCTGAGGGATTGAGCCCCACATCAGGCTCTCTGCTCAGCAGGGAGCCTGCTTCCCCCTCTCTCTCTCTGCCTGTCTTTCTGCCTACTTGTGATCTCTTTCCTCTCTGTCAAATAAATAAATAAAATCTTTAAATCTTTAAATCTTTAAATCTTTAAATCTTTAAATAAATAAATAAATAAATAAATAAAAATAAAATCTTTTTTAAAAAAGAAAAGAAAAGAAAAAGAGAAAATATTAATATAAAAGATTGAATTAAGGCAAATAACTAGAAATTAACCCCATGAGTCATAGGCTTAGTGGATTCCAAGAGGCTGGTGGAAGAAAATCTTTTGATTAAGCAGTACTGCTGTGGAAATAAATGAGGGCCACCCAAATGAGATTGAGCAGACCATTTATTCAGAGATAGCTATCGTATGGGAGTCAGCTACCATCACTTCAATTTGGCAGAGACTCAAGGAAGCGAGATTAGTGACTGAATTGTATAGTAGACTAAAAGGGAAGAAAGACTCAGTATGCTCTGATAGGAGACTGTTGGCATGAAGAAGTTGAAATGAAACTAACTAGAATTAGGGCATGCTATGTAACGAATTAGGGGAAACATTTTTAGCTCTTTATAGTTGGTCTTAAATTGGAAATGAGTGACAAAATTTAAGGAAGCAGACAGTTATTAAGATCTGACCATTGGGGCAGTTGTTGCAGAGAAGGTGATTTGGCTTACCAGGTTAATTGCTACTGAGGCTTGGATTGGAGCTTTACTTTTGTAGTCTGGTCATTGCCTGTTTGTATATTCAGTCTCCTAGTTCCTCATTACAATCATTAACCTACTTGCAAGTAAGTTGACCAATTCAGGGAAAGCTAGTGATCCAGATCTTCACAGCTCAGAGATTGTTAGTCACCTCCATAGTCAACCATGTGCAAGATCTTCCTGACCTTTCATCATTGGGATTATCTGATGAGAGACAGCAGCTGTGTAAGAACATTTAAGGTTCTGGATAGAATGCAATGGATTGGCATAATAGCCACATGACAAAAAGAAGAACAATTAATAATCCCTATAAAGTGCTTCAAAACGAATCCCAGCTGCCCAACCCAAGTCAAGAGAACAAATGCCATCAGCAATGAGCATTGACTTTAAAAAGCCAAATAGCTTTCTCCCTAAAGCAGTGTATAGCCTGTTCCACCCTGACTGCTTTGTTAATCCAAGTACAGCAAGAATTATTAGCAGTAGCACAAGTGCCACTATGACTAGCCAAAAAGAAATTTACAGCAATGCAATTGTCCATCACACCAATGAGTTGAAACTGATCTGGGTTCCATCTAAACAAGAGATGGTATCATTAATAAGTTCTGCAAATTAGTACTAAGTTTCTTACACCTTTTTCTACTTCTTCGATTCCCACTAATGGGAATATTATCATGAACAATGAATCAGTAATTCCTAAAGCTGTGTCCTGAGTAATCAAGAGTGGCTTAATTGCAAAACTTATGTCTGAGTTGGAATTTCAAGCCACAGTGATTTATAGAATTAGGGTTTCTGTTTATAGACAAATATTGGACTAGTATTCTTAAAGGTGTTAGTCTGAAACAAATGGAGTCAGGCATCCTACTTGCAAACAATTTAGTACCCTATAGGGACACATGAGATCTGGGAAAAAATGAGTTATACATGTCACAAGGTCAAAACCAAGGCCTTATATCATTTGGGTAACATATTTGGATCCCTGTTAATTTCATCCAGATGGCAAGAATTTGGTCCATTGCCCTGAGAAAGTTGTGGGAAATAAGGTTTAAAATTATATAGGATCTGATTAATACATTGTAGTAATTGGTACTTTTTCACACATAGACACTGATAAAGTCACAGGTTTATTTGTTTAAGGTCATTTTCCCATGTAGGTGCAAATAGAAACATCATTCCTTATAGTCTCATTAGATCGGCCCTTATGGTCTCATTTGGTAAGACTGGAATTGCCCAGAGGTTTTATAATGGAATGCAATGATAGATGGCATATCCAGATGTTAATAACACTGAAAGTAGTGGCTACTGTTTGAGATAGTCTAATGATCGCATTAGAATGAATATGTGCTGACCTAACAATTACATAAGGAGGGGAAAAAAAGAAAGAAAAGGCCATTCCGTGTGAATGGCAGCCAAGGGTCTACAGGAAATAAGGATAAAGATTATGAGCAGATAGATAAAACAGAAATCAGACAGAGGTCTTGGACCAACACTCTGGGCAGAAACTACTCATTGTCTGAAGCCATCCACTTGTTCCAAAGGTATTTGGTGAGCTTATCCTTTCCAAGACTATTTGGTCTACAAGATTTCTGAGTATCCTCAATTCAAATTCCCCAATCAGAATAGCCTTCCAATTGTGTGGAATTCTGAATTGATTCTTTAATTGTTAAACATGAAACCAAGCATTGACTGCCTGGCATGTCACTGTTTTATTTGTTGTTAATAGTACCTGATAAAGTTCCTTCCCTGAAGATTGAGGGGCAATGGTTTTCCTCCGATATATCCTCTGATGATAGACAAAATATCCTAGTTGAAGATCATGAAGAGATGATTTAGAAAAGTGTTTTGGGGAGGTACTCTTAACCATTGGTGATAGAACTGGGTATCATACAATAGTCCCTTATAAATTTTTGCCATGTCACCATACAGTAGGGTGAATCTAATATCAGAGGTAAAATTCTCAAAAATGTGGATTTTGCAGTTTATAGGAGGACAACTGATGTGTCCCTGAAGGAGTGAACTGCATAGCCATAAGAGCTAGTAAGAGTACTTTTGGCCAAGAGAGCTCAAGGATTTCTGGAAGTTTTGTTAATTTAGATTTAAGGATTCCCACTAGTCTTTTCTTTTTTTTTTCCCAAATATGTTTA
Organism: Procyon lotor; assembly: GCA_028646535.1. Taxonomy (NCBI): domain Eukaryota; kingdom Metazoa; phylum Chordata; class Mammalia; order Carnivora; family Procyonidae; genus Procyon; species Procyon lotor. The sequence goes on along the minus strand of CM053606.1, from coordinate 151,826,240 downwards.
TTTTATTTTTTCAGTGTTACAAGATTAATTGTTCATGCACCACACCCAGTGCTCCATGCAATACGTGCCCTTCTCAATACCCACCACCAGGCTCGCCCAACCCCCCACCCTCTCCCCTCCAAAACCCTCAGTTTGTTGCTCAGAGTCCACAGTCTCTCATGGTTCATCTCCCCCTCTGATTTCCCCCCATTCCCCCTTCCCTTCCTTCTCACAGTGCCCTCCATGTTTTTCTTTATGCTCAGCACGTAAGTGATACCATAAAGGTAATTGGCTCTCTGGACCACCAGTCTTTTCAATACTTTCAGAAGATTGTGGGTGATGAGAACAGTATAGTTTTTATGTAAGTTCTTATGGAATTTTATCACAGAAGTGTCTGTTAAGTGTGCATTCTGATCACTTGATATAAAAGTCAAGATGCTCCAGGTTGAATGCACAATAATCAAGCAGTTTTCTAGTAACCATAAGTCCTATAGCTTTTCAGCAAAGAAATCTTGCGCCCATCCTGAATATTGATATACAATAACTAAAACATATTCAAATCTCATATAAGTTGAAGCTAGTTAAAATCCATCTGAATGTGTTCAAAGTGCATTTAGGGTCCTGGCTGTCTCCCTTTACCATTTTTCCAGGATTAAGTTGTTGACAGGTGACACATGACCTGAAAATAACCCCAGCTGTCTTTTTAAAGATTTCTCCCCAATGTTAAGATAATAACCAATTCATCTATTCCATGATGAGTAGTTTAATGAAGAAATTTAATTAATATCCATTTGAACTTATCTGATTTAGCCAGGTGCCCATCTTAAGAGTGCCAGAGATTATCTGAGTGAAGGATGCAAACCAGATCCTTCCTTCTCAAAAGCAGACGTTATATATCGATATTTTTAATGGCCTCTTGGAAACCATCCAGAGTTATATCCTTTGAGGGTTTAGGTAGGATCATAACCTTGGTTAAGGCAGCATTTTTAACATAAGGATCTGCTAGAGCATTTTCTTTACCTTCTGTGTGATCTCTTTTTACATGTGCCTCAATCTTGATAACAGCCATCCCTCTAGGAATCTAAAAATTCCTTAACTTCTTGTCCGTTTTTAGGAGGATACCAGTGGAGCTGAGTACCCCTTTTGTTATGATTAAAGCATCCCAGAGTCTTGTGGTACTCCCAAAGCAGATCTGCTCTCTGTATGTACCTCTATTTTCTGCCTGTTGGTTAGCTGAAAAGTTCTAATTCATTAAACTACTCATCATGGAATAGATGAATTGTTTATTATCTTAACATTGGTTCTAGGAAGTCCAATATCTTTTGCCATCTGGGCTGATTTTACTTCAGGTAAATGACTATATTCTAAAGAACAATCTTAAATCACTAATCCTGCTTGATAACCTTGTTTCAGTTGAGGAATTGTCCCTCAACAAATAATATTTGGTCAGATTTCTCAATGGGGTCTCTAACACATTGTACATCTACAAGGTACAGAAAGATTCCTAACTGAAGTAAGACAATCGTGTTGTTGCCATTCTTTTAGGAGCAGGAGAGTGGCATATTTCAGGTTGTTTCAACGATGAAGAGTAATGTGAGAGGAGAGAGTAACAGAATCTTTTAAGAAATTAACCAGTTGGCTGAAAAGTGCTGCATGTTCTCAGTCAATAGTAATGTCTGTGTTGCACGAGAGACCATGAGGTTAAGTAAAGAGCCTAGAACTAGTTCAGCAGAAGCATCGACAAGTTTTGCTATGACACTATTTACCTTAAGTCAGAGGGAAAAGCCTTTACAACTGGGACAAGGGTGAGTCAATAGTAGGCAACTGGTTTTTGATGATGACCAAGAAATTGAGTTGAAACCTGAAGGGCTTGTTCAAGTTGTTGGTGCACAATTTGATGGAATGCTTTTGCAGTTTGGAGTGCCTAAGGAAGTAGGCTATATTATAGGGCCTTCTTTAGATTACAGAAGACCTGCTGTATTTGCACTCCCAGATCAGAGTCTCTTACTGAAGATTTGGACAACTCATAAAGAAATGTCAGAATCACAGAAAAGTTTGGTACTCATTGCCTTCAATTTCCAGTTAAGCCTAGAAGTCCTCCCAGTTGCCAACTTGAAAGAGGTCTAGAATGTTTGGATCGTCTTTAATCTATCAGAAGAATGTTTCCCTTCCTTAGATAGGTCATTTCTCAAATAAAGGTCTGTGTTGTGAGACATTTGTAATTTATCTTTTGAAACATCATGTTCTTTTCTTGTTAAGGCTGAGAATAAGCAAATGATCCTTTTTACAACTTTCTTGTTCCCTGAACAAAGTAAGATATTTATATTAATTATATTATATTATATTATATTATATTATATTATATTATATTATAATGTCAGAACTGAATCACAAGGGAAATCTGAAACTTATAAGTCCTGATTAAGGACCTGAGAAAAATAGTAGATGGCTTCAGTGTGCCCCTGAGGCATGACTGCCCAAGAATGTTGTTGTCCTGGGGCGCCTGGGTGGCTCAGTGGGTTAAAGCCTCTGCCTTCGGCTCAGGTCATGATCTCAGGTTCCTGAGATCAAGCCCCACATGGGGCTCTCTGCTCGGCGGGGAGCCTGCTTCCCCCTCTCCGTCTGCCTCTCTGCCTACTTGTGATCTCTCTCTGTCAAATAAATAAATAAAATCTTTAAAAAAAAAAGAATGTTGTTGTCCTCATTGGTGGAAAGCAAAAAGTGTTGACTCTCTTGGTCTTCTTTAGGTATTATGAAAAAGACAAGGCAAAGATCCACTACAGTGAAGCAAGTGACTATAAGCATAATAGATGACAGGATGGTATCTGAATTACGTACTACACAGAAACAAAAGATAACAATTTTGTTGATGGTTTTGAAGTCTTGAACAATTTATGTCTTCATCTATTTGGTTTCTTTTTTGGCAGAATGAGAGTGTTACAAGGGCTACTACAGATTATGAGAAGATCTTTGATTATTGAGTTTTTAAAGATAGGTTTGAAGTCTTCCTTTGTGTTTGGCCTCAAAGAATATTGGGAAAGTTTGGGTGATGGTTTGGTAAGTTCTATCTGAATTTTAATAAGTTCTCTTCCAATTCTATTCCAATTCCAGTGTTGGAATTTTTAGCCCATAAAGTGTGAGGTATGGTGTCACAATCTTTATCAAAATAATGTATTAAATATTATGGAGAAGGCAAAGGTATATCCAGAGTAAAAACAAGTTGATTATGAATAGAGGAGTCCTCTCAAATCCCAAGAAATTGTTCCTCCCATGTGTATTTGCAAAGGCCATTTGCAAAGTATATATCTCCTTATTAACTTTGCAAGGGTGGCATCACAAAGCAAAAAATGAATGTTTTTCAGTAAAGAATACAAGTATTACAGTTAAGGACTGTGGATTATTTAAAATACCTGTTCCTGTGTTCTATGTTTTCTCTGAGGAAGAAGTTGAGTGATGGTGGTAGGATTTAACATAGAAAGAGTAGTACCCATTATCTACCAAGACTTAGTGCGGTTAGCCATTTATATTTATAATTCACTTTGTTTGCTTAAAAGTAATCCAGATTATTGATTGCATTTTCCTTCCTTATTGATCTAAATTGAAGGGTTTTGTTTGTTAGTTTGTTTTACTAGGATGAAACAATTTTTTCCCCTAGTGCCCCTTCTTTTTACAAAATCTACAAGTGTCCTTATCAATAGGTGGCTGGTTGAGAAGTGTTCTACTTAGCTACTTAATCTTTAGGGCCACAAGTTTAAGTCTTGTCTCATTTTCATCCTAAATCTATTTCAAAACATTATGTCAGGTGTTTTATTTCAGATAACTGGGCTGTTTCCTATTCTAATTTCTTTCTTTGAATTAGGTGCCCAGTTTCAGGTTCAGCTTCATTAGCAAAATGAGATGAAAGGGCTGATGTTCAATCAGCAACTTCTTTCATACCCACATGCTTTTGGAAGATATGCTTTGGTCTATCTTAAAAAATATCCCATCGTCTCAACTTTACTTCTATTACATGACTAAATGATGGTCCAATCAATGTTTTTTAGAAATGTTTCATTTCAACTTTACTTCTCTTACATGACTAAATGATGGTCCAATCAATGTTTTTTAGAAATGTTTCGTGTATGGTTCAGGAGACTTTGCCCTACTTTTAGAGCTTCTTTTTGACTCTCAAGCTTATGGGGAAAGAGGGATCCTGTAGGTCCCATTCTGGGTAGATCCAATCAGCTTTTGCCAAATAGGATTCAATATCTGAGCTTCCAACCAACCATGTTACAAGTTGATATAGGTCAAGTAACTCTGGGTCACGCACACCAAAAAGAATTATAAATGCTTAAATGAGTATTTGCTGGTCTTGTCTAGGTTTAGAGAAATCTTTATAGCTCTTAATTCAGCTTGAGTCCAAGGTTTAGTTCCATAGTTCCCTGCATACCTAGCATATGGGAAGGATGTACTTTTAGAGGCAAATGACTTTGGTGGTTTTAGAAGAGTTGGGGAAAGGTAAAGGGTCTGGATGAAGGGAAGCAGATAGACAGTTTGACAGAGTTGTGGAAGGAAAGAGACTAGAAGAATAAGAGAGAAGTGGGAGAACAGAATATAGGGAATAAGCCAAAGGACAAGGAAGAGGAGAGATTACTAGGAAAATTATTTTGTTGCTTAAGTTTGTCCAATTCCTCATAGCTTTGGTCAAAGAATCTTTTTATGAAATAATGTTTTATTTAAGCTTTCTTTGGAGGACTCTGCAAACCAATGAAAAAATGCTGCCCCTGTGAACTGAGAAATCATATTCCTTTCTTTTCTAAGGAACCTTTCAAAAGAACAATTTTGTGGAAGTCTAATGCCTCCCCACCCCCCACCGCAAGTGCACATTAAGGGCTTAAAGCATACTTGGGAAAATTATGTCATTTGGAAAGATAAGTATTAGAGTAAGCACTGACATGAAAGAAGATATATGGAACAAAAGTTTCCCCAGGAGAGGAGAATTAGATGATCTCGTGAGAGCTGGTGGTGCTGGTAGAAATGAAATGTTTGTGCAGCTCACATCTCAAACCCCAAACTCATGATTGGTCACCTCCAAACACAGACTTGACAATCTGTGCCTTCTGGCACATGGAATATCAGAGAATGCTCTCTCTGAATCAAAAAGGGAAAAAAAAAAGAAAAGAGCCCTCAGGACCAAAATCGGAGATAGAAAGAAAACCTCATCCAGTTTTATGGGTGACTTACAACGAAGTTTGTCCAAATGGGCAGTTGTGGTAAAAACAGCAAACTCGTTGGTCTGTGAGGCTGCCATCAACAAGAGGCTTAGAAGGCATATGCCTGTGTTATATCATATGATTCTCCTTCTTACGACATATAGCACTTTTAGGCAACATGCCACAGAGCAGTAACACAAATGCAACTAAAAAGGATGAAAAAAATGCTTGATTCCACCAATGATGCCAAACAAATGGATGGGCACTGATAACAAAGCCTGTGTATCAAACTCAGAAGAAATGCCAAAGAACTCAACAAGAAAAGAGTGAGTTCAAGTCTGTGCTGACTTACCACTCGTTGTGGTCTTGACAAGCAGCGAGCAGTGAGGCACAATGGGTTCTGGGTGCCCGGTTGAAAACTGGAGGCCATTGAGATGGTCAGTGCAAACTGTGTCTTGATGGAAACTCCAAAAAACCTGTGGTAATAAATGAAGATCACCGAAATAATATGCAAACTTTGTCTTGTCTGGTAGACACTAATTAGCTTCCTTTCCCACTGTGGATAAGTTAGTGTTGATACCTACTTACAAATTGAATTTGGATCTGCTACTTTACAGAGATTGTCAACCCTCACCAAATTTTCAGTTCTTCTAGTTTCCTTCAATATCTGACTACAACCTTTCAAACTAACCTGTCCAACTTTTCTCCCTTGCTCCTGACTTCAAGTCACTGAGAACTAAAACAGGATCGCCCAGATCCTTATTAGGACTCTAGGTTGCCTTGTAACTCGTCTTTTCCCCCAGGATCTAAAGAAACACTGCATCAGTCCTTGCGTGGACCGGACTTGTCCCTGGACAAACAGCTGTCTGAGTCACTAAGAAAGTGTGATGAAATGCTCGTGTCATGCATGCCCTCATAAGGGAGTAACCCAGACTCTGGGCAACATAATTAAGAGCATAATACAACTCAGGGAGCAGTGCTGCCCGAACTATTTCATCCACCAATCTCCTGAATTTCACTGGACTGGATAGTCTTAGGGTTCAACCTTGGGCTCTTTATTTTAACACATTCCTGTATATTAACATTTATATTTTTTTATTTTAGCATCCTATTGAAGGACACTGAAACACCTTACCTTTGCCTGCACACCAAACAGATGGTAAACTATCCTTCTACTAAGGATATCACCGAGAAAATGCAGACCCTGAAGTCTGTTTCATTCAGCCATCTCCTGTTTGAGTTATTCCTTATCTCTGAATTGTTTATGGAGAATCTCTCTGAGCCCACCTTGAACAAGGAGAGGGACTGACAAGGCTGATGAAACTTTGTGCTTCCCATGAGTTTAGGTTGCTTTGCTGAAGATCATGAGGTCCCAGCTCCAGGTGCACTTTAGCTTGTTTACTTCATCTGAGACGCAGAATCCCAAGCCCATGTGCCCGAACACAAACGAAATTTTCTTCCTAAACTTTTCTGTTAGTACAATATTTGATGCAGTTCATTAAGTTCCAAGGTCCCTCCTGCACACCAGCTGTTATCATGACATCATTCTCGTGCTTTCCACAGATATCTATCCCGGGGTCTCTGCTTACAGAAGCTTTGCTCCCACTCCCCTTGCCAGGAACTCTTCTAGCTTGGGCTTTGAGTATCTCTCTGCAATAGTCTCATTCAATAATGTCTTTCCTTACTTGGGTCCAAACTAAACTTTTTTTTTCCTTGACAACTTCCTTGGTAAGTGATATTTAGAATTTGATTTCTGGAAGGTAAAATATAAAAAGCAGTCAAGTTTGAACACTTGATTAAATAAGACCATGGATTACTAAGAAACAATAGTTCGTCATCTAGTTAACTAAAATGATAATATAAATTTTAAAGTAGATATAGGAGGTATCTGACTAGAAAGAATTTCAGTTCTTGGGGCACCTCGGTGACTCAGTGGGTTAAAGCCTCTGCCTTCGGCTCAGGTCATGATCTCAGGGTCCTGGGATCAAGCCCCACATCAGGCTCTCTGCTCAGCACGGAGCCTGCTTCCCCCTCTCTCTCTGCCTACTTGTGATCTCTCTCTCTCTCTCTGTCAAATTAATAAAATCTTTTAAAAAAAAGAATTTCAGTTCTTTTTAAGTGAAAAGGCTTTGTTCTCTCAAATGATGAAAGAAATGTCAAAATCAACAAATATAGAAATTGTTCTAATAAGACCCTGAATAGTTGTTTTCTAGGCAGATTATTCTCAAGGTAGAGGAAAGTATTTTATAAGTACTTATTAAGAGAACACCAGTATTCCAAAAAAAAATTGTCATTTTAATAGAGTGAAAACCAAATGCAGTTTTGAAATAGCATATTTGGTACTAACACCCTCACTAAAAATCTTATAAATAAACTCGTAAACATCAGCCAGCTTTGACTATAAGAAGTAAAATTCCCCTTCCATGAACCATTCGCAAATTTGTCTATCCAGACAAGTTTTATCATATACTTATCTCTCTCTCTCTCATTTTGGAATGAGTCATTTTACTTTGGAACAAAGCTTTTCTTGTTTTCCTTAACAAAATACCTCCTGCACACTTTGCATGTAAAGTTTTTCCTCTCTGCTGCTCTTACTCCTAATAGAGCCTCATTCATATATATTGATTCTAAGTTTTCACTATAGCCACTCGTATTGCATAGATTAGGGTGTGGTGTAAGAGAAGAGGTATTCCCAGGGCATGTGTCAAAATGGCAAGGCAGATCTTCTTGGAGCTACTGCAGCAGAACAGATAGACTTCAGTATAGCCCTGAGTTCCATGCCATGCAGCACAAACATCTGGAGATCTGCAGCCGAGGAGGCAAGTGAGGACGCAAGTAGATAGAAAGTTACTGAGAGGAACTTGGTTAGATACCAAAGCAGGGGGATTCTTGCTAAACTGGCTTAACAAGATTCTTACTAAAAGCAGACCAAGCAGATATCCAGGGCCAGGGACAAGGAGCTCATCAGATATCAAAGATGATCCTATACAAAGGGAGGCGGTTATCAATTAACTAGCTTAGGCTTCTTTGCTAAACTGAGGCTCAGCAGTCCAGGGTAGAGGCTCATCTAGAAGACTCACAGGAACCTGACTAGAGTCTGGTCAATGTAGGAGTGTCTGTGAGGAAATTGCTGTAAACTGTCTTTCATATACCAGTATTTTCTAGCAGACCTTTTAAATATACGTCTCATAACTTTTTTTTTAAAGATTTTATTTATTTATTTGACATAGAGAGAGAGAGAGATCACAAGTAGGCAGAAAGCGAGGCAGAGAGAGAGGGGGGAAGCAGGCTCCCTGCTGAGCAGAGAGCCCGATGTGGGGCTCAATCCCAGGACCCTGAGATCATGACCTGAGCCGAAGGCAGAGGCTTTAACCAACTGAGCCACCCAGGCGCCCCTACATCTCATAACTTTTTATAGCCATCAACATCCCTCATAGTATAGCATCCCAACGTGGCAAAAATGAACATGTCCATTAACGGACCCAAATAGATAGCCTCTCTGTATTATACAAAAATAAGAGGCAAAAAGTATATAAAAATGAAATATTTGTTTATTTATTTATTTAAGATTTTATTTATTTAATTGACAGACAGAGAGAGATCACAAGTAGGCAGAGAGGCAGGCAGAGGGAGAGAGGGAAGCAGTTTCCCTGCTGAGCAGAGACCCTCACGTGGGGCTCAATCCCAGGACCCTGAGATCATGACCTGAGCCGAGGGCCGAGGCTTTAACCCACTGAGCCACCCAGGCACCCCTGAAATTCTTATTTAACAATTAATGTTCCAGTGTTTTATCCTACTTAGATATGATATAGATATCTAATGATTCATTAATTAACTCAATTTAGCACCAGTCCAATGTTTTAAGTTACCAAATGATTTTGGAAACTGTCTTCAAGCTGACGTTCTACAAAACATAGTTACTTTAGAAATAAAGTTTGTGCAAATAATGACTTAATTTGACTAAACACAAATTTACATTTTTTGTAATCTTAAATTATAGTAACTGAAATGATAGCATATTAAATCAGCAAACCTTTACAAGTTGAGGAGAAACATGCCCAAATAAAATAAAAATGTGCATTTTTATTACACTTAACGCTGACAAGGCAGAAGCCAAAGCTGTTCTTATTAAACCAATAATATTAAATTAATCTCATTTGCCAGTTACCTAACTTATGGAAACTTGAATTCTTAGAACATTTGAGTAACTTGCCTGTAGGAAAGTATTTTGAGACATTAAAATATTCAAAATTTAATTTTTTCAATATTTGACAATTTTTAGGAATAGTCCCATTTATATAAGACCTTAGCTCTGTCAATTAGAGTAGAACTATTCTAAAAATTTTGTAATCTAATTTAGTAATACCATCTGGAGGTAGAAAAATATTACATACCTTTAGATACATAAACATACACCTAGATCTAGAAAACTTAGAGCTTCGATTCCAAACTTTCAGTCCATACATCAGGGGTAAACCCAGAAACGCAAAATACACTTTTATATAAAAAAGAGTCCTCTCTTTACTAATTGGTATAAATTCTTAATGGATTTGAGTTCAAAATGGAGGAAAATGGATAAACAAACAGAAAAGAGTAAAACTCCATTTTCCATCATCTTTAATTTAATAGAGACAAAATATTGATAAGCTAATTCATTTACAGAAATATCCAAATGGCTTAACCATTAAAAAAAAAAACAACCCACCAAAAATTCCACCACTGGAAATCAACTAAGTACTAGAAAGAATCAAAATCAAATTCTTACCATGCTTCCAACAGATAAGAGTTTGGAACATATAGGACCAGAATCAAGACTCACCTTTGGATCCCTGGACTTCCAGCCAGAAATGGAGTACAAAAGCCTCCAAATGGCCTTATTACCTGGCTAGGGTAAATGGGAATCTTAAGACAAGGTCAGATCCTGAGTCATGGCGCCAAACTGAGACAAGTTGGGAAACTAATATGATGGAGACTATCGCAAGCGGTATCAACCCCAGTCTAAATATCTTTGGAGCACCTCAGCTTATATTCATGCTTTCAAATAAGGTGGTTTACACTGTGGTTTTGCAAGCTGTGGACATAAGTTATAGACTCCAAAGAGGAAATGGCTGTTTTTCCCACGTATGGCAAACTTCTGGGAGCACAGAGTTTTAATCTCTGTTAGTCAATCATGAGATAAAGAACAGGAAGCTGAAGTGTTTGTTTTGCCTTGTCAGCATATTTGGACCAAAAGAGACAGTTTTCTGGGTTTTGTCACACATGATCAAAGACCTTGTAGCAGAGTTTCAAGTGGAAGAAATAACAAAAGGAATGAAATTTCTAGTCACCCCTAATGCTAGACTAAGTTGTGTCTCCTTCCTCTACTCAGCTCCCTCTTCTTCATGAAGTGCACTTACTTTCCATGCCCCCCACCACACACACACACACACACACACACACCCCTCCTTACATATAGCCTCTCTTCCCCTCTTAACACTTCTACCGACATCTCTCCATTTCCACTGATGCCAGCCCACTCTATCACCTGATCTTTTCAAGACCACTGTACCACCTCCTAATTGGTCTCCTGCCTTCCAGTCTTTTCTCCCACAATTCAGTTTTCGTGGAGCAGTCAAAGGAAACTAAAGTGAAAATCTAACTTTGGGGCGCCTGGGTGGCTCAGTGGGTTAAAGCCTCTGCCTTCGGCTCAGGTTATGATCTCAGGGTCCTGGGATCAAGCCCCACATCAGGCTCTCTGCTCAGCAGGGAGCCTGCTTCCTCCTCTCCCTCTGCCTGCCTCTCTGCCTACTTGTGATCTCTTTCTCTCTGTCAAATAAATAAATAAAATCTTAAAAAAAAAAAAAAAGAAAATCTGACTTTTTTACTAATATGTTAAAAAATTTCAGTCTCTCCCTGTTTTCCTTCCAAAATGACCTACACTGCATAGCAGAACGTTCAAGCCCTTCATGTTCTGACTCACCTCCTTTGTTTCACCAGCCCTGAGCAGACTCTACACCCAGCTCTAATGAACACTTGTAGTTCCCAAACACCCCATGCTCTCCTCCATGTCTAGACACTCGCTTGTGTTTTCCCTCTGCCTCCAGAGCCCTCTCTCTAGCTGAGTCCTTAAAGCACATACACATGAGATTTAGATACACGTACTCTGGGTTCATCCCTGGCCCCACTTGTTTTCTCAGCCTTCTCAAATCTGAATGGACTGGAATTCCTCCACCCCATACTCTCTTTTTTCTTAGCACTTACCATACCATTTGAGAAATTCCTCTTTCTTTGCCTGTTTCTGCAAACAAACCAGAACTCCCTGCAAGTTGAGACCATGTGTTCTCTATTGCTTTTTCATAGCAAGAGGAGACAGGGGTTGTGGTAGTGAGTGGGCCCAGAAGGCAGTGGCTGGCACATGACAATCATGCAATGAACACTTGTGACATTAGTAAGTGGGTGAACTTACCATGTACCATTACAATCATACAGTATAGTGGGATCATACAACATGTCTCACAATTGTGTTGTGGAGACAAAACAAGCTTACAGAAAGCAATTAGAAAAAGCTAAAGACTATGTGAGGTAGCATATGAAATAGAGCAATTTATTTTTTCAAAATTGTGTCGCATTTCACAAAATCTAATGAATGTTAGTACCACTAACCAGCCACCTTAGGGGTCTGGATAAGCCCTTCTTTGGCAATTGTGTCTCTTCACTCAAAACAACAGGATGGAATTCCTCCCTAGATCCTGATTCCAGAGAGAGTATCTGAGCAAGTTGCCTGCTTGCAAGTCTGTTCATTCCTTTTTAGTTAGCCAACATGAATATCCTCCTGGCTTTCGTAACTATGGGATGCACTCTCCAAAATCAAATTTACAATTACAACGATCATGGCACCACACAGTGCCCTGTGTGTAAACAAGACTTGATAAATACTTGCTGAATCAGTGACTTGCAGAAGAGCTTCCCACCATTTCGGGAATGATTGTGATTTCCTTAATTCCCTTGATTTTCTTCGGCTGAAACATTCTGCTTGCAATGATTATTCAGACCAGAGTCAAAGGGGAAAAAAAAATCTTTATCCTGACTAACCATATTCATAAACATGAGTTACAGTGGCTGAAACATTTTCCGGGGGAGTGTGCTCTGAACCTGCCGAGCAGCACCACAGGTAAATTGCCTTTTAAAGGAACTGCATCTCGGTGGAGAACATACATTCATGGCAATATGAAAGTTCTGAGGTTCAAACTGTCTGCATTTGGGTTCCCCCAGAAGCAGATTCTGACACAAAGATTTGCTGCAGGGACTGGGAATAAGATCCTAGGAAATATCAATAATGGGAAGGAGAATGGGGACAGGCATGAAGCGGGGGCAGAGAGAACACCCCTGTGGGAGAGGCTCTCGGCCTCCAGGGGGCAGTGTGGTACACATCTCGGAGATGACTGAGGACCTGAGAAATCTGGGCCATTTCAAGCCCTAATTCCCATTAGAAGAGAACTGCTCTGAGGATATTAATTCCCCAGCATTTACAGCCCACCTGACAACACAGGCCAAGCATGATAGCTTGCCAGAGGAAGCTCTTAGAAAACCACAAGTTCTTGTAGCGCGAAGTAGTTTCCTGAACCACCAAGTCCTCAGAAAACACGGGTGAGGAACAAGGGCAGTGCCTCTAACCTACACTTTGTATAGTCACATTCTGAAGTGCAAGATGCATTCACGGAACTTAGACTTGTTCACACTTCAGCTGGGCCAAGGCAACTTCACCTGTAATAGGCTGTCTCAGCCGATACACCGCCAAAAAAAAAAAAAAAATGTGAATTTCTTGAGCTTCATTAAATGTCTGCAGTATGTCATGCAATAGCTTGGTTTCTAAACTCTTCTCCAGATTTTCATTCACTCCTTTTGTACCCAAGTGAGACTAGTTCCCTCAAGCAACATGCTGAATGGAAACATGCTTATCCTCTCCTTGAAACCTTGATTACCTCCACCCTTTCAGAAGCAGACCTTGCGTTGAGGAGTCCAGTGCAAGGGATGGGTTGAGGAAGCGCTCCCCCAAGAAACCAGGAAGGAAGGAAAGAAAGCAGAGGAGGGGGGAGGAGGAAGCCAAGAAAGGATGTGATGTCCACGTAGCCCCCATCCACAGCCTGATCCTGCAGAGAGTTCTGGAGTGTAAATTACACTCTGGAGGTGCTCTTGTCTTAAGACAAAGCAAGAGGGCTCTTGCATTCCTACAGTGGCCCAGGATTAGCAATGGGCTGCTTTGGAGGGGTGCAACCCCCAGTGCCCAGGCACAGTCCTCTACAGCACACAGGAAGAGGTTGGGAGCTCGTAAAAGTGATTCGAGGTGCTCCGCGTGGGGCGCATTAAGTTCACTCTTCTGTCATATTCTTCATTTTCTGGATGGTCACGATCTCTGGGGAGAAATGTATGAGAGGGAAGTTAGTGGAAAGAGCTAATCTTCTGCGCTGCTTTTGGATCTCAGACCTCAGGTGGTACCCATTCTGTTCCTTCCCTATCACTCGTTTAGATTCCCCTTGAGCTCTGGTGGGCACTTCTGGCCTTCATCTCTGAGGAATCTGGGCCCCCAGTTGCCATGTTTTATGAGACTATAGCACAGGAGTACCAAGGGATGCCCCAGTGGGTTTCCTGAGTGCCAAACGTATCCCTGCCTGCTCCCATTATATGGCAGCCACCCCTGCTTTGCCCCAGGAACGCACCACTTTCACACCTTTCCTGACGCTATACTCTTGCTGAGTTTCAGCCCAAGATATCACCTCTTCCACGAAGCCTTCCAGATGCTTGCAGACCTCAGAGCTTTCTTCTTGCCCTTAACACACAGAACTTAGAACTTGTGCCTCTCCTCTGCGATGCATCACATTCTACCCTGTGATTCTTCAATATGGGATTTTTATTGACTTTGGAGAATGTCATTGGGTTGACCTCTGACTGTATGTCTGTCTTTCCAGTGGGAAGCTGACCAGTGTTTACTGGTACCTCCAATGCTGGGTACAGACTGTGCACCACCTCAGGGCTTAGTGAACACAGTGCTGGATCTGCCGCTGAACAGCTTACAGAATGGCACTTCTGCACCCCAAGACTGGAGCATGATCTTCTCATTGGAAGCCTTGCTTCCCACAGTTCCCTAATTCACTTGGCTTTCAATGACACTCTCTATCACTTAGCTCACAATTATCTTTCAAACAAGAGCAACAACAAAAACACATAGCTCTGATAAATTTAAATTTGTCACATTTCGAAACTGGCCCCAAACTTTAAAAGCATATATTTTTAGATATTTTATTAAAAATGAGTGGCAGACAGAGCCATAAATTTCACCCACCCAGAGAAATTTTCTTTTTTGGCATTGTTTCAACCTTGAAATTGACAAACCTAATTTTTGGGGGGATAGTGAGTATTTGTGAAGAGGGCATAGAGGACATTTTCAATAATCACATAAAAACTCAGTTGAACTTACAGTGAACAAGTTTTTAGCGCCAGGAATCGCCTTAGGTATTTTATACAGACTGGATTGTCCAGAAATCCTTTTTTTTTTCCTCTTCTCCTTTCTGAAGCTCATATGTTGCAGTGTTTTGAAGTATGCCATAGCCTCATGTGGAAGCTTAAAGAGAAAGGGGAAAACCCAAGTCACTTCATTTTGCAATTAATTACTTCTGGGAAGGCTTTGCCTGGTAATGGTCGTATTTCTCTCTTCATATTTATTATTTCCGATTATTTCTGTTTTGTGCACTCTACCCAGAAACAGACAAACAAAAAATGTATACAAAAATAGAACTAATCTTGACTATGTGACTCCAAGTATATAATCTGCTCTCCACAAGCAGTACTGGAATGAAATAAAATATTTATATGACTATTAATAAAAAGCAAGATATACTGAATGCTTGCTGTGAGCCAGGCACTCCGTAAAGCTCTTTACACACACCATCTCATTCAATACTCATAACAAGTTCCAGAAATGGGTACCATTATTCGCTCTGTTTTATAGATACATAAAGTCAGGCTCAGAGAGTCTGAGTCACTTCCCAAAATTCTCACAGCTCGTAAGGATAGAGGCTGAGATAAGGCTGCAGTGGGAAAAGAGACCTAGTTCTCTACTTGGAAATGGCTCTTGGAGTCATATTCTCAGCCCCCGTCTTGCTAGCCAAGAGATCAAAAGTAAATCATGAACTCTTTACATCTCTGTTTCTTCACCTATTAACTACAGCCACTGACACCCACATTGTCTATTCATGTCTGTCTACCCATCCATCTGTCTTAGAACATTTAACTCTTGTTGTTTTATGTTTTGTTCATAAGAGTTACTGATGTCTCTCAAAGAGCAGAAAATATGTCATGCCGATCTTCACATTCATGGCTCCCAGGCCACTATTCCACACACTCAAATGTATTAACTCATTTAATCCTTAAAATACCATAAGGAAGGTTTATTATTATTATTATTACCACTTATTTCACACTTAAGAAGTTTACTGGACCCCAAAAACGATTATATAAATGCTGACATAAATGCTCTGAACCTAGGCTGGCTGGCTCCAGAATCCAAGCTCTTAAAGACCGTGGTATCCAAGAAAGGAATTTGCTTTTCTTTCTAAATCCATGTCTAGTTCGGAGTAGGCTCTTCAATCGTTTCTATCTCCCTTTTCTCTTGAGTCTTTCACTCCTGCTTTTACTCAGTGATCTGTATTTGCTTTGGCATAATCAGAGATGTGATCTGCATTGCATTCTGTTTTTAAAAGCCCAGATACTAAATATCATATATGCATTAATATTACATTCTCATTGATCTTTCTTAAGAACAACATTGAAAGAAAAACACCTTCCTCTAATTTTCAAGTTGCATTGCCTTAAATGTGACGGCTATAGCAAAGGTTGTCCACTCCAAAATACGCCAGCTGGGCACATGGATTATTTCAGACTGAAGACAATTAAGAAAGAGCAGACACAAAAATGCTCTCTGTTCTCCTCTTATTTGCCTAAAAGCAAGACATAAATTTACCAAAGTGTCTCCTTTCCCCTTTCTACCAGAGGACAAAAGTTCATCACCAGAGACCATTTTTAGTCCCTTATCCAGCCTGGAGGCACAAGAGAAATCTACACACCAAACCGAGGTAACTAGATTTGGTTCACCTCATGGTTGTTTTCACACAATTTGTTGCTGGTAGAGACCCAAAGTCCTTTTCCTTCGCCTTGTCACTTGCCCAAAAATGTCTTTCCTTGCTAAGACTGGGCTCTAAATAAGAATTGGAGTCGTTCATCGCCAAGTTTCTCCAAGGCATACATAAGATCAACATGTTAATAAAACTTGTTTTTCTCTTATGGATCTGCCTTTTCCTCCAGAGCCCTGATGTGGAGTCGTGAGCTGGTAAAGGATCAAGAAAGAATGCTTGAGCAGTTTTCGGTGCAAAATGGGTGTTTTTATTACGGCATGGGGACAGAACCCCAGGGCAGAAAGAGCTGCCCTGGGGTTGTGAGGAATAACTCTTTGTATACTTTTTTCTTTAGTGGGGTTTAACGTTAAATTTCTAAGGAATTTGGAAGCAAGGTTTCCAGGACCTTGAGGGGCTAGCTACTATTAAGATAAGGTTATTTACTGCTGTCTAGTAAAACATTAGTCATGAGACCCTTCTGACCTATATCAGTGGGCCATATGTTTGAGGGATGATTGCTAACATATATGGGGCTGGAGAGAGAGTTACAGTTATCAGAGCGAAGTAACACTAACCAGAGCAAAACTCTAGTGGTAAAACATTAAAGGAAATCCTTGGAGTAGCTGGAGGAGTGTTACAACCCATATGTCTCAAGACTCCTGCCTGGGGACTATGAGCCGCAGAAAAGTCTGGTCTTTGTTCCTTTTTCTCCTATCCAGACCTAGCTGAAAACCGAGAAGGGTGGAAGGAAAAATATTTTTTTCCTTCCCTTACAAATGCAAGGTGATAATCTTACACCATTCCAGGAGGAATGTAAGTAACATAATAGATACAAGCATATGAACAACTATAGATTTTACCTCTTAAGACTATAAGAAGTCCAGGCTTTAGATAAAAATCAAAATAAATATCAGATAAACAAAACACTCACCGTGAGCATTAGGTCCCAGGTACGCTAATTCTGGTTTAGCAGGACACAGAAAACACATAACACACTAGGCTGAAAAATATTATTAACTCCTTAAAAAGATAAAATTAGTAAATAGTTCAAGAATGAAACTAAGTGAGATATTATCTTAAAGAGTGAGCACTCTTGGGCCCTGAGTGCCTCAGTTGGTTAAGCATCTGCCTTCAGCTCACATCATGATCCCCGGGTCCCGGGATCTAGTCCCACATTGGGTTCCTTGCTCAGCCAGGAACCTGCTTCTCACTCTGTCTCTGCCACTTCTCTCTGCCAATGCTTTCTCTCTCTCTCTTTCTCTCTCAAATAAATAAAATCTTAAAAAAAAAAGCACTCTTACTTTTTTAAAGGAAGTGGTAAAACATCTGAAGAAAACTAGTCCATCAGGCATTTCCTTGTGAAATCTTAAGGTATAACCAAAGAACCAAAGAATATCCAAAAGAATTTCTGACAATCAAAACAACCCCTAAAGATTTCTATCAAGAAACAAAGGAGTCCAAGCCTAAAATAGAAACAGATTCACTTTTTAAGGGGACTTTATTATTTACCTAAAAACAATGCATTATGAAATATGAAAGAACGTTCACCAGTCACCAGGTGACTTTCCCACAAATTTTTAACACATTACAGTTCACCGTTACAGGCATCACCAAAATCATATACACATACCTGCTACCCAGTTGTTTTGGGAACCACAAGGAAGAGATGCTCTTGTGGCCACAAGCTGAACAAATTCAGAATAGAATGGAGAGGATACAATGTAGAATGGAACAGAATAAAGCAGAACAGAACAAAATTCAACCATACAGTTTGAAACTATGGAAGCAATAAAATACAAGGTAAAGACAGACAGATGATAGGTGATAAATAGATAATTGAGAAAGAGAGAGAAAGAAAGAAATGGAGAGAAGGAAGGAAAAGGAAGGGGAGGGAAGGGAAGGGAAGGGGAGGGAAGGGGAGGAAGGAAGGAAGAGAGATTTCGATAAATGTGTATTTAAAAAAGTTAATCACACTATTCCCTCAGGATGTTTAACTTTGGAAAGTGATACTCCAGTGCTGTCCACTTGTCCAGAGCAAGTCTGCAAACCATTTCTCACCCATCTGTGGAAAAAAAAAATGAGTACCAAAATTGAGAGTAAGTCTGGCAGAGAAATTTCATGCCTGCTGAATCTATTTATGCCTTTTCATTTTTCCAGTTATTCATTTTTGTGATATTTTATAAAAGAACCATGGATTAGAAACTTAAAAAATGAAACTGTCCCTTTTCCACAGGTAGCCTGGGAACGATAGAATAAAGCTACATTTGGTCAAGGGGTCGCTATGGATTCCTCCCCTCTCTGTGTTTGCACAAATTTCCACTCTGACCTTTCCGAGGATTGCGCATCGTCGTTGTTCCCTCGCACTGCAGGAGAAATGAGAGTAGGTGGGTATGCTGAGGGAAAGGGGGACGTGGCCTTCATGCTGAGCAGCTACAAGCTAGAACCGTAATAAATAAGCTGCACCCTCAGAATTCCGGGGCCACGCGGGGCCCGTAGTTTGTCCACTTACACCAACGTGCTGATATTTTTCTCACCTCTACCCACAGTCTTCACAACGTTGCCTTGGACTTCACTCCATCACTCGCAGAGACCACAAGATAACCTCTCCCTTTAACTCCAATGCTAGTGGGCATGAGTGTAAGGGGACACTTTGGGCTTTGGGGAGTTAAGCCAGTATCTGTGATTTGCACACTTGTTTGGCGGCGTTCATTCTAGGGCAGAGGCGTCTCTCGGCCGTGTGTGGGTGTACAGGAGGTGCTCAGGAGTGTGAAGAGCTAAAGTCTTTCTGCAAAAACAGAGTGTGAGGCTCAAGCTTACGTTCCCCTCCCGCCCCCCCCCCATACACCCTGCTTTGCTCCAAACCACAAAAAGCACAAGACATACTTTCTCAGATTTATTGACTTTTATGTCAGATTTTCTGAGAAGACACAAGGATCAACTCTTGAATTCACGATTCAGAGAAATGATAGCAGCTCACAGGCCTCAGAGAGAATGTGCCTGCCCACCCCACTCCCATCCCATAGCCCCACTTGTCTCAGGACCCATAGGACCTCGAACCCGTCGAGTCTCTGCTAATTGCCAAATACGGGCGTCATTTCACTTCTAGGCGGATCCTCCTACTAGCAGCAAATAAAGGCTTTTCTTTTCTCACCTCTATATCCTTCACTGCCTGGCAGTGTTTTCTGCAGAATTCCTTTCTGTACATGCTGGGAGCTGGAATGTTGAGTTCAACGCTGCAGAGGTTGTTGAAAAGGACCTGGGGACAGGAGGGATACCAGTGTGTCCTCCAAGTGAGAGAACAGTTAGAAGAGTTTAAATGTTCACTAGCTGAGCCCCACCTTCCAGTGATCTGTAGCCCCCTTGTCTGTGGGGACAGTTGGAAAGCCCCCAAGAGCACTTGCAGCCACTTCAGTTAAAATCAACACAGTCTACTGACAAAGGTTTAGGCCGGAAGGCTGCCTCAGATAGTAGAGAAGTAGTATGCTAATTAAAAAAAATAGGATGGAAATGAGATGATCTAGAGTTATCTTCCAAATAAGTTTAAAAGAGGAAAGAAGAGTTTAAAATCATCTATTTCACGTAATATAAACACATGAAAACTCTGGGAACAGGAACAGTAAACTTGTAGGACAAAAGAGAAAATCCAAAAGGTATCTGATATATACCTTTTACTGTGATCATCCTTGTGGTTTCTGCTAAAAAGAGCCTCTTCTAAATTTTAAAATAAAACACAACTAATTGCCGCCTATGTAGAGGAGGAAAAAAATCTCTCCTCTGTCCTTTAAGCTCTTCCAGCTAGACTAAAAATTAAATTGATGTGAGACAGATTAATGGGAAGGAAAAAACCCAAAAGTTTTATTATGTTCCCATGGAGATCCATTATTGAAATTGAGACCTAAAGAAATGACTAAGGCGGTGATTTTTATACTTTTTAGACAAATAGGCAATACATCTATAAGGGAGTGAAAGGACAAAGAAAACATAACTTTGGGAGCTTTAATTAATGAGGAATTGTAAACACAATTTGGCCTGGAGTAGTAAATGAATAAGAAGTAACAGAAATTGTTTATTTAGGCTTCTTTGCTCTAAATTTCCCATCTCCGGTGATAAGGATGTCTCTTTACCTCCTGGTCCAGAGAGGACACCTTTTGCATGGGAGATTTATTTCCTGCTTTTGGGGGGGACAAAGTGTGAGGCAGAGTGTCCTTCCTATACAAGCTGACTCTTAAGTAAGTTTAACGCAAAATAATCAATATGCCAAAGTGGCACATTTTGCGGTGGCCTGCCCTTGACTCATACACCTACAAAGCTATGTTTAATAGTAACAAAATGAAAACATGCATTCAAAGTATAGATAATAGTACCAGAAGAGTAATTAACCAGCAAAAATATAGTAAGTCATATTATTACTACCACTAACGTAAAAACTTACCCTCAAATATGTATTAAATAATATTTAAATGCCATAAAAAGCAGGGAAGATGACAACACAAAATCATGAGTAATAGAAAAATAAAAAGTAAAAAAAAAAGGAAACTGTGAATAAAACAATGAAAAGATAAAATCTATATGATAATATGGTAACAATATTAATAGTGCTTTGGAAAAAAATCTTAGAGTTTATATATTTGAATTTAGCCATTGTATAAAAAGCTGAAAAGTATAACAATAAAATTTGGAATAAGAAATGGGAAATCTGGTAATTTACTTGAACTTGTATAAGATCTATTGTTTTACGGTATCTACTGTAATTTATTTCTGTGTCTGACTCGCCTAGTGGGTTAGACCTGCATGGGGATGGGTGGTAGGTTATCTTCAGATTCTGGCCTCCCACATAATAAATGCTTGGTAAATGTTTTTAAATGAATAAAAATGGGAAGAAAAAGATTTTTAAGACATAGGACAAAATCAAGAGATTTAAACAACATAAAAGTTTCACAGCAACTTAAAAATAAAAGCACCTAAGTCTGACATATTTACTGGACAATGTTTCCACACATCTGAAAAAAAGAGAGAGAAAAAGAATATAAGAATGAACGATTATTTTGGAGAAGATCATATGTGCCGAGCACCGTGTTCAGACTTTACATTTTAAAAAGAGGTGTGAGAACCAAAGCAGAAGCCACTGAAATACCAAGTTTGTGGGTGAGATAATTGCATAACTAGAACACAAGAGGAAAAATAAATCCAAAGACCAACCCAGTCCTTTTTGCTGTAGCGCAGAAGGAAACACCAAGCATTGCAATTAAACTCTCCAGCAGAAGTGATATTTAGAATGTGAAAGAAAGGGAACCCATTGCTGGCAGCAAAAACCGAGTACAGAGGAAGGAATGCTTTAAGAAATAGATGTTCAGGGGCACCTGGGGGGCTCAGGGGGTTAAAGCCTCTGCCTTCGGCTCGGGTCATGATCTCAGGGTCCTGGGATTGAGCCCCGCATCGGGCTCTCTGCTCGGCGGGGAGCCTGCTTCCTCCTCTCTCTCTGCCTACTTGTGATCTCTCTCTCTCTCTGTCAAATAAAAATAAATAAAATCTTAAAAAAAAAAAAAAAAAAGAAATAGATGTTCATCCAACACACACACACACACACACACACACACACACACCACCCTAAATGCACAAGAACACACACATCTATGAAGAGGTAAAGTCTCCACAGAGTTGAAAAGACTTTTTAAAATACCTGTATTATTCTAAGTATCAGTCCATTTCAGTGATAATGGGTCTGAGTCCTACCATCCCCCAGCTACACCCCATCCTAACTTTCTCTACCAGATCAATGACCCTAAAACAGAAATTTATGATGCATCCACTGGTCCAAAACCTCCTCAACCACCAGACCCTGACCCTGCCATATAGCACAGGGAAAAAAATCAGACCTCAAAGTCGTGGACAATGCCCCCAATTTTTTCTTGAGGTATCTCCACTGACTTTTTCAATTCATAATTATTTTTCTTATATTTTAAAAGATTTTATTTATTTATTTATTTATTTATTTATTTATTTGAGAGAGAGGGCAAGCCCACGTGAGCAGGGGCAGAGGCAGAGGGAGAGAATCTCAAGCAGACCCCACCCCGAGTGCAGAGCCGGGCTCGGGGCTCGACTCCACAACCCCAGGCCCATGACCTGAGCTGAGATCAAGAATCAGAAGCTTAACTGACTGAGCCACCTGGGCACCCCTTTCTGGGGTTTTTTAATTTGTAGAACATTCAAAATGAAATTTGCTCTTTTAATGACTTTTTAAATGTACTATGCAGTATTGTTAATGGTGGGCACAGGGTTGTGCGGCAGAGTTCTAGAACTTAATGTCTCACTTAATGGAAACTTGATGCCCATTCAACAACAGCTCCCCATTTTCTTCCACCAGATCATGTCACCATGCCCTCACGACATTGCACCAGCCCTCCACTTCACCCAGAGCAAAACGCAAAAGTTTTTGTGAGGCAATACCCACTAGACTTTCAATGTACCTTTCTGACTTCATTTCCCCGTGGACTAACCTCCCTGTGGCCCACTCCCCTCTCCCTACAATGTCCTCCTTGCTATTAATCTCAGTCATCTATTGTCCCATAACTAACTACCCCCAGATTAAGTGGCTTAATACAATTCACAGTCTCCTGGTTGCTCTGTAAGTTGACTTCAGCTGGGCATTCTTGCGTAAGGTTTCTTGTGTGGTTGCAGACCACTGTCGGCCAGATCTGAAGTGATCTACTGGCTCAAAGATCTGGGTGTCCAAGATGACTCCTTCTCATGACTCACAGCTGGTGCGTGGGTCTTAGCTGGGGCTACAGACCACGGCTCCTCCCTATAGCCTCTGGTTGCACCTCGGCCTTCTCACAGTGTGGCACCAGCACAGTCCATGTTCTGGGAGACAGTGTCCCAAGAGCAAGTGTGCCAGCAAGTAGATGTTTCCCACCAGTTAAGAGAGGACCATACCTCGAAACTGGCATGGTGACATTCCTGCTCTATTCTTTTGATGTCAGCAGTCACAAAGCCTGACAGGATTTAAGGACACAGAGCAATAAACTCTCCCTGTTCATGGGAATGTGGCAAGATTGCATTGCAAAAAAAGCATGTAGGATGCGAGATATGATGGAGATAATCTTTGGAAAGTATAATCCGTTGTGCTATTTTTCAAACATAAGAGCTATACGCCCACCTTGATGCCTTGTGCTAGCCTTCCTTCCACCAGGAACGCTTTTCTCTCCGTATCGGCTATTGGTTCCCTCATTGCTTTCAAGTCTTTGCTTCTCCCTTTACTTCAACAATATGCCATTGAGCCCACCGTTGATCACTTTATCTGACATTATACACAAGTGCTCTTCCCTATGACCAAGTGCACAAAATTGCCCATGGTATACCCACTGAACTTTCCTTGACCAAACTGTAGTCAGCCTCCTCTCCTCCACACGGGCCCCGAAACATTGGCTTGTCCTCAAGTTTAGGCAAACAATATACCACTAGACCGCAGAACATTCGCCCCTAAACAGCTCATTCTGAGAAAGTGCCAACCGAAAGAAAACAAATTCTTTTTTTTTTTTAATTTTTTTTATTAATTTTTATTAACATATAATGTATTATTTGCCCCAGGGTACATGTCTGTGAATCTTCGGGCTTACACATTTCACAGCACTTAATAGCACATACCCTCCCCATTGTCCACAACCCAGCCACCCTATCCCTACCCCACCACCCCCCCCCGCCGGCCACCCTTAGTTCATTTCTTGAGTCTAGGAGTCTCTTATGGTTTGTCTCCCTCCCCATCCCTTCGAAAACAAATTCTTCACTATGAAAATGCCCCAATGCCACCCACTCACACCATCCACTGGCTCTACTCCCCTACAGACTTCCTG
Organism: Procyon lotor; assembly: GCA_028646535.1. Taxonomy (NCBI): domain Eukaryota; kingdom Metazoa; phylum Chordata; class Mammalia; order Carnivora; family Procyonidae; genus Procyon; species Procyon lotor. The sequence goes on along the minus strand of CM053606.1, from coordinate 151,802,072 downwards.
CCAGTTCTGCCCACCCCACCCTATAAAAGAAAAGCCTTTTTTTTTTTTTTTAAAGATTTTATTTAGGGGCTCCTGGGTGGCTCAGTGGGTTAAAGCCTCTGCCTTCGGCTCAGGTCATGATCTCAGGGTCCTGGGATCGAGCCCTGCATCGGGCTCTCTGCTCAGCGGGGAGCCTGCTTCCCCCTCTCCCTCTGCCTGCCTCTCTGCCTGCTTGTGATCTCTCCCTGTCAAATAAGTAAAATCTTTAAAAAAAAAAAAAGATTTTATTTATTTGACAGTGAGAAACACAGCGAGAGAGGGAACACAAGCAGAGGGAATGGTAGCAGGAGAAGCAGGCTTCCCGCAGAGCAGGGAGCCCAATGACAGACCCGAAGGCAGACCCTTAACGACTTAGCCACCCAGGCGCCCCAAAAAGCCTTTTATTTTTGTTTAATTTTGACATACTTGCAGATTTCTGAGCCCGTCGAAGTGGTCTTTTTAAATAAAGTCTCACTTTATCTAAGTCTGTATTTACTCTGATTTGACACTCAGCACTCCCAAGCCTTTATACGCTGTACCATTTTTTCTTACACTTTTCCCTTCTAACATACTGTATATTTATCTATTTATTGTGCTTATTGCCTCTCTTCCTCGATTAGAATATAAACTGTATGACAGCGGGATGTTTTTCTATCTTGGTGACTAAATTTCCACCACCCAGTACCAACCGTTGCAGGTGCCCAAAAAGTATTTGTCAATTTTGTGGATAAACTCTCATCTGTGATGTGCTGAAAGCCTATCCATCTAATGCATGAAGATACAGAATAAAGAAATATTTGCTACCGATCTTCTAAGATCTTATTCTCGACCCCCAAATAATTGAATCTCTGATATGTTCCTTGAGCCAACTTCTCATTTCAATCATGTGGTTCCTGTAAAACTCTCATTAGAGCTGTCATATGTTTCTTAGTCTCCCCTGACTGTTTCTCTGTTCTGGAACTTAGCTCAAAAACTGGAGCTTGGTATATATGCAAGTCATTTTCTCTGATGCTGTTAGGCATTGGATTTTCCATTATTTTCTGTTGACATACCCTGCTAACTTACGTTAGCATATCTGTTACATTGTCTGATACTGGTCTGGATGGTCTTTCCTCTTATCCACCTGAGCTTGCCCAGCCTTACTGGGCAGGTCCATGGCTGTTTCTGACACCTCCTAGTCCACATCCTGCCTGAGTGATTTAAATCCCTCATAGACACTTCCCGAGGCAAAAGAAAAAGAAACACATTTTCTTCGTGATCATGCCGAAGATTATACTTATGGAGTGAACTTTTGTCAAAAAGATCTCAGGATACAATGATTTTATGCTCCAAGTTATTCGTCCACTCCTACATTCTAGAAAGAGAGAGAAAGAGGGAGGAAAAAAATGATCATATGATCATAATGAGTTTCAGTTAGTGATCACATAATTCATCTTGTTATTACACACTGTTGCTCCTTTAAATAAAGTACCAGAGCCCGATTAAAACGAATGAGATACCAATGCCTCAGAATGTCATCCAAGCATTGCTAAGGAGTTGGTTTGTCTTATCTAATATATAAAATGTACCATTAGGTTAAAATAGTAATTCTCTACTGTGGGCAATTTTGTCTCCCAGAGTATATTTGCTATGTCTTTGAGACAGTTTTGCTTGTTGCTACTGAGTTGCAGCAGGGGCAGGGCATCTAAGAGGGCAAAGCCTAAGGTGCTGCTCAGCATCCCACAGTTCACAGAACTTCTCCCCACAACAGAGAATTATCTGGCCCAATATGCCAGTAGTTCCGAGGTTAAGAAGTTAAGGGGCACCTGGGTGGCTCAGTTGGTTAAGTGCCTACCTCTTGATTTTGACTCATCATGATCTCAGGGTCCTGAAATCAAGCCTGGCAGTGGGTTCTGTGCTGGGCATGGAGCCTGTTTAAGATTTTCTTTCTCTTAATCTCAGGAAACAAACTGAGGGTTGCTGGAGGGGAGAGATGTGGAAGGGTTAGGGTGGCTGGGTGATGGACATTGGGGAGGGTATGTGCTATGGGGAGTGCTGTGAATTGTGTAAGACTGATCAATCACAGACCTATACCCATGAAACAAATAATACATTATATGCTAATTTAAAAATACTTTTTTAAAAAAAGATTCTCTTTCTCCTTCTCCTTCTGTCCCTGCCAATCCCCACAAAAGAGAGAGAGAGAGAGAAAGAAAGAAAGAAAGAAAGAAAGAAAGAAAGAAAGAAAGAAAGAAAGAAAGAAAGACAAAAGGGAAAGAAAGAAACTGAGTTTAAAATATCAGAACTATGGTGCAGGTATGAGGACTAATCAACAAATAATGGAAGAGGCTGGAAAGTCCAAGTACACTCTCAAGTCTACATAAAAGCATTACAAATTATAAAAATGTCTCACTCATTTGGTAAAGTATTCAATAAATGTGAGTGGACCAACTGACTAATGGGTTGCAAGGGATAGTGTTAAAACTTTATTTTACACAAAAAGAGATTCAATTATTTTATAAACAGAAGTAAAAGAAAAAGATATGAGGTGAATAGTTATTTAACCGTAGGATAGACAAGCTATTTCTGAAAATGACATTTATTCTATCCATCCTTTAGGGTCCAGTTCAAGTTTGAGTTCCTGGACCATGTTTCTGGGAAGTGGCAAGAAGGAGGAAATAAATTTTTATTGCCTGACAATGTAAATTTCAGCTCTGGGGAGGCTGGCTTATGCCTGCAGATAAGCAAGAGGCCTGATTAAGCAGGATTTTGTCAAAGGAGCTTAAGTTTCACTTCTCAGACCATGCTTTCAAACAGAGATAAAGAGTGTTCCCAAAGAGATATGGATGCTGGAGCATTAAGTCCTAGCTCCAGGGTTCAACTTCCATCTAGAGAACACAACTGTCCAGAAATGCACCCATTTCTTCCGCCTACTTATGATTGCATAATTACACTTTAGCCCTTGTGCCTGGTCTGTTTACCCCCTTGAAAACCACATGGGTTGGCTCACTTTGATTGATGAAAACAAAATCAATGGCTACCGTGTCATTTTCCAAGAGAAAGGGAGATGTATTATATATGAGAGAGTAAGAACACAATTAGAAGGTGATACTTCTAGCTAAAGACAAGGACAGTTTTTCTTTAATATGGCTGCAAGTCTTCCTCTTTGTTCGATACTTCTTCTTTCCCTGTTCCTGCGGGCATAGCTAGAGGAAAGATGCTCTGGTCTGGTCTCAAAGCAGTAACATGCAGAGCTGTATCTGCAACTATTTTCTTCCAAGAGGCCATGTTTGATTCAGTGACAGTTTGGGGTGTGTTTGGACATGCTCTTCCTAGTCCATTGCTCCTCATTTACTTACAATCTGGGCAGAAAATCCATATTGGCCAATACCCTTGATCTGAATCAGAAGGGGGAGCCAATCCTATCACTGCTTGCATCACAAGTGAGAAGGCAACAACAGAAGCAGAGGATTGGGGCTCTAGGAGGCTGATGAGGTTCCTTGCAGAGAAAAAGAGAGCAGAGCAGAACACAAGGGTGGTAAATTCTGTGTTAAATAAGAAGATAGAGTATCAAACTAGACAGCACTCCCTATTGCATTTCAAAGAACAGAGTGCTTTCCAAACCTTTGGGTAAAATACAATCATGGGGTTTAAGCATCGAGAATTTTTTAGGCTACTGTAGGTGTACGCAGACAGTGTTGCTGGAAAAGATTTCTCAGCCCATTTCAATGCTCAGTTTGTCCACACTGCCTACCCCACATATTTTTCACAAAATTTCCTGTATGTTTTGCATTTCAAAAGTTTGGAACTGTCATTTAATTTTGCATGTAGCTGCACCTGGGTTTTCCACATATGCCTTGAGCAACTTGAGGGTAGGGAGTTTGCTTCTCTTGTGTTCTCCAGAGTATAAAGCATTATTCTTTTCCCCAAAATCATGGCCTTTGTGATTTTAAACTATAACTGCTTAATGAAGCCACACAGTGAGTTAGAATACTGTCTCATCTACCCAGAATTCACTGTTCCAGTGGGCTCATCTTTTTGAAGCATATGAAAGAAACATAAGAAAAAGGAAAGCTGTTTCAAATATTCAGAATAGTTCTGAATAATTCTGAATAGTCAAATATTCAGAATTCAGTATTATTAAGTTTGTACTTAATTTGTACATTTGTACTCATTTGTACCATCCTAAGCAAGCATAACATAACTAAAGGGAAAATCCTGAGATCGTTACAACTGGGAATTATTTTAACAATGTGACACAGGAATTGGTATAGGGTAAATAACCTTTGACCCAGGAAAACAGATTATTTCTTTCAGGTAGCATGAAATTGGATTTTTTTTTTCTTTTCATCAAAAGCCAACCAGCGTCTAGAACCCTCTTTTTGCTGTACAGAGGAGACACTATTCCTAGATAACAAGGAGTTTTAGCACTGCAATTTTGCCAAATGTACTCTGGAGTGGAGAAAGAAACCCAAAACCTTATTTTTCCACATTTTCATGGATATGTGCAGTAGGCAGTAGGAACATGAATGGCTAAGAAATGCAATAATTGAAGATTCTGTTTATAATAAGTATACTACAGGGAATTACAGACAAAACATTTAAAAATTCTCTGGAGCTAGACTTTCTTTTGCTTTTTTTTTTTTTTTTAATTTATTTATTTGAGAGAGAGAGAGAGAGAGCACATACGAACAGCAGGGACGGGTAGAGGGAAAGGGGGTAGCGGGACTCAATTCCAGGACCCTGAGATCACGACCTGAGCTGAAGGCAGACTCAATTTAACTGACTGAGCCACACAGGTGTCCTGGAGCTAGATTTTCAGTACAGGTATAAAGTCCTGCTTTTATGGAACAGAATTATTTGGCATATCTGGCAGAGGCAAGTATGAAACACAGAAGAGAGTCAGGAAAACAGAAAGCATTGGACATGAATCTGTATGAACATCCAGGCAGGAGCAAGAAAACAATGTTACCTGTAATGTGTTACTGAAGGACTGGCCATCACCTGAGGGAGAAGACGGGAGGTATCAACCAGTTATGTTGTCTGTGCGTGAGATGGTAGCATCGTGCTGAAGTAAACCATAGCGGATCTTCCGTATTAAACTAGTCATTCTCAACTATGTCTTTATGTTATCTTCAAAACGCATCAAATAAAAGCCCCGTTCAGAGATTTGTGGAAACAGGTTTTATACAGCCATTGAGGTTCAATTTAGTTGCTCAGACTGACAGAAGTTCAGATATCGAATGAGAAAAACTGACTTAGTAATTTTTCTCTTAGAACTTCATAAACAGGGGTGCCTGGGTGGCTCAGTGGTTAAAGCCTCTGCCTTCCGCTCAGGTCATGATCTCAGGGTCCTGGGATCAAGCCCTGCATTGGGCTCTCTGCTCAGCAGGGAGCCTGCTTTCCCCTCTCTCTCTACCTGCCTCTCTGCCTACTTGTGATCTCTCTCTGTCAGATAAATAAAATCTTTAAAAACAATTTTAAAGGGGCGCCTGGGTGGCTCAGTCGTTAAGCGTCTGCCTTCGGCTCAGGTCATGATCCCAGGGTCCTGGGATCGAGCCCCGCATTGGGCTCCCTGCTCTGCAGGAAGCCTGCTTCTCCCGCTACCATTCCCTCTGCTTGTGTTCCCTCTCTCGCCGTGTTTCTCTCTGTCAAATAAATAAAATCTTTAAAAAAAAATTTTTTTAAAACAAACAAACAAAAAGAAGTTCATAAACAGTAATTGTTCTCTTTGCTACTAGAAAGGTGAACAGGGGCACCGGGGTGACTCAGTCAGTTAAGCATCTGCCTTCACCTCAGGTCATGATCCTGGGGTCCTGGGATGGGGATCTAGCCCATGGCTGGTCCCCTGCTCAGCGGGGAGTCTGCTTCTCCCTCTCCTCTGCCCCTCCCCCTGCCCGGGTTCTTTCTCACTCTCTCTCTCAAATTAATAAATACAATCTTTAAAAAAAAGAGAAACACAAGCAAAAATTAAGTTAAAACTGCTGATAAAAATTTTGTTAAATTTTAAAAGCATGCATTTTAAAACCTAACTTTCCAAAAACCACTTTCTTCAGTTTACTGTTGGTAACTTACATAGGAGTAAATTTGGGTACTTTGGGTGTGGCCATGCCAGAGCATGGGTTTTCTAGACCGTTCCCTGTTCCCCCTACTGTAAACAACTTTAAAGGTGGACAAAGTAAGCGAAGCATTTTTTGAAGGAGAAATCGGAGAGGAAGGGGGTAGGTAGAGTCAGAACTGTGTGCTAGCAAAAAAGCAGACACCTGTGGAGAGCTTGATGTTTCTCAACTTTCTGCCTTGGGGAACTTCAAGGTTCCTGTATGTCACCAGGAAAAGAGCTCAAGGAGGGTATGGCACTAAGCTGAGGAGGCAGAGATCAGGGTCCGAGTCTCCTGAAACCATTGGAATTCGCCGGGCAGTGCACTGAGGGGAAGAGCACTGTGCAGACAGGAGTTTCCAGAATGGCGCAGGGGGAAATGGATTCCCGGCCCAGAGCTGGATTGTACACCTGTAGGGAGAGTTTCTTCCAGAGCAGAGAGGAAACACCACTGTGCTTCTAGACTATGTTTCTAAGTATAAAGGGAAAAAAATGGACAATACAATAACTAAAAATAAGACAAAAACATATAAACATGGGGATTAAACAACACACTTCTAAATGCTACATGGGTCAAAAAAGAAGTCACGAAGGACATTGGAATATTTCAAATAATCGTAATGAAAAGAGAACCATGTCAATAATTTTAGGAAGTACGTAAGGCTGTGCTAAGGAAAACTTACAACTTCACTTACACGCAGACCGAGGGAAAAAGAAAGATCTGAAAATGAATGACTTGTGTTTCCACTATAAAAGACAGAAAGACAGCAAAATAAATCCAAAGGAAATAGAAGGAAGGAACTGGTAAACGTGAAATCTAAATCAATAAAATAGCACACACACACACATACACACAACCACACACACACACACACACACACAAAGTAAGAAAGCCCAAAGTTGGATCTTTTAAAAGAGCACCACATATTGACCTGGGGGAATGTTATGAGCCACATGTTATACTCTATGTTTCTCATAAATTAAAACAACATAGTCCACCGCACTCCCGCTCCCCTGGTCCCCATGTATGAGGTTTTGCAGATGGACTTCGCAGACGGTTCAGACATAAAGCATCTACAAGTTTGTCCAGTCCGGCAGTGTCTAAAACAGTAGGAGCTCAATACATGTTTAGTGAATAGATGATTGAAGTGTTTTCTTTAACAAATAAGGAGGAGGAGATGTAGGAAGGAACTTCCCCAAGGTCACCAAAGCCGTGAGTGTTGGCTTTGTATGTGTACAAAGGTACGCGTACCTTCTCACAAAGGCTTTTCATGAACATTCCTTTTCTTTCTTTTCCCATCAGCTTGCTAGCCAGGAGTCCAGGAAGAGGTGGGAAAGGAGAGCAGTAATGCACATGAAAGCAAACACCAGAACTTGGGCAGCCCCACTTAGCACAGTGGAACTAAACTGTATCCACCCACATTGACGAAAGTCATCTTTGCTGAGCTTGCTCCCCAACCCCGACACTGTTCCTTCCAGTTGATTAAATCCACTGAACCAAGTTTACTTAGGGCAGAACTGAGGTTTAGGTGGGACTACTGGTCCATTTTCTACCAGTGGAGAAATTTCAAAGAAAATCCTATTGAGGGCACCTGGGTGGCTAAGTTGGTTAAGCATCCGCCTTTAGCTCAGGTTATGATCCCAAGGTTCTGGGATCGAATCCCGCTTCTCGCATTCCCCTCACCTCTGCTGTTCATGCTCTCTCTCTCTTAAATAAATAAAACCCTTTTTAAAAAATCACATTGAAATTTAAATTGAATTTGACATTGAAATTTTAGTTTTGAGGGGCGCCTGGGTGGCTCAGTGGGTTAAAGCCTCTGCCTTTGCCTCCGGTCAAGATCCCGCATCGGGCTCTCTGCTCAGCAGGGAGCCTGCTTCCTCCTCTCTCTCTCTGCCTGCTTCTCTGCCTGTTTGTGATCTCTCTCTGCCAAATAAATAAATAAATAAAATCTTTTAAAAAAAAAAGAAATTTTAGATTGGAAATTGAAATAAAAATTAGAAGGATTTTCTTTTTCAATCGAAATCACAGAGAAAAAAATTTTGTCATCATCAACTAGGTTCAGGAAATGGTCAGATTTTAGCAACTCAACTTAGAACGGAGGCAAAAGTGGGAAGGAAGTGGCTAGAAGGGCTGACAACAAAGGCATAGCATGGAATTCCTCCTCAACAAATAAACAATAGTTAGCACTTAAATAGCATGTACCTGATTATGTCAGGAGCTGTTCTAAAAACTTCACAAAACAATCATTAAAATACTCAGGCCTCACAACAACCCTACAACATACGTACTAGTATTGACCCATTTTAGAGATGGCAAAGTAGGCTTAAAAATGGGTGAAGTAACTCACTTAAATTCAGGGAGCTACCAAGTGGTAGAGTCAGGCTTCGGATCCGGGCAGTCTGCTTCCAAAGTATGTGCTCCATCACGTTACGCGAAGAATCGCTTTTACTATGGACACCAGCTCCTAGCTGGATAAGCAGACAAGCTCTCAAATTCTCCCCCGGAGGCTGAAACCCCACAACATAGTAACAGGTGCGCCTCGAAGTGCAAGCCTTGCAAAACGGTTATTGTATGGTAAGGACCATTGATACCCGGTCCTTCCTTCCTCCTTTTATCCCTTACTAGCCATTTGACCCATTAAGGAATGTACAGATAGGAACTGAATTCGTGTTCTGAAAGAAGGGAAGAGAGTTTTTTGAGAGCGAACCACAAATATGACTTTAACACCTACCATACTCTAGTTTCACAGATTGGAGACTGGGACTTAGAGAGTATTTACACGGTAGGTGGTCTGTGATCAGAAGGTCGGCATCAGCCATGTTAGACTGTCCCTGCTCCCCAGAGCTCCCAGTGTAGAAGGAAAGACAAATATTGATCAGTGAATCCATCAGCGAATGGAGAGTCACAGAGCCAGGGATGTGCTCTGAAGGAAAGGAAGACAGGGGTGGATTAGGGATGCGCCAAGGACGCTGAGCTGGCCTCCGGGCAGCAGAATCACCTGCTTTGAGAAAAAGATGCTTGGCTGAGAGCTGAAGGATGAAAAGATGACACAAGAGCCACGGGGAGAGGGTTCCAGGCAGAAGCAGCTGCACTTGCAAAGGCCGAGGGAGCAGACGCTGGAGCTGCTGCCGGAAAGCCCAAGGGAGCGGGGTCCAGGGGAGGTGAGGCTGCAGCAGCACGAGGCAGACCAAGCATCATCTGACAGCACCGTGATCCTAGTGCAAAGGACATTAACAGGACACTAATGAAATGAGGAGCATCCAAAACACCTGATGGGTGACTGAACAAACAATGAAACTGGACTCTTTTTTCCTCTTCCTCCCAGTCTGCAAAGTCACTGGCGTTCGTTCACACCAGCCCACACAATTCGGCCAGCAGGGGTCCTCACCAAGCCACCGGATCATAGAACCGGGGTGTCAATAGCAACTTGGACAGCATCTAGTCCCACCACCTGTTGGACAAGCACCATCTTGTCCCCTCTGTGGCCCAGGCAGTCTCTAATCTCTGCAAAACGAGACACCTGGAACCGGCATCGGCTTAATAGCTGAGCAACCTCCAGCAAGTTAAATCACCTCTATGAGCTCTAGTCCTTCGAACTCATGGAAGGCAACCATGGTGTCCATTGACTCTGAAGATAATGGAGTTAGAAATGTTTCCAGCACCATACTCAGCCTTTGATATGTGTCTAATAAGTGACAATTTAATCTGAATTCAGCCATTCTTTTGGAGCTATAACTTTCTGCCATTTGATCCTCATGATATGGGATGGCTATTATCCACCCCTAAGCCCCGACAAGACATTCTGCAGGTGATGGAACAACTCAAGCCCAGACTAGTGAAGTAGCCCACCAGTTAACAGCAGGCAGTAGAATCAAAACTCAAGCCCACTTCATTTTGCCTTGAACCAAGTGACCAGCTGGACTCTGCCCTCACATTTTGTTGGAAGAGGCGCCAAGAACCATGTGTACCGATGAGACACTCACAGACCCTGATGAGACCTAAGCAGGTAAGAGCAAATATTTTGTAAAAGGGGATGGCGGACCGAAGCCCTGCCTTTCCCAGCAGGCAGGGCAGTAAGGGGCAAGAAGGCACACCTGAGCTAGTCTTCAGAGTGGTTGCTAGGTGCCCAGGAGCTCATGCATCCCTGAAACTGGGCTGCTGATTATGCCAGTCAACCCCGGAGGGACTTACTCTGGCAGAGACGGTCCCTTGAACTGTCACAGCTTCTGGGATTGTAGGATATTTCAAGGCTGGAGTGAACATGCTACCGTTTCCCTAAAGCCTCTCCCTCCTTTCCTCCCTCTTGCAATCTCTACCTCAGATTGGGGATGGTGGAACAGACTGAAGTCTTGGAGATGACTTTCTGTCTGTTTGTATGGGCCACCATGGTTGCAGAATCCTTCTGCGGTAGAGGAGCCAAGGACTAACACATCCTGTCACCACCAACCTCTGAGTTCCATTTACCTGCATGTCCCTAGTGAGTACATCATAGATGTGCAATAAATAATTCCTAAAGTAATAGGGAATTAAAGAATGCAGCTCAAAGCATGTATTAGGTTTGACTGCATGGAGTTATATTTATAAGCAGGAAGACCTGACTCAGAATCTTCTCAACGTGAAGCATGTTGTAATGGCCTCTTCCTCTAAAGTCCTGAGCGACACTAACCATGCTGAAGAAATAGCCAAATTTCAGCTTGCTCTGAAACATCTCTCACTCTTGTGCTCGCTCTCGCTCTCTCTCTCTCTCACACACACACAGTCTATCCTTCAACTTTTTATAGGTTTCAACAAGCAACCGAGTGCTGAATTGTTCAGTAAGCTATGGGTGACTTCTTATTTGCTGTCAAAGTAGGCAGACACACAGTCCTAGGGCGTGTGCAAGGTCTTTGGTGGCATATGATGGGCCCTACACTTTCCTGGTATGTCATTGGAGCAGTTACGTAACTCCAAAACTCTATCTCCAGCAGTAAAGTGGAAATGATAGTAGGCATGGAGTGGCAGAGGAAACAACCATGATGCAGTCATAAGGGGAAAAACATGCTGAGTTCAAACCTGCTTCACTGCGGTGGGTGCCATAGTGCTCCACCCAGAGTCCTCCCTCCCAGGACTGAGAAACCCATTCCTGAAGCTGCTGGGTGCGTGAGGTGCTCAGAGCTGAGTTCCTCCCCAGGAACTGCCCTGCTCTGGCCTTGCCCAAAGGGACACCCCTCTCCTGGGGATGACATGCAAGGATTCAAAAGCATGGCCCTCTTTCTCAGTTCAGGGCAGCTCTGAGGCCTCTCCCATCCCCCTCCCCCACCACCAGCCCCAGAAATGCCCAGAGGAGCAGCTTCTAGTTTGCAGCAGCCGCCCCAACCCAGTCCTGCTTCTCTCCCTCTCTGGTAGGTGCCTTTACAGAGAAGACTTGCCAGTTAAGTTTCCACCGGAAAATCTCCATTTCAGAGCCCATTTCGTGGCTAGTTCCTATGAATGTTACTGCTTAGGGCAGGCCAAAATGTCACATAGATAATTACACACGGTGGGGCTGGAATTTTTAGAAGAATCCTGAGATTTCAAGTCCACGCCTCCTCTTGGCCTCTGTCCTTCTGTTCTTACACATGACATGGGGTGAAAGAAACCCCCAAGACAACACACTCCTATGTTTCAGCTCATTAGTAATCACTGTGTTTTGATCTTAGCGGTAATTTTTGTCAAGAAATTGGATGCTTCATCATAACCAGGGTTTCATCCAGTTTTCCCACCACAGAGGGACAGTCTAGGGATACACTAAATTTTCCAAAAAGGCTTCTTGAGATTCTTTTTTGCTTTTAAAAAATATTATTAAGCTAATACTAAATACAAGCTTGAGTGATCAGAATTTGGGGGAAGTAATTGTACAAATAACTAATGGTCTCTGCCATCCATTTACTTATTTATATTTTTTATCCACCCAACCACTATGTATTGTATGCATTCTATGTGCCATGAAACATTCTAAGCTTTCCACACATATTCTCCACTCATCTTCCAACAGATGTGCTAGAACTTGTTCAAGGTGCTAGAACTTGTCCAAGATGACCCAGAGAGGAAGAAATAGAGTGAGAACTATAATCCAGGTGCCCCCAGAGCCCATGCTTTCCTGATGGTCATATCATATTACCTTCCCCCCCAGAACACTGCTAAAATAAAACTCAGATTATGAGAAATGACAGAAAGTTCTATCAGATGCAGGAAAGGCGAGCCATGTGAGCCTTCCTGGAGAAGGCACAAGTTGGCCTTTTGAAGGACCAAAGCTCACTTCCAGATAGAACGCTTCGCAATTTTGCTACAGAGAGAGATCACGGAAGGGGCCCGGGCTTCAGAGTCCTTCCGGTCCCGTCTTCATCTGTTAATAGCTGTGTGACACTGGAAACCTTTATTAACATCCCTGAGCCTTCATTTTGTCAACATGAGAGATTTCACTGGCTTCTTGTAAAGCTTGAAGAAAGCATGAAATGCATCTAGTCCAATACCTGAAACCACACTGGACATTAACAAATGATGCTTGATTTGAGCATCAAAACTAAGCTCATTAGCAGTTTCTCTAGTTTATGCCTGAAAGAAGACTAAGCCAAAAGAGGACTTTGCTCTTTTCCTTGTATCTCATATCACACTCCTGGCACATGCACACTGGTGAACACACATGCATACATATGTGTGCATACACACGTGCAAGGACACTCATGCATGAGCCATAGGCCCAGGGGGAAGATGTACTTAGTGTTCTGGCACCATAATAAACCCTCACATGAAGTACAATGTGTAGTGTTCTTAATTAAAATCTCAAAAGAACTCTTGTTGGCAATATAGCCACCCCAAGCCATATTTACGTTGTTAATTATTCAAGTTACAGTGAATAAGAAACAATACCCAGGCTTCCCATAAAATTTCCAAAAATTAAACCAGGGAAATGGGCAATAAATGTCATTCGAAATGGTACTAATGCCAGTTAATTGCAAGACAACTGTAAAATAATGGGACATGAGGTGGTTCAACAATGCCTAATTAGTAACTATATGGACATTTTCTTGGAAAAAATGGCAATTACACGGTGCAAACACTTAGCAGTCATCATCAAAGGCTCTTTACCAATATTAGCTAATTAATCTTCCCCACAATGCCCAGCAGGAGGCAGCAGACATCCTCACCGTCATGGAAAGAGGGAGAAAAAGGCCAAGAGATGCAAATGGCTAATCCTATTCCTGCTTTGCTTGTCTAAAGTAAAATCATTCCACCTAAAAACACCCAAGTCGGATCCCTGGACTCGGGGCAGAGGATTTCTTTCTCAAGGAGTGCCCTGCCCAGGTGCTGTGTATGGTTAGTGTGGTAAATTCTTGGCTTCCTCCTGTGGGCCAGCCGTGCCTCCCAGCCTGGCTGTCCCTGGGTGCTCCCCACAGGGAGCTGCTGTCCGAGCCCATGCATGCCCTTGAACATATCAACCTTTGCCCCTTTTCTCAGCAAGAAGGCTTTTGATCTCAAACATCCAAACCCAAAGAAGGGGAGCAAGAGCTCTGCCTCTTTCTGTTAAAGTCACACTGACTTTCTTAGAACGTGGTTTGTAGCTTTTACGTTCAATCCAAGTATAAGGTTTAGCATTATTTCTGGAGTATGGTTGATTTTGATTAAGTGAAAATATGCAAAAGGAGTTATATCTTGTATGCAGTAGTAAATCCATATTAAAAATTTGTGAGCAAGCCAGGGCACCCGGGTGGCTCAGTTGGTTAAGTGACCGACTGACCTTTCAGCTCAGGTCATGATCTCAGGGTCTTCAGATAGAGCCCCATGTTGGGCTCTATGCTCAGCAAGGAGTCTGCTTGGGATTCTCTCTCTTCCTCTCCCTCTGCACTCCTCCTGACACATGGGTTCTCTCGCTCTCATGCTCTCTCTCTAAAGTAAATAAATAAGTCTTTTTAAAAAATTTATGAATGATAATGAGAAAATGAAGAAGGGGAGAATGGAAAGTAACAGAAAGAGGGAGAGTGGAGGGGGAAAGAAGGCAGGCAAGATGACAAGGAAAGGGAAGGAAATTCAGTGCCTTTACTCTTTATAGCTGCACTATGAGGTGAGCATATTATTGTTCCCATTTTATAGATGATGAAACTGAAGTATGGAGAGGTTACGTGGCCTGCAAGGTCCTATAGTCAGGAAACCAGTGAACCAGGCCCTAAACCCATCTCCACAACACTGGCTTTATGATGAGTTTCTCTGCCACCTCCCATCCTTCCTCTGAACGCTCAGTTAAGCAATGGCCAGTGGGCAAAGCAGAAAGTACTCTGGAATGTTATGATCCGAGCAAAGTATTTGATGAGCTGAGATCCAGTTCCAGGTCAAACCCAAGGATAATTTTTTTAAAGCAACACATACCTTTTGCAGAAAAACATTCATTATTCACCTCTTTGGTATCACAAAAGAAGGAAGACCACATAATATTGGCAGGATGAGGTTTAGGATTTAATAAACCTAATAATCCTGAATCCTGTTCCTTATCTATAAAATAAGCACAGTAATAGTATCTACGTTATGAAGCTGCTATGAGGATTAAGTGAGCAAATACTTAGTGCCTGGCATGTAGAAAGCACTCAGTGGCTGCTAGCTATGTTTTGCACATATACTGCCCTATTAATGATTGCTAATGGCCACTCCTTCGTTCACAGTACAGTGCACTGATAAACTCTGCTGGCTTTGGAGTCACAATACCTAAATTTAGATCCCACTTCATCTAATTGCTCTCTGTATAACCATGGGGGAGCTGTTTAGCCTCTGTGTGCCTCAGTTCCTCATCAGTAAAAAGAGTGTGATAGTAACATCTGTTTGATCTTTTTAATAAAGTTGTTTGTAAGGTTTGAGTAAGACAATGTATGTAAGGCATTAAGCCCGGCACCTAGCCAATAATAAGAGATTGATGTAAATGTTACATCATTGTAACATTTACTTTGGCTTTCATTCCAAGTAGGCATATCTAGCACACAAAAGGGGTTCAGTCTATGTTCTACTCCTAAATACAAAAAAAATTAATTTGAGACTCACTCAACAAAGATTTATTGCACACTCATTCAATAATAGGCAGTGTTCTATGGGCTAGAGATTCAGATGTAAATAAGCACATAGTTCCTGTCTTCCCATACAGATCATGGGGTGAGGATCTCTAGATAGATGGGCAGACTGGAGATACTCTTCTCTTCCAGAGCATCCAAGAGTACTAAATAAATAAAGTATGTTGCAGATCATGAAGTCTCAGGAAAATACATTTTATCCAACTTCCTTCCCAAGTAAGAGTTCATTCAATCTAAAGTGTTACTTCAAGAAGGAACCTCTGATGACTCCCTTTCTACCAAGTGACAGCCGGTCTTTAAACATCGCTACAAAACAGGACACTTTGTAAAGCGGTGGTTTCCACTGTCTGTCTGATAGCCCTGAAGAGTTCTTCCACCGAGGGGTTATACCAGTCCCCTTGGTCACTTGGTCCTCGAGAGCTGGCCAGAGTTGGGGTAAGCCCTCTCCTCTCCACGGACCTTCCCACATGTCCACCCCATGTCCGAGGCTTTGGTCTTTGTTTCTTTAAGTTGAATTTGCAGATGCACTGTAATGGAAGTCCAACACGTACAAGCATCATTTCCCCAGTGGGGAGCTGCCAGGTGCAGGGGCCACAGCGCTGGTCTCAGGGTCTAGGTCAACCCTACCCATACTTGTGAACTGGGCAGCTGTGGTGGCCTAGTCTTTACTGCTGGCCTAACTTGTGCTCCAAAGTCAGCCTCTGCATAAAGAAGCTGTTATCAAACATCCTTTAGGGCCTTCAAAGGTTTACTAGCCAAAAAAGATACTAAGTTAGGAATTTCTCCTCAAAGGATTCCCTGTCAGCTAAGGCCAAAGTGGTGTGGTCTAAATCATGGTCCTCTTCCAATGGAGAATTGCTCAGTTCATCTGTAAATCCCCAAAATAGCTCACCCTTCCTGTAGAGGGAGATTGTGGGCTGGCATTAACAATGACTGTCCCTGGTGTCCTCTTTCTCCTGCCCGGAGAGCAAAAGTATAATGATGTCCTAACCATTAAGCTTTCCCTTTAAGGCCTCCCTGAGCTTGGTTCCTACTCATCTGCCCAGTCTTATTTCCCACCACATGCCTCCTACCAGCACCCAAGCCCCAGCTGATCTGTAGCCTTGTGAATGTCATCTATCATCTTTATGTTTAGATTCATTTGGGGATCCCTCATGGCATTCAGTTATTCAGTCCAAAATTTTGTAAACTCTTATTAGAAGCCAGGGTCTGCTAAAGGTACAGCAAGTATTACTTAATCTTCCCCAAAATCATATGAGGCAGGCATAATAATTCACAATTTTTTTTTACAGTTGAGGAAGCCAAGTCTCGGTGCCATTTAGCACCATGCCAAGATCACGTGGGTTGTAAATGACAGAGTCATTTCTACCTGCCTCCAATGCCTGTGCAGTTGGCCCCCAGGCTCTGCTCTTCACTGACGCTCCTGAAGGGCTGGAGGCTCAGAAGAAAAGCCACTGAGGATGAGTCCCTGGAAACCAAGCTCCTTGCACCGAGCAGAAGGAGAGAAGTGCTCCTGTCAGGAGGTGATGGAGAGAGGACAGGAGGCTACAGACAAGACTAGCACAAGGTGGACCGCCGCTGAACTGACGCCCCCTGGTGGCACACAGGGGCGAGATGGCTGCCTTGAGCTAAGTCTGAAGGGCTCTCAGGAAGGAGTGAGCACTTTGAAATGGAAAGATGGGGCTCACTTGCAAGGACATGGACGAAGCTAGAGACTATTATGCTAAGTGAAATAAGTCTGAGAAAGGCAAATACCATATGATTTCACTCATATGTGGAATTTAAGAAATAAGCGATCGTACAGGAGAAAGAGAGAGTAGCAAATCAAGAAACAGACTCTTAACTATGGAGAACAAACTGGTGGTTACCAGAGGGGAAGGGGGTGGGAGGTGGGGGAAATACGGAATGGAGATGTAGGAGGGCACTTGTGATGAGCACTCGGTGTTGCATGTAAGGGCTGAATCACTATATTGTACACCTGAAACTACTATTACACTGTATGGTAACTGACTGAAATTTAAATAAAACCTAAAAGAAAAGAAAGGTAGGGGTGTGTGGAAGCAGTGAGAGGAGGCAGGCTTGGGCCTGAATATTGAAGGGCTCTTTTTTTTATTTTCAAAGATTTATCTATTTATTTGAGAGAAGGAGAGAGAGAGAGTGCAAGCAGGGGGAGGGGGAGGGGCAGAGAGAGAGAGAGAGAGAGAATCCTCAAGCAGACTCCCTGCTGAGTAGGAAGCGGATTTGGGGCTGGCTCCTCGGACCCTGAGATCATCACCTGAGCCAAAACCAAGAGTGGGAGGCTTAACCAACTGAGCCACCCAGGCGCCCCGAAGCCCTCTTTAAAAAGAAATGAGGAGGGGCACCTGGGTGGCTCAGTCAGTTAAGTGCCTGACTCTTGGTTTTGACTCAGGTGATGATCTCAGGGTCCTGGGATTGAGCCCCACATCTGACCCCACACTAGGTGTGGAGTCTGCTTAAGATTCTCTCTCTCCTCCTTCTACTCCTCCCCTGCACGCTAAGAAAAATAAAACAAAAAGGACTTCAAAGGCAAGCAGTACCCTTCCTGCCAGAGGATCCCTCAGACCCTTAAAGGAAAAGGTTTTAGAGGTTCCTATAGGGACCCCGAGTCATGTGTTCCCAGCCCAGCTTCCAAGTAGGCAGAGGTCACGGTGTCCCCCCATCCCCGTTCAAAGACAATGATGCCCCAGGTCATCATCAGGCAGGTACACTGAGACCAGATTGAGAAGGAGTTCGAGAGCCCCCTCTGCCCTTGCAACCTTCTCCCAGCCAAGCCCCCATTCACTTCCATAACAAGGAGCTCTCCATGAAGACCGATATCAAGCACTATGCATGGTATTGGGGATTTTTTAAAAATCTAAAAATATCAATAATTCCCTTGATGGTGACTGCAGCCTTGTATAAAAAGCAATTCCATGAACTATTTCAATCCAGCCTAGGAAGTGTCATGAGTGCAG
This sequence comes from Procyon lotor, assembly GCA_028646535.1. Taxonomy (NCBI): domain Eukaryota; kingdom Metazoa; phylum Chordata; class Mammalia; order Carnivora; family Procyonidae; genus Procyon; species Procyon lotor. Next base: position 151,783,931 of record CM053606.1, on the reverse strand, counting down.
CATGCCCTACATTGGAACTGGCAGGCAGGTCTCATCTGGATCATCCACTCCAGTTCCTTAGTAGTGGCTTCCTGGAATGCCTTAAAAGGGATTCTAAAGTTGAATCCAGGCTCAGCCAAGAAAGTGTGCCATCACTAATTAGTAATGTGTGCCAGGAATGTAAGGGGAGGGGAGTGAGATGCAAGAGGTCCTATGGGAGTAGAGAAGGGGAAATGAACACATCCCCGGGGGTTAGGGACAACTTTCTATGGAAAGTGATGTCTGAGATGACTCTGAAGGAAGGATAGCAGACAGGCAGGTGAGGTAGGAAAAGGTGCAAAGACAAGAATGGAAGGGACTGTTTCTCGGACATAGAAAAGCTTAAGTAGAGGTGTGAGAGTGTGATAAAGAAGAGTGTGTTCAGCAGTTGAATCTGACTGCAGGGTAAACGGGGAGAGGTTAAGGACAAGATGAGCTCAATGGACAGACTGGAATCAGGTTGTGTGGGACCATTTGCCCCCTCTGGCATACAGATGATTTGACATTGGAAGAATCATCGTGCATATGCTCATTTAACAGGGACGAGTGGTGTGTTCTGTGCACATCACCAAAGCTCTATGCACCACACTAAAAGTGTGGCTACTTGATTAGCTGTCCACTTCCCACTCATGGCTGATTTTTAGTATCCATCAGGGTTTCCCCACCTGAAAGAGTGAGCTTCAATGACATGGACAATGTGATAAACGTAATTAGAGACATGAGAACCAAGCCTTCTTGAGGTGGATACCCAGAAGTGTTGAATTATTTCCAGAAAAGTTCATTAAAACCAACTGCTTACCCAGTTGAGGAATCCCTACTTCCCAACATAGAGTTCTTGAAAATCTCTGAAGAAAAGGGGGGGATTTATGAAGCAACGCTTCTTATTGCTGAATATTTCTAATGTTCTTCCACATCAAGGTAAGTTAAAATTTGCACCCTTGTCACTACCACCCCTGGTCACTGTCCTTCTCTCTGGAGCCAGATAGAATGAACACAGTCTCACTCCCACAAATAGATATTTGCCTATTGGAACATTTTTCACGTTCCCATTCTCATTTCTGGATCTTTGCTTCCTCAGCCTAAAATTCCACAGCTCCTCAGTTGCTCTTCTTTAGGAGGATTTTCAGGTTCCTCAGGATACGAATGTCTCTTCCTGGATGTACTCCAATTTTTAGTGTTTCTTTTAAGCGATTACATCTGAATCCGGACAATCCTAATCATTTCAGATTGCCAAAATTTCAAGGAAAGGATAGATACTTCCATAGTCCTCAGTGAAGTTTTCAGCAGCAAAGTCTCCTATGCCATAGAAATGCCAGAGACCTCTGGGAATTAATCACTTAGTGGACTCTCTGCTATTATGGGGAAATAAAACAGTGGCCCAGGAATACCTACCTATATTGACTGACCCTGAAGGATGTTAATATCACTTTGATTCCACACATAAGGAGAATATTCACCCACACTTCACTCTCTTAAGAGACAACTTTCCAAATCAGCCATAAGGTTAATTCTTCAAACACGTTCATCACCAACTATCTTATGTGCCAGACCCAATCCAGATGGCATTTGGCTTAACACTTTATTAGCTGACAGAATGGAGATCTCTAAAAATGAGACTTGTCTGGCTTCTTCTTTACATACATTTGGACTAATTTTCAGCCCCCTAATTAAACCTTTCTATGATTGACACAGGCTAATGACAAGCAGATCTGCTGATGGAACTAAAAATTTTCTGTTTTCTCTTTAAGACAATAGATATCCAGAACATTGGAGAGAAGAGAAATTTGGTGAATGTAAGAAATCATATACAAAGGATATGAGCATCGGGATAGCATCAGAAGAGGCCTTTGGCTGGATGGAGGAAGGATCTCGGGAAATGTGTGGATAGGAATGGTCCTCTGCTCACTCTCCAGAAAATAAAACTCCCAAGACTAATACACAAGCACACTTTTGAACAACTGCCCTCACTCGGGCAGTCAAATCCAACTGCTCTTTCCTGAGCCCCACAGTATAGCATGGAATGCGTGAGCAAACACTGACCATGGAGTCTGTAGACGGGGCTGTGAGGACTGACTCGCTTCTTCCTGGCAAAACATGTCGGTCTCCTCTCTGCACCTCAGATGATAGCTGGCTGCTTACATCTCAAGAATTATTGAGTAAGCTTCAAGTTCTATAGGATGGTAAACAATCCTTGTGCTACTGTGAAGTCTTAGAGAAAGGTAAGACATTAATAATACCAAATTCTGCTCATCTAATTATTTATACATACCACCCACTGGAATATAAAAGTGAGACAGCAGGACTTGCTGTCATCACAGCCTCCTCTGTATCTAGCATCGTCCCTGTCATGCATAAGAGCCTGATACATCTTTGCTGAATTGACGTCCATTGAATTGAATTACCAACCTGCACGGTCTTTGGGGGCAATTGTGGAATCTCGTTTAACATCATCCCATTCACCTTGCTCTGCACTGACATGAAGCAGCGTGCAATAAATGGTGAGCAAATGAGTGAATAAATTGTGAGGACCTGGAAAGATGTTCTCAACTCTGAATGCACTTTAGAATCACCTGGGGTGCTTTTAAAAATCAATCTCTGGGACCCTGACCCTGACCCAGAGATTGATTTAAAAGTTCCCCAGGATATTCTAATGTACCATCACGGTTGAGAACCAACCACTTCAAACGATAGGCAAATATAAGGACGAGTCCTACCCTCACACTTTCTTTTCAAACCACTCCATATGTTAGATTCTTAAAGGAAATAAAGCATTTGGAAAACTATGGCACTCTACAGTGAAAGAGTGATATGGCTATTGCTTTTTAGAAAACACTGTCAAGAAATGGTTTCCATTGGGGCACCTGGGTGGCTCAGTGGGTTAAAGCCTCTGCCTTCGGCTCGGGTCATGATCTCAGGGTCCTCGGATGGAGCCCCGCATCGGGTCTCTGCTCAGCGGAGAGTCTACTTCCCCCTCTCTCTCTGCCTACTTGTGATCTCTCTCTCTCTCTCTCTTTCTCTGTCAAATAAATAAATAAAATCTTGAAAGAAAGAAAGAAAGAAAGAAAGAAAGAAAGAAAGAAAGAAAGAAAGAAAGAAAGAAAGAAAGAAAGAAAGAAAAGAAATGGTTTCCATCAGTGCTGGCTGATGGACCTCTTGGCAGCTCTCACCTTGGCTGACACTTGACCTGGATATGGCTGAACTGTGATGGCAAGACCAATCAGCACGGCCATTTCTCGGGATGTCCACTAGCCCAGATGTTCTAAGAGGCTGCCACCTTGTGGCCACGCTGCAGGGAAAGTTAGAGCAGCTTCCTTAAAATAGGTTTATCTCAGGCTGCTCTAGGTTTTTCTCTTCCTCCAATTACATGTAAAGCCTACTGGCATATATTCTGATATTTCTAGGAAAGGAAATAAGGAATTCTTGATTCTTCACCATGGCTTCTTGGTTCTCCATGGTGAAAAGAATGCTTCAAATACTAACCCCAGGCACAACATAGTGGTTATATGAGCAGGTGATTTCTTTATCACCATTGAAGAGCAAGTGACAGAGAGGTCAAGGGGGGATAGTGTACTCAATTAAACCAGGCTTCATTTCTAGGGGGAAAGCATTGGTTATGTCAAACCCATTTACAAACTTTTACTTCCATGAGATGACACTAGAACAGTGACCTGGTCATCATTCTCATTTCACAGGCAGAAAGAATGAGGCACACACACTGCTCTTGTAAGTGGACTAAATGTGTGAAAAATGGAGAGAACTGTCCCTGAGTCCACAGAGACCTGGATTTGTGTGTCAACCCCACCACAAGGAGCTACAGAATCCTGCAGAATTTGCTTTACTCCTTGGGCATCATTTTCCTCACTGACAAGTATGACTGATAATGCCAACCTGCTAATAATTCTTATTGTTGTTAAATAAAAGAAATATCCCCAGACAGAGGTCCTCAGACAGGAAGCACCAAACACTAAATGAATGGATAACCACTTCCTTCATGTACACCATGATTTTCTTAGAATGTTGGTCTAGGGGATCACATTGCTGATCAGTGGGGTACAAAGTGGGACCTACACCACCATAGATGTGAAGGATTTTTTTTAAGGCTGCAAGAAACAAACCATTCACATCATCACAAAAAAAAATATGAAAAGGATGTTTGTCACAGCTAAGAGGAGACAGGGACATTGCTGAAGGGTTAGCACAATCATCACAGTGGATCAATTTGCACATTTGGTCGCAGTTTTTGGAAGGAATTCATTGAAACACTGGCTTTAGAATGCAGCCTTTACTCAGCTACCAGGAAGGGAGTGGCTTTTGATTCCCACCTAACTATGTTCACGAGCCAGCTGGTGTCTAGAAAGTTAAATCTTGAAGGAATGGGTCTTGGCTTCAGCAGCCACAGGCCTTGCACTCAGAAATCACTGTTGAAGGATATGACTTCAGAAGCTTAGAGACAAGGATTTCCCAAAACAAAATCTCTTGGCCAGACACTAGACACTAGAGGCGGAAAAAGGGAATTTCTATTGAAACTAGGAAACCTTCTGAGGGCTACCTATGAAATACTTTGTCTGTCTTCTACCTTATAATGCAAATGCCCATATTCATCTTGCGTCCTTTTAATCTCCCTCCAGCAGTAGTAGAATGAAGGAAGTGTGGTGTTTGTGCAATGAATAATCACACAAAATTTTGAAAAACCAGTTGTGGCATGCATATTTTCTATCCTTACACAGCACATGGGTATGGAGGGACTAGAGATAGATGAACAAAGCCTTTAAAAATGAAATCACTGGGGTGCCTGGGTGGCTCTGGGCACCTCTGCCCTCGGCTCAGGTCATGATCCCAGGGTCCTAGGATCAAGCCCCGCATTGGGACCTCTGCTCAGCAGGGAGCCTGCTTCCCCCCTCTCTCTGCCTGCCTCTCTGTCTACTTGTGATCTCTGTCAAATAAATAAAATCTTAAAAAAAAAAATAAAAATAAAAATGAAATCATTACCTATTTTAAGAATGAAGTCTAGACTTAATGACTTAGAGCACTAAAAGCTATTGGTATTAAGATGTACATCAGCTTATTTAAAGGGGATAAGACATGACCATAGCATATCAAGAAATGTCAATGCCAGTAATATAAGAGATGCTCAACTGTGACTTGCATTCTAAACTAGAAGAGGGGAAACTTACCTATAAGGTGTGATATGAGGGGCACGGATTGATTACAGACCTCCTTAACCTCAAAGGATTTCCTTCTCAAGATTCTACAGAGCCTGATATTTTCATTATTCCCCAGGTTGATCATCCCCCAAAAGATTCCAGTAAGAAGCAAAATGTGTTTCCTTGGAAGAAGTCCCATTTGGTCTGGGTTACTTTATCATGTATAGAAGAAAAAACTTGAAGTAGAGAGACTTGGGAAAAGCAGGGAGGAAGAGAGGAATGAAAAGGAAGAGGTAGAGAGGTAGGCTTCTAATATCTACCCATCTAACTTCTAGACCTGAATTGTCTAATATGGTAGTTTCTACTAACATGTTGATATTTAAATTTAAACGAACAAAAATTAACTAAAATAAAAAATTCAGTTCAGCCAACACATTAGTCCTATCTCAAGTTTCAATAGCCCCACAAAGCTAATGGCTACAATTTTTGTCAGGGGAGACACAGAACATTCCCATCACTGCAGAGATTTCTATCGGACAGTACTGCCCTAGTGAGTGAGTCCTACAGAAGAAGTATGTCATATTCTTGAGAAGGGATGGGTTTAAAAAAGAACTGAACAAGCATATTTTACTAGAGAAAAAAGTATAGTATCTTGTAGCCATTTTTAGCTTTGATACATTAAGATAAAAAAAAATAAGAAGCAGATATTTTGTTGCAGACTAACTTCCATGGGAAAAGGATAGGATGGGTCGCAGAGAAAAAGACTCAGCCATAACAAGCTAGCACTCTCTTCTTCAGCAGTCTCAAATGAGAACAGTTCGCCTGTGGGCACTAAATGGAGACTGATTGTGAAATACACATTTTTCTGTAGAGCTGAAGGACTCTCTGTGTTGTATACAATATGAAGTTCTTATGGCAGGGTGGGATCCTTTGTCATCTTTATAATTTCAAGGTTATATTATAGGTTATAGAACACTTGCATGTAATTTATAGATAGAGTGGCTTCTTCCTAACCATAGGATTATATGGGAATCAAAATTATGGAGACTAGATTTTTTTTTAAGTAATCTGAATTTGAACCTAGATGTATATGACTCAGAAGTCCCGACTTTTATTTTTTTAAGATTTTACTAATTATTTGTCAGAGAGAGAGAGTACAAGCATGGGGAGCTGCAGACAGAGGAAGACGCAGGCTCCTTACTGAGCAAGAGCCCGAAACAGAACTGGATCCCAGGACCCTGAGCTGAAGGCAGACGCTTAACTGACTGAGCCACTTAGGTGTCCCAGAAGTCCAAACTTTTAAATTACACCATGCTGTCCCAATGAAAAGGAAAAAAGATCATGAAAGGGTTATTTTAGCCACCACAGCAGGACCCTCTATATTGCATTGACGATGTTGGAGACCTTATGACCCGATTGTAGTTACAAGAGACTCACAGTATTTGCGGCTTCTCTGGATCTCAGTATCCTCTTCTATAAAGTAAAGAGGTTGGACCAAAAGATCTTAAGTTCCTTTCAAACCTACATAATTGTTTAATACCCTATATTTCTATAAAGCATTTAATGTGAAGCCTCTCAAGTGAGGATTACTTTATTATCTAGTAAAAATGGTTTTACTGTCACATGTTTTTTTTTTTAGTGCTAGGAATGGACCTCAGTGCACATTAGCCACAAAACTGATAGTTAACAAATTAACTCAGTAACCAATTTCTCTACTGCATGTGAACCCTAAAAGTAGATCTTAATTAAAAGAAATTATTTTTAAAAATAGGGCTATTATTAGTTTTTGCCAGATTACCTGGAAAGTGTTTGCATATATATGACGTCTTCACGTGCATGTGTGTTAGTTTCTGCACTGCCCATTCCCCCAAGCAAAACATGCTTATGCTTGAAGCTGTTTTGTGAATCCCAAGAAAGCATTTGAAGAAAATTAAAAATCTCTGCCAAAAACTATAACCATCACCAAGCTTGGTCATAAACTTTAATTGGAAAACTGATATTATGTATCTTTATTACATTTTGAAAGCATGAATAATATATGTAATCATCCAGGGGCTGAGCTACGAACGTTGCTATATTATTATTCAAACATAAATAAAAGTGTACTGTATTATCAATTAGTGTCCAGCTTCTTTGGGAAAGTGCAAATAAAATCTGTTAAACCTCAGCTGGTGATTTACATTCTCAAACATCTTTATTCGCAAGCCTAAAAAGCAGGCTGTTAACAGTCACCAAAACAGTTGCCAAGACAACTTATCTCTGGATTTAGTATTACTGCATCAGGAAAGACGCCTACGAGGAATTTAATTAACTAAAGCCCAATCCTCTTCGGCCAAAAAAGTTGGATTTTCCTTTAAATCAAAGTCCCTAGAGAATGAGACTCAATGGAGTGAGGGTAGACACAGACACACGAGATAGACATTCATACACATTCTCTCTCTCTCTCTCTTTCTCTCTCTCTCACAGGTGCTGGGATTTAATTATAGTGTAAGGCTAGTTTTCAGGTGGGGTTTATGTAGAATCTGCCTCAGTAGTTCATGTATGTATTGAATAACAGTAAATAAATATGTAGCTAGGATGCTATATATATTATATACTTAACATATAATATAAATGTGTGAATTATATATAAATATATATTCACATTACATATTCATATATATTTATATACTTCTTTATATATAATTCATTCATTTATTCCTCAATGCATGCACCCATTCATTCATTCATTCATTCATTCATTCATTTACCTTCCTTCTTCCGACCCTCTTCCCAGAAAGAAATAGGCGCTTTATGGAAGTTAATTGAAAGAAAATGTATATCAGATATAAAATTGATAGGAATTTTAGGGGCACCTGGGTGGCTCAGTCGTTAAGCATCTACCTTCGGCTCAGGTCATGATCCCAGAGTCCTGGGATCGAGCCCCACATCGGGCTCTCTGCTCAGCGGGGAGCCTGCTTCTCCCGCTACCATTCCCTCTGCTTGTGTTCCCTCTCTCGCTGTGTTTCTCTCTGTCAAATAAATAAAATCTTTAAAAAAAAAAAAATTGATAGGAATTTTAGAATTGTTAGAACTAAGCTTCATGACCGGTTCTGAGCTCCTGAGTAACCATGGCAATAATGGAAGTAGAATAAATTGTATGGTTTACGTTATTGCTCACAAAAGGGAATGCTTTTTACTCTCCTAAATTCTAACATTATTTGGGTGGGGGAGCTGTTTGAAAACCATGTATATTTCTGATTAGTATTATAAAATTCTTTTTTTTTAGAAAGAGAGAGAGAGATCACAAGTAGGCAGAGAGGCAGGCGGGGGGGGGGGGGGTAGTGGCAGGCTCCCCGCTGAGCAGAGAGCCCGATGTGGGCCTCGATCCCAGGACCCTGAGATCATGACCTGAGCTGAAGGCAGGGGCTTTAACCCACTGAGCCACCCAGGCGTCCAGTATTATAAAATTCTTAATACAAGCACCATACTTTATATGTCATGCTTCTTTCTCATTTAATCCTCACCACTCCCCACTAAAAGCCCAGCACCTACTGAGCTCCTACAAAGTACTGTATGAATCTTGCCTTAATAGTATAATTAGTATATACATGGATTATACATCCTTGTTTCCCATAGGCTACTCATCTCAATTAGTGGCTAATCCAAAGTTCAAGATGTGGGGTTGAGCACCAAGCTTTAACTGCTACAAATGGTCCAGGCTATGATTCTATCTCCCATCTTCTGGGCACTTTTTCCCCACCTTGGGCAATCATTGGGTAGTTTTCCCCAACCCTTAGGAGCTCCAAATACACATTATTAAAGATGTGCACGCACAGGCTAGCAATACCAGAGCTGCTTAGTGTTTCATCTTTTTTAAACATATTTGCATGTTTTCACCCTCACGATAAATAAGAGCAAGTGGGCAAATACTGCTTCTCCATTTATATGCATTAAGAAATTTGGATTCTGGGGGCGCCTGGGTGGCTCAGTGAGTTAAAGCCTCTGCCTTCGGCTCAGGTCGTGATCTCAGGGTCCTGGGATCGAGCCCCACATCAGGCTTTCTGCTCAGCGGGGAGCCTGCTTCCCCCTCTCTCTCTGCCTGCCTCGCTGCGTACTTATTTCTCTCTATCTCTGTCAAATAAATAAATAAATAAATAAAAAATCTTAAAAAAAAAAAAAGAAATTTGGATTCTGTTAAAACACAAGTTTTTGATCCCTACTTTAGTGCCCATTTGTCATACTTCCTTTCTTCTTGTAGATAATCTGACAGCTAAATCATAACTCATATATCCCCAGGATATTGTTTAGCTCCTCATACTAGTCATTTGCTAAATAGGAAAGCAATGACAGTACAGTTTCAGGATATTCCTAATTGTCTGCCTTAGAATATAATTTTGAGCTGACCAAGTCTATCAGGTAGTGTTAGCCCTCTGGCTTTGTTCTTTTCAAAGGGTTTTGGTTTTGTTTTTGCTATTCTAGATCCTTTGCATTTCCATATGAACTTTCAGATCAGCTTGCCAATTTCTATGCCCCCACCCCCAAAAAAAGCCTCCTGGAATTTTGATTGAGATTGTGTTGAATCTTCAGATAGATTTGGAGATAACTGACATCTTAACAATATCGAATCTTTCAACCCATAGACAAAGTAAATCTCTCCATCTACTCAGGTCTTTTTTAATTTCTCTCATCAGTATTTTATAGTTTTCAATAGATGGGTTTTACCCATCTTTTGTTAGATTTTTCCCTAAGTACTTCCTATTTTTATGCTATTATAAATGAAATTTATTTTAATTTCCAGATATTTGCTGCTACTGTATTTAAATACTATTGAGTTTTGTATATTTTTGTATTTTGCAACTTTGCTAAATTCATTTATTAGTTCAAATATCATTTTTTATATCCATCAGATTTTCTACATAGACAAAGCCACCTATAAGTAAAAACAAGTTTATTTCATCATTTCCAAACTGGATGCAATTATTTTTGTTCTTCTTGCCTAATTGCACTAGCTAGAACCTCCAGCACAATATTGAAAAGACATGAGAGCAGATGTCTCTTTCTTGGTTCTGATCTTCAAAAAGAAATAATTCTGCCTTTCATCACTAAGTATATTAACTGTACAGCTTTTTCATACATGATCTTTACCAGGTTAAGTTCTCTTTTTTTCCTAGTTTGCTGACAGTTTTTATCAGGAGTTGATGTTGCATTTTTCTTTGTCCTTGTACAGTTTTTTTACATACATATACTGATCAGAACTCAGCTGGAAACTGGAGAAGGGAGTCTTTGGTGGCTTTCTAGGGCTCTCTCTGTATCCTGCTCTCTCTCTTTGGGACTCCACTTTGCAAACTCTAACCACTTTGGCTTTCTTGGACTCCCACATCCATTTTCCCAACACAGGGACCCCAACAGACTCAGCCTCAGTCTCTCCTACCAGCAACACAATCTGGAAACTCTCTCAAGGCAGTAATCTGAGATAACGGTAGAGCGCACTTCATTTGTTTCCTGTCTTTCGATGATTATTGCTCTTGGTTGTGTGACGTCCAATGTCTTAAAATTATTGTTTCAAATGTTTGTCCAGTTTTTTAGATGTTTCTGCAGGACAGTGAACATAGCCCCTGATATTCCATCTTGGGTGGAACAGCAATCTTCCCTGGGAAGATTTTACACATGCGCACTCTTCAACCTTATTCTACACGGAAATCATGGGCTAGATCTTGAGAATCTATACATTTTTAAAACTCCACACTGAATTTATTGACAATCATGGCTTATGAAGTTCAGGTTTACCCTTACTTTATATCTATTGAAACCTGAGTTCTATGGATTAAGTCTCAGAACATGACTAGGGCTCTAAACCTGGGTTCTCTGCCTCTTTAACCTTGGCTTCTTCTCTTCTTCTCTGTGTGTACAACACTCTAATGTCTGCTACAGTAGCGCATGCTGGGAATTCTAATTTAATTTAATATATTTCAGTAAAGCTTAACATCTACATGTTCAGAAAGCCACCTGTAATTTAATTGGGTTGCTGGACAGAAATTAGGTGTTTCTTACCCTGTGGTAAGTATTACATGCTTGTATCAGATGAGGAAGAGACTATAATAGCTCTGTTTTATATATGTAATCATCTTCCTAAAGAGGGAACCATCAAAGTTTGAATGCAGTGAACCGTCACCAAGGTTATGTGTGACTGGATACCTTCCCAAGATAATACCACCACAGTAACTGCCCTGCCCAGTGGTATTGGTTAAACTTAGACATGTTTTAAAACACAGCTGGGTAGTCATATCTTCATGATGTCTTCTCACAAAATTTTAGGGGGTTTTAATTGTTCCCACCCCTGAATGCTTAATGTGCAGCATACAAAGCAGTATTTTGGTCTTCTTCATGGAGTACTAAGAATGTGTATTTGTACAATGACACTTATACCTTCTCATTTGAATTTTCCCAGGTAACCCCTTTCATCAAAATTGTTGATTTCCTATTTCTCCTATTCAGTTATTCTAGAAATATCCAGAAATTTAGAATATATGATAATGTTTTATATAATGTGAATATATCATTATGAACACATTTATGATTATGTAATTTCAATATACATAAAATATGAATATAGATTTATTTCTTCTTTTCTGGTATTCTGCCTGGGAATATCTGAAAAACAGATAACTGAGCTATATTAAGTTTAATTAATATTAAACAGCATTAAGCTGGCAAGTCCCCTGTCTCCTATGCTGCCAGATTTCTGATCTTGTGGGTATCTAAACTGGCTTACAGTGGCTGAATGTGTGAGGGGTTCTTTCCACTTGGGATTCTTTGGTAATGAGCACACCCTGATAATAATTCCTTAAGATTCCCTGCACTCTCTGATTTACTGCTGATTTTTAGGGAGTCAAGAAAAATCCCATCGGCAGTGCCTAATCTCTTTATGCAAATGTTAACTCTATGAAATTTTATCCTTTTGTTCTTCAGATTGTCCTTAAATTACCCATAGCCTGACAAACAATGTGTAAGCAAAAGAATGAAATTTTGTTACAGCTCAACAAGTTGATTTTAAGCCAAAAAGCTGTGTCAACTATGTAGTTTGACTGGCTGAGGATTTAAAAGGATAAGTGGGTTCTGGGTACATACACTGCCAGAACTTAGACTGTCCCACTAACCTCGATAGGAACCTTGGTCATGGGCAAACCCAGTTGATGTGGAACTCAATTCTCTGTAACTAGGGTTCAAATATAAGATCTAGCCCAATCCATTGATTAGAAGAATCCTACAATAGAAAACAGCAGCTGTGGATGCATTTTATCTCCAAGAGGCATTAGGAATCATCTAATATAATATTTCTCAAATTGAGGAGGGAGACAATAATCAGAATTACCTAGTGCAGTGAGATAGGGAATGGAAAAGCACTGAGCATATACAGTTTGTCAAAGTTCCAGAGAGAGCCTTTTTAACTTTTCATAATTTACAAATCATTGATCCAAACAACGCTTTACAGGCCAGGCTGAAATTCAAGCCATCCAGGGAGCTTTCAAAAGTCTTGCAATCCAGGTCATACCACAGGCCAAATTAGAATCTCTGGGTTGGACTGAAACACCAGCACTTTAAAGAATCACCTAGAAGAGTTTGGGAATCCATAGACCCATACATAGGGTGAAGCCTGATAACGCTGGACCCAGGAGAAATACTTAACTCCTATCTCAGCAACCACAAAGGGCCTCTACCTTCCTTCTAGACACCTCTCCAGCCAAGAATTAATGTGCCCTCCAGGGAAACTGTTATCTATGGATAAATTAACAATTTTTCTTGAATTGTGGTAAAACACACATATAAAATTTACCACCTTAACCATTTGTAAATGAACAGTTCAATAGTGTTAGATACATTTATGTTGCTTTACAACAGATCTCTAGAACTTTTTCATCTTGCACACCTGGAACTCTACCCATTGAACACTGACTCCCTATTTCCTCCCCTGTCCGTCCCCTGGAAACCATCTTATCATCTGTTTTTACGAGTTTGGCTACTTTAGATACCTCATGTAAATGGGGTCACACAGTATGTGTCCCTTTGTGACAGCTATCTCAGCATAATATCCTTAAGACTGATCCACGGTATGGCATGCGACAAGATTTCCATTTTTTAACTGAATAACATTCCACTGCATGTGTATATCACATTTTCTTTATCCATTAATTTGTCCATGGATATTTGGATCACTTCTACCTCTTGGCTACTATGAGTAAGCTGCAAAGAACCTGGATATCTCTTTGAGATCCTAATTTGAATCACTTTATATATATACCAAGAGGGGGATTATAGGATCATATGGTACTTCTATGTTTAATTTTTGAGGAATCTCCATAGCTATTTTCCATAGCGGCTGCACAATTTTTGATTCCCACCAACAGTGCACAAGTGTTCAAAAAAATATAGGATGCTTCATGAATTTGCATAACATCCTTGCATGGAAGCCATGCTAGTCTTCTCTGTATTATTCTTTTTTTTTTTTCTCTGTATTATTCTAATTTTAGTATATGTGCTGCTGAAACAACGAATAAATTGAAAATTTTCAAGATAACTTTCTTTTTTTATTATTATTATGTTAGTCACCATATAGTACATCATTAGTTTTTGATGTAGTGTTCTGTGAGTCAGTGTTGCATATAACACCCAGTGCTCCATGCAATACGTGCCTTCCTCAATACCCATCAACAGGCTAACCCATCCCCCCACTCCCTCCTCTCTAAAACCCTCAGTCTGTTTCTCAGAGTCCATAGTCTTTCATGATTTGTCTCCCTATCTAATCTCCCCCCTTCATTTTTCTCTTCCTTCTTCTAATGTTCTTCATGCTATTCCTTATGTTGCACAAATAAGTGAAACTATACGATAATTGACTTTCTCTGCTTGACTTATCTCACTCAATATAATCTCCTCCAGTCCCATCCATGTTGATGCAGAATTTGGGTATTCATCCTTTCTGATGGCTGAGTAATATTCCATTGTGTATATGGACCATATCTTCTGTATCCATTCATCTGTTAAAGGGCATCTTGGCTCTTTTCAATTTAGTTATTGTGGACATTGCTGCTATGAACATTGGGTTGCATATGGCCCTTCTTTTCACACCTTTCTTTGAGGTAAATACCCAATAGTGCAATTGCAGGGTCATAGGATAGCTCTATTTTTAATTTTTTGAAGAACTTCCACACTGTTTTCCAAAGTGGCTGCACCAACTTGCATTCCCACCAACAATTTAAGAGGGTTCCCCTTTCTCCACAACCTCTCCAACATTTGTTGTTTCTTGTCTTGTCAGTTTTTGCTGTTGTAACTGGTTTAAGCTGGTATCTCTATGCGGTTTTGATTTGAATTTCCCTGATGGCTAATGATGATAAACATTTTTTCATGTGCCTGTTAGCCATTTGTATGTCTTCTTTGAAAAAGTATCTGTTCATGTCTTCTGCCCATTTTTTGACTTATTTGTGTTTGGGTGTTGAGTTTGAATTCTTTATAAATCTTCGATATCAGCCATTTGTCTGTAGTGCAAATATAAGATATTTGCAAATATCTTCTCCCATTCCATGGGTTGCCTCTTTGTTTTGTTGACTGTTTCCTTTGCTGTACAGAAGCTCTTTATCTTGATAAAGTCCCAATAGTTCATTTTTGCTTTTGTTTCCTTTGCCTTCAGAGATATGTCTTGATAGAAGTTGCTGTGGCCGATGTTAAAGAGGTTACTGCCCATGTTCTCCTCTAGGATTTTAATGGATTTCTGTTTCACATTGAGCTCTTCATCCATTTAGAGTTTATATTTGCATATGGTGTAAGAGAATGGTCGAGTTTCATTCTTCTGTATATAGCTGTACAATTTTCCCAGCACCATTTATTGAAGAGACCGTCTTTTTTCCATTGGATATTTTTTCCTGCTTTGTTAAAGATTAGTTGACCATAAAGTTGAGGGTCCATATCTGGGCTCTCTGTTCTGTTCCACTCATCTATGTATCTGTTTTTGTGCCAGTACCATGCTCTCTTGATGATCACATCTTTGTAATATAGCTTGAAATCAGGCAACGTGATGCCCCAACTTTGGGTTTGTTTTTTTTTTTTTCAGTGTTTTCTTGGTGATTCGGGGTCTTTTCTGGTTCCATACAAATTTTAGGATTGTTTGTTTCAGCACTTTGAAAAATGTCATTGGTATTTTGATCAGGATGACGTTGAAAGTATAGATTGCTCTGGGCAGCATAGACATTTTAACAATGTTTATTCTTCTAATCCATTTGCATGGAATTTTTTCCATCTTTTTGTGTCCTCTTCAATTTCTTTCATGAATTTTCTGTAGCTCCTAGAGTACAGATTCTTTACCTCCTTGGTTAGGTTTATTCCAAGATATCTTATGGCTTTGGTGCTATTGTAAATGGAAATCTATTCTGTAATTTTTTCTTTCTATGGTTACATTGTTAGTGTATAAGAAAGCAACTGATTTCTGTGCATTGATTTTGTACCTTGCCACATTACTGAATTGCTGTATGAGTTCTAGTGATTTGGGGGTGGAGACTTTTAGGTTTTCCACATAAAATGTCATGTCATCTGCAAAGAGAGAGAGTTTGACTTCTTTGCCAATTTGAATATCTTTTATTTCTTTTTGTTGTCTGATTGCTGTTGCTAGGACTTCTAGTACTATGTTGAACAACAATGGCAAGAGTGGACATCCTTGTCATGTTCCTGATCTTAAGGGAAAGACTCTCAGCTTTTCCCCCTTGAGAATGATATTCGCTATGGGTTTTTCATAGATGGATTGTATGAAATTGAAGAATAGGGGGATCTGGCAAGATGGCGGAGGTATAGGACGCACAGAAAGCACGAGGACCCAGAAGTCCAGCTAAAGAAGTAGAAAACCACTCTAAAAGCCAGCAAACACAACAGGAGAGAGAAGAGAATAAGAACAGCAATTCTAGGAGCAGAAAATCGACCACTTTCAGAAAGGTAGGAGTGGAAAAAGTGAATTTAAAGCGACAGGAAGAGAGACCCCGCTGGGAGGGGCCAGCTCCCAGCAGCCGCAGAGCCTCGGAGCACAAAATCCAGAACTTCTAGTCCACTCCGCTGAGGAACATCACTCCACAGGCTAACCAGGGGTTCAGCCCTCACGGGAACAGTGTGGTTTCAGGACCCGTGAGGTCACAGAGGGACCAGGGGAGCCCGAGTGCGGCAGAGCTCCCAGGTGTCGGGGCGGAGAAGCCGGCAGCAGAGAAGGAGCCGCGCAACGCCGCATAGGCCTACCTTGGACTATAGGAACTGAGACAAATAGTTCATGTAGGGCTGCCGTACATCAAGCGGGGACCCCACAGGAGACAGCTCCGGAGACACCCCCTCCTTCCTCCTCTGGGAGGAGAGATGCAGGAGTGCGCAGCAGGAATCTGCTGGTTTGGGGACTCCAGTTGGGGCCATGTGCACCACAGATAGAAGCGCTCCACCACGGGCCAGCTGACCACAGAGCGCCAGGAGCAGACAAGGGAGACGGGAGTGATAAGGGCTTTCCTCTGACTGTGTGTGGAGGATCGTGGTGCCCAGCACTGGGCTCCTCTGGGTCGGAGACTGGGAGGCCGCCATTTTCATTCCCGGCCTCCAGGGCGGTACGGAAAGCGCTCAGGGAACAAAGACTCCGAGAGCGAACCTGAGCCAAGTGCTTGGCCCATCCCCTGGCCAAGGGCGGTGCAATTCTGCCTCGGGCAAAGACATTTGAGAACCAAGGCTACGGGCCCCTCCCCCAGAAGATCAGCAAGAATATCCAGCCAAGACCTAGTTAATCAATCAGTGAAAACTGCGGAACTCCAGAGAATCTTTCTCTCTCACCCATCTACTCTTACCTTGACAAAATGACGAGGCGGAAAAACTCACCACAAAAAAAAGAAGAGACGGTACCGATGGCAAGAGACCTAGTCAATGCGGACATTAGTAATATGTCGAAAATAGAGTTCAAAATGACACTTATCAAGATGCTAGCAGGGCTCGA
>CM053606.1:151755870-151766286 GCA_028646535.1 Procyon lotor | reverse complement strand
CCCAAAAAAGGCAGGAAAGAATATCCAGTGGAAAAAAGACAGTGTCTCCAACAAATGGTGTTGGCAATCCAAAATCTATAAAGAACTTCTCAAACTCAACACCCAAAGAACAAATAATCCAATCAAGAAATGGGCAGAAGATATGAACAGACATTTCTGCAAAGAGGACATCCCAATGGCCAACAGACACATGATATATATACAATGGAATACTATGCAGCCATCAAGAGAAACGAAATCTGGCCATTTGCAACGATGTGGATGGAACTGGAGGGTATTATGCTAAACGAAATAAGTCAGTCAGAGAAAGACAATTATCACATGATCTCTCTGATATGAAGAATTTGAGAGGCAAGGAGGGAGTTTGGGGGGGAGGGGAGAGAAATGAAACAGGAAGGGATGGGGAGGATGGGGAGGGAGACAAACCATAAGAGACTTCTAGACTCACGAAACGAACTGAGGGTGGCTGGGAGGTGGGGGAGAGGGTAGGGATAGGGTGGCTGGGCTGTGGACATTGGGGAGGGTATGTGCTGTTAAGTGCTGTGAAATGTGTAAGCCTGACGATTCACAGACATGTACCCTGGGGCAAATAATACATTATATGTTAATGAAGAATATTCCCTCTATCCCTATACTCTGAAGAGTTTTAACCGGGAAAGGATGCTGTATTTTGTCAAATGCTGCTTCTGCATTAACTGAGAGGACTATGTGGTTCTTGTCTCTTCTCTTTTATGTGTTCTATCACATTGATTGATTTGAGAATGTTGAACCACCCTTGCATCCCAGGGATAAATCCCACCTGGTTGTGGTGGATAATCCCAATAATGTGCTATTGGGTCCTATTAGTAGGATCTTGTTGAGAATTTGGCATCAATATTCATCAGGGATATTGGTCTGAAATTCTCCTTTTTGATGGGGCCTTTGCCTGGTTTGGGGATCAAGGTAATGCTAGCTTCATAGATTGAGTCTGGAAGTTTTCCTTCTGTTTCTATTTTTTGAAACAACTTCAGAAGAATAGGTATTATTTCTTCTTTGAATGTTTGGTAGAATTCCCCCAAGGAATCCATCAGTCCCTGGACTCTTGTTTTTTGGGAGGTTTTGATCACTGCTTCAATATCTTTGCTGGTTGTTGGTCTATTCAGGTTGTCAATTTCTTCCTGATTCAGTCTTGGTAGTTTATAGGTTTCCAGAAATGCATCCATTTCTTCCAGGTTGCTTAATTTATTGGCATAAAACTATTGATAGTAGTTTTTGATATCTATGTTGCCATTAATGATTTTCTCCATCCAAGCTATTGTTTTCCTAACTGTTACCCTGAAGTCTATTTCCAACATCTTGCTTATATCCATATCCATTAGTTCTGTGGCAGTGGTCACAGTCTCTGAGTTGTTGGATGTTGGGGGGTGCCTCCTCTTAGTCATTTTGTTGAGTGGTGGTTGAGGGAATCTACAGAGTTCAGATTATTGACCGCAACCCAAGCAAGATGCACCTGTTTTATATGGACTTTCGGGATGTCAACCTCTTGTTCTTCCAGCCCGTCTTCTGGGGGAGAGGCCTGTCGCGTTCTTACTCTGGCAACCCTGTCTGGCCCTGCTCCCTGTTGGGGGGTGGGAATGGGCTCAGTGAAAACCACTTTTGGGGGGCTTTTGTTCTCTGGTGGCTTTCCCTGGTGGCTTTCCACATCTCTTCTGAGAGTGAGAGCAGAAGTGACTGTATCCAAACCTCTGTCTCAGAACAGAGAGATCACAGTCTTTTCTTCAGTGAGCTCTCCAGTCCACACTGTCTCTGTTTCTGTCTTTGTTGCTAAGAACTACAGAGTCCTGGGGCACCTGGGTGGCTCAGTCGTTAAGCGGCTGCCTTCGGCTCAGGTCATGATCCCGGAGTCCTGGGATCGAGCCCCGCATCGGGCTCCCTGCTCTGTGGGAAGCCTGCTTCTCCCACTACCACTACCTCTGCTTGTGTTCCCTCTCTCGCTGTGTTTCTCTCTGTCAAATAAAATAAAATCTTTAAAAAAAAAAAAAAAAGAACTACAGAGTCCTGGGTTGTGTGCCCCAGAGCAGGACTCCCAGCCCTCGCTTCTGGATCTAGGCATATTGCTGTCCTTTGTTCTTCTAAACTGCCAGCACCCCCAGTTCATAAGCACACCCCTGTAGCTCCAGGTTTCAGTCTGAGGGGCTGCCTTAAAGTCCTTCCACACTGCTACTGGTCTGTGGGTCTGTGCCTGGTCCCCAGCACAGGAGGTTTTGCACTCCAGTGGCACAGGATCCTGGAGACTCTCTCTCTCTACCATTTATCTTCCGGTATCTGCCCACAGAATCACAGCTCCCCATTTCATACCTTGAAACCAATCACCTGAGATATTCTGTTTGTAGAGATCCAGATATATCTTCTTATGTCACAGGCTGATTTCATGGGTGTTCAGAATGCTCTGATAGATATCCAGCTCAATTCAGAGGAGTAGTTGAAATAGGATCCCTACTCCTCTACCATCTTTGCATCTTCTCTTGAGATAACTTTCATAACTTATTAACAAATTCCATGGGAGTGGCAGATTATATCCCCCAAATTTATAAAAACTGCATGTTTGCATAATTCATTTCAAAAGGAATCAGATCAATCGTCAAGGAAAAGTTACGGATAGAGAGCCTTTAAAGCATAGTCACAAACCAGATCATCAACCTCATCTGGGAACTTGCTAGAAATGCAGATTCTCAGGTCCTACCCTCGCTGCAATTACTGACTCAGAAATTCTGTGGTGGGATCCAGCAACTTGTGTTTTAAAAGCCTTCCAGCAGGGGGTGCCCGGGTGGCACAATTGGTTAAGCAGTTGACTCCTGATTTCAGCCCAGGTCATGATCCCAGGGTCCTGCGCCCCATAGCAGGCTCTGTGCTCAACAAGGAATATGCTTGAATTCTCTCTCTTTCTCTCCCTCTACCCTCCTCTGACCCCCCACTCATGCTTGCTAGCATGCTGTCTCCTTTAAAATAAATAAATCTTTCTTAAAAAATAAATAAAACCTTCTAGAAGCTACTGAAACACTAATTTGAAATGTTCTTTGTGTTGTGATTTTATAGATTTTAAAAAGAATCCTCTAAGCTCTAATACTTTTTCTATTGATGCTGATAATGTCAATAAATTTATTTCTTTTGTGATTTTGTTTTTGTTTTTCTTTTTCATTTTTGCTTTTTGTTGTTTGTTTGGTAAAACAACCTTACTGTAAACATCAGTGACTTCAGGATTAAAAGCAGGCTTAGGCAGTAGTTTAGATTATAAACTGTAACTGTATTAACTTCTTGGTCATGATGTCTTCTGTAAAGTGAGGAGACTGGGTCAAAGATGGTGACACCTGCCCTACAAGCCACCACCACTTTTCTAGAGCCCTAGGCAGACATTGCTAATTGATCAAGACACTCTATCCCACCCGGTCTACACAGATGGAGTCCTAGAACCCTTCTTAACACAGCCTTATGAAAGAACTAGACTTACATCACGAGACAAGACCCATTGCCACCAGATAATCTTTACTGTCTCATCTAGCTATATCCTCAAGAATATGGACTCCAAACACTTTCCATTCAAGAGCATTCTCTAGAGCTGTAAATACTCAGTGAGCTTACTTTCCTCAATAATAAAATATTACTAATGTTATCTACTTTGTGAGGTTTTTAGAAAGATTATAAGATATATTATATTTGAACCAGCTAGATCAGTGCCAAACACAAAGTTTTTAAATATCATTAAACCTTAACTCTTGCATTCCTTACATTTTTGCTGACCCCTCACCTTACCCTTGGCCGGCAACTCCAACTGATAAGGCTCAGCGCTGCTCTGAGAAGCATGAGTGCTCCTTGTACTGACCTGGCAATAATGAGATTGACTGATTTCTTAGCCTTTGCTTCTATTACAGTGTTTCCCTCATCACTCTGCTTACCATGTCTACACAGGTTGAACTAGTGCCTGTGGGTGAAAAAGGAGCCCTTTTACTTCTTATTTAATCTACTCTCACCATAGCAAAATCAAAATAATTATCTTATCCACCACAAAACCAAACTCCATAGGCATATAACCAACGTTTCCATGTTAACAAAGTAAGATGTTAATGAGCAGGTTTCCCTCCTGGATTAGATGTGAAGAAGTTAAGAATTACTGAGGACCATGCATGTACAAAAGCTATTAGCCAATTTGCTGTTCTATCTGATTTATTCCACACAAGAAGACTTTAAGATATGCAGAACTACATTGTTTACAGATATGATTTACAGATATGAAAACTGAGGTTTAGAAGAGTTAAGAAATGTAACTAAAGGGGCACCTGGATGCCTCAGTCGTTAAGCAGCTGCTTTTGGCTCAGGTCATGATATCTGGGTCCTGGGATGGAGCCCCATATCAGGCTTCCTGCTTAGCAGGGAGTCTGCTTCTCTCTCTCTTTTACTCTTCCCCTCCCCACCACCCATCCTCTCTCTCTCTCTCTCAAATAAAAACAAAAAAAGAAAGAAAGAAATGTAACCAAAGTCATAGGCTTAAAAGAAGGATCAACTACCTAATTCACTGCAGATCATGAAGCCAAACACAGGGACCTCTGCACAGGATCCAGGCCACTGCACAGGTTGTAGGCCCATGAAGCTGGCCTTTGTTATTCCATAAAAGGTTCCAAAACCTGTGTCATTTGTCTATTCTATCACCTGGGAGAGCCCAGTAACTCAGCAGGAAGTACATCTTAGAACTCTGGCCCTGGAAAGAGCATTAAGAGCTACAGAAAATCAGAGCAAGACCCAGAGATGATCCAGTCACCTTCCTGGCTTTGATGAAGCTTAGTTCTTATCCAGAGGAGAAGCCTGAGTAGATGAGGGAGCACTGGATTTGAGTTCAAAAACCTGGGCACAGGTCCTGCCTTGGAAACATTTGCATGAACTCAAGCAAGTCATCCAGCCCTCCTAAACCTCTGTCTCCTCCACTGAAGAATTTAGGAGCCACCACTTATTCTTAATTCACAGACTGAACCACTACATGGGTTGAAACATATAATGGCATACAGTATATAAATAAGGATACCACCTGTGGAGCCATGAGAACTGTAGTGCTCTACCCCAGTGCTCTACCCCAGCTACCTCTTGTATGCAGTGATTTAAGTAGATGCCATCAGGTCCCCAGGAGAGGAAGAAAATCTAAACTATATTCAGGAATGGAACTCTGACATAAATGGCAGATGGTTGAACTATAGGGAGGTCAACTAAAGACTTCAGGGACCATGTGGGAGACTTCATTGAACACATAGTAGGTTCTGATTCATCATCTTGGGTACAAATTGCTTTCAAGGTATACCATTTCAGGGAGCAAGCCATTCTCTCTTCATGCTGTCATCTGATTACATGAAACGAATGGTCTTGAGTCTGATGCCACAGCTCAAGTTTCCAAGGCCTATATCCATGCATACTCATGGATGTTTTTGTGGGACTCATCCACAGGACAGATGGACAAGATTAGAAAGGATTCCACCATCAGCTACACAATGTACCTACTATTAGGTACTAATCCTAATAGGTACTCTCCACTGAGATGCAGAGACAGGTGTAACGCTACTTTATTCCACTCTAAAAAGTCAGCCCCATGTCTTCTTTCCATTTCCTAGAAAGGCAAGAGTAAATAAAGATTTGTCCATGGGAATCTGGGGTTCCACCACATTGGTATGGCCATTGTTATTCTCTCTGCCACCGCACTCAGCTGAAAGTAGTTGAGCTCATCCTTGCTTATCTCCAAGAGATCAAGGGCAACTCATCTGCATCCCTCCTATGTTCCCAATCATCCCAAGAAGTGATGTCCAGCTTCCCATACTTCCCCCTTTGATCCCTAAGACAATACTCTCCCTCTTCCCTTTGGTGATTCATCATTTATTCAATATTCATTCAATAGACATTTATTAAGCACTATTCTGGACACTGGGAATTCAAGAGTGAACAGAAAATAATCTTTGCCTTCATAGAGCTTACATTCTAGTCCCAAAGGTCTACTTCACTTCCTGCCCCAATTATTGGTAGTTCAAAGATACTCACTCTATCTCACATGATGGCCCCAAATGTAACCTAAATAAAACAGCATGAGTTGGTGTATTTTCAAGGTCTAAACTGTTTAGTATTATTCATTGTCATCATGTAAAATTCAAGATAAAGGAAGAAATAGTTTGACACATTAGGAACAAGAAGTCCATTTTGGAACTTAAGAGTTAAAGTACGAAATAATGCTTCTGGTGCAATGTGGAGAATGTTTCTTGAAGCAGTCATAAACAAGCCTCTGTGGCTGCTTAAAAAAAGAAAAGGCTGCCTATAAACCAAAGGGTGACAAAACCCAAGCAGCAAGGCCGTGGAAACTTTCTCAGCAGGTGTGATCTATGGAACAAATTAAATTATAGAATCCATTGTTTTCTTTTCTTTTCTTCCAATCCATGATAATTCCAAGAACCCCAGCATGGCTCTCTGAGATACAAAATCAACGGAGTCTTGGATGAATGGATTCACCCAGCAATCCATTAAGTGCTGATGAAAAGGTAGCAGAGCCTTGGAAGCAGAAGCCATGTAGCCCCCACACAGAGAAGCTGCAACAGTGTTACAGTTGAGAGCACAGAGGTTGCTGAAGCTAAGTGCTCAGAAGAAGAGAATCAGGGTGATGAGAGGGATGGCCCAAGGGAAGCAGTGAGAACGGCAATTGAAAGCAGATTCCAATTGTGAATCAAAACCTAGATTAACATGAGTTCATGAGAGACCCTTCTCCCCGCTCATCCCACCAGGAGACATGCAGGGGACCAGAGAGAGAAGGGAATAGAATGAGTGACCTGGGCTCTGCAGTTAAGTATATCATGGTTAGGGCCTAAACTGTCATTCTGAATTTACAGTGGGAAACCACAATCATCCTGTGATGTTTGCCTTGAAAAACTAGATGCTTCTCCCCCGGCCATTCTGAGTGACAGAAACTGATGGAATCATTAGCAGATGCCCCAGTATCATAGGTGTATCTGTCACCCTCCTCACCAGATCACTCCACATTTTGTTCTCCTTGGTGACTGGTGGGTGGGTTAGAACTGACAGAAGAATCTAAATTACTATCTTGTCAAGCCCAAGTCTAAACTAGGTCTGCATGACTTCATGGGTTTAGGGCAAGGGTGAAGAAAGATCTAATTTTAGCTGATAGAAATTTGCAGAAGTGATGAGAATCAAAAAAATATCCTTATTATACAATAAGGGATCCTGCTGAGATATCCAAAGCACCTCAAGTTTTTAAGACTTTATAAAAATCACTTATCTTCAAGCTTGTGTACTGCCTGATCTTATTTACGGTCACAAAAACCCAAGCTACCATGTCAACCTTGTCACTAGTTGTGTGACCTTGGTCTAATTACACTTCTTTTTTGGATCTCAAGTTTCTCAGTGAAGTAACTACCGTTCAAGGCTGATGTAAACATCAAATGAAATAATACAAATGTGAGGGTTTAATAGGCTACATTCTATCATAACATCTTAATATTTGCTTAATGATAAGTGAGTATATGAATGAATAATTAATAAATGGGAGAAACATTTCTTTCGTTCTCTTATACATTCTCATTCCAGAGTCATCTGAGACAGGAACATGAAAAATAAACGCTGTCTTTATACTTTATAAAATGAGGCCTTATGTATCTCACTTAATCTTCATAAAAGCCCTTGAGAGATAATTTAGGTAGGGTTTATCATTTCCGTCTCACAGAAAGAGATGCAAAATGTAGTATTTTTCGTTATCAAAATCCATATAGTTAAAAGAAGGAAGGAGGGAAGGAAGGGACAAAGAAAAGAAAGAAAGAAAAGAAGGAGGGAGAGAGGAAGGAAAGACTCGAGCTCACATCTTCCAACTCTAAATCCAAATTCTTGACATTTTGAAAACCACCATCCCATATAGCCTTGAAAACTGAAGCAACCTCTCGACCATCATTGGACCAGGTATTAACACCATCAAAATAGACATTTCCTTCATGACTAAAACTGATTAATGGTTTCATCTGTCTACAATATCATTCCTGGACAACACAAAGGAGACTTTTTCATATAAGGCTGTCAGAAAAGATTCAAGCTCTGAAAAAGCAATCTTTTAATTATCTTCAGTTGTGCTAACTCCAAGATAGCTTCTAGGGGAGTGAAGATTAGGACACACAGTCATTTTAAATGTGTCATTCTCAGTGTTCTGACCTGCCAGTCAGTACCTAGAACAATTATGGATGAAGCCATGGGTAGGTTTATGATGAAGGAGAGCTTTTAGATTAGACACCAAAGAGGTGGAGTAAGTCAGACATTCTAAGAACCCTTGACTACCTAAATGGAATGATGTCCTGAAATCAAGCAGAAAACCTAATGGAGTGAAGGGATATACAAATATTTACCGAATGTCTACTACATGCTAACCATTGAAGTGAAAACTCTAGATATATTAGCCCATTTAATGAATGCATGAAAGGTAGATATTTTTAATGCATGAAAGGTAAATAGATATTTTTATAAATATCTGTAAAAAGGTACATATTTTTAATTCTCATTGTACAGGGGCTCCTGGGTGGCTCAGTGGGTTAAAGCCTCTGCCTTCAGCTTAGGTCATAATTTCAGAGTCCTGGATGGAGCCCTGCATCAGGCTCTCTGCTAAGCAGGGAGCCTTCTTCCCCCCGCCCCCCCCGCCCCCTCTGCCTGCCTCTCTGCCTACTTGTGATCTCTCTCTGTCAAATAAATAAATAAAACCTTTAAAAAAAATTCTCATTGTACAAATAAGATCCCGTAACTCACAGAATTTAGGTAACTTGTCTGAGTGGCTGAGCTTTAATTTAAATTCTGACTTGCCTGAACTCAAAGCCCATGTTTTATCACCTGATCAGAAATCTTTCAACTAGCAGACTGCAGATGAGAGCAGGACTGACAGAAAAGGAAAACTGCAGTTATCCACGTCTTGTTCTACCACCAATATCCTGATTCAGTACATCTGAGATGGAGACCATACTTCTGTATCTTGAATAAATTTTCTGGGTTATTACAAGGGAGAGCTAAGTATGAAAAGCTATACCGTGTTGCCTACTCAGAAGACAAAAACATATTTCTTACAGTTGTGGTACTTGGTGTATTTAGCATATAGCTGGTGTACTAGACATAGATTGCTCCTTGACACCCAAGGTGCAAGAAAGATCTTATTTCTCTATATTTGCAGATCAAATTATGTCCTTTCAAACTCTCACTTACTTTCATTAATTGGTGATTTTTATGACTTTATAACAAGCTAGAAGCTTTCAGGATTACTCAAAAGTTAGGAAGGAGGCTTTTCTTCAGACCACTCAAAGTCTTGACCATTACCTAACTGGCCCTATAATATAGGTTCTCCCCATTCACACCAGCCAGGGAATCAGCAGCCCTTCACAGACACTCTGTGACTCCCAGCTCATGTCATGAATTCCTATTCCTTTAAGACCTGACACTCCCTATGTGCTACTGAGGGTAGTTCTCACTTATTTAAGGAAATTAAAAGTGCAGTTATTCTCTCCAATTCCAGGAAATCTCCCCTAATCTCCTCTTAAGCCACCAAGCAAAGGAGTCCTTACTTTCAACACTAGGATCACTGTCCACTTGTCTTTCTTCACACTTTCTCCTTAATGGGGACAGTGAATGGTTAACTAAGACCTATAAACTATTTTAGGTCTCAGAATTAAAGATAGCATTTTTGTCTTTTATGGGAATCAGATCAATGTAAAAATGCATGAGTTAGTCTTATATGCCCAAGGCTGAACAGCTACTTCTTCAAAGCAACGGGAAACAAAACACAAGTTTGGGTCTTCCTATTCTGCTACATTAAATTCTCATTAACCCACCTTGCCACACTGTTTACAGACTTGGAGGCAAAATGAGATAGCATTCAAATCAATGTGCATGTGGTTGGCCATAACAGGTGCTAAATTCGAGTGAGCAAAATAAGAAAACAAAGCAACTATAAAATATGGCCCCTTCCTCACAAAGCTTGTATAATCCTATTGTCAAATGGAGTGTATGTGAAATGACCCTGAACTTTCACACAGTGAGATTACTTTCTTTGTTCTATTATTCACAACCTCCTACACTCTTTGAATCTAGGTTTTCTACCCTGACCAAAAATAAAAAAATTAAAACACCAACATACAACAAAATAAGATGTGGCAAGCTCCTTTGAAAACTGTAAAACTTTAGGGGCGCCTGGGTGGCTCAGTCGTTAAGCGTCTGCCTTCGGCCCAGGTCATGATCCCAGAATCCTGGGATCGAGCCCCGCATCGGGCTCCTTGCTCGGCAGGAAGCCTGCTTCTCCCACTACCATTCCCTCTGCTTGTGTTCCCTCTCTCGCTGTGTTTCTCTCTGTCAAATAAATAAAAATCTTTAAAAAAAAAA
>CM053606.1:151660420-151755770 GCA_028646535.1 Procyon lotor | reverse complement strand
AAAACTGTAAAACTTTATACTAGAAATTTAATGTATCAGAACTTCTAAAAAATAAGGAAAACATAGAGAATTTATTACTATATTATACAAAAACCTCACCTCTGGCTTCATCTTATCTTTTCCACCCTAATTTTTTTCTTTGTCCCATTGTCATCATCCATTTAGGCTTTAATTGGTTCTTACCTTAATGAATCAGTGTAGTGATAGGGAATAGGTAGTGATAGGGACACTACACTACACTACACTACTACAGTGTAGTGTAGAGGAAAATGTTTTAAATCTTTTCTGTAATAAAAATGAGATATTAAACAAACAAAAAAATTAGAGACCTTATTTACAGAAAATCTACACAACTGTGCCAATTCAAGAGCTGCATACAGATACAACCTTTAAAGGAGACAGAAGAGGTAGAGACTGAGGAGTATATTAGGAAGGGCTAGATGGAGAAGGGAGAACAAATTAAAGAGGATGTACAGGAAAGGGTAGGATTTGAACAAAATGTCACATATACTAGACCTTGGGTTTGCCTGATCACATCAGTGTTCATATTGGCAAGCAGTAAAAGACAAAACTGGAAAATGCAGGTGGCTAATAGAATCCAAAAACTGTGTGAGAAAATAAAGTATATGTGATGTTTAAGTGGGATTTATTCCAAAGATGTACTGATTCAATATGTGAAAAACAATCACTGCAATCAACTTAACTTTTGCAACCCATTAACTTCAGTTAATGACAACATATCTGTATTCATTTATTCAGTATAACAAATGCACCATAATAATATAGGTTGCTCATAATCAGGGGACTGGGTGAAGGATATGTGGAAACTCTGCTTCATAATTTTTCTGTAAATCTAAAACTAAAGTCAAAATTAAAAATTGAAATTATTTCTAAAATTGAAAGTCAATAAATCTTCTTTATCCATTCATCTATTGAGGGGCATCTTGGCTCTTTCCACAGTTTGGCAATTGTGGCCATTGCTGCTATGAACATTGGGGTAATGCCCTTCAACAGATGAATGGATAAAGAAGATATGGTCCATATATGCAATGGAATATTATGCCTCCATCAGAAAAGATGAATACCCAACTTTTGTATCAACATGGATGGGACTGGAAGAGATTATGTTGAGTGAAATAAGTCAAGCAGAGAGAGTCAATTATCATATGGTTTCACTTACATGTGGATCGTAAGGAAAAACATGAAGGACATTGGGAGAAGGATAGGAAGGGTGAATTAGGGGAAATAAGAAGGGGAGATGAAACATGAAAGACTGTGGACTCTGAGCAACAAACTGAAGGTTTTGGAGGGAGGGGGGCAGGGGATTGGGCGAGCCTGGTGGTGGGTATTGAGGAGGGCACAGATTGCATGGAGCACTTAGAACGCTGAAAAAATAAAATAAAAAAACCAATAAATAAGAAAATAAAGGGTTTTTTTCCCCCAAAAAAAGGTAAATCAAAGAAATAGAAGCTATCATGTGTCAAAGAAAATTACAAGTGCCCAGCCCAAATTCATTCAACGGGCGATGACTGAGTTAGAATCAGATTTGAGATCTGTGTGATTCCTGGCCTAGTGAGGTAAAGCAAAAGAATCAAAACAGGAAGAGATAAGGAAATATGGTGCTTAGAATATCTTCTTCTAAATAAAAACAGAGACTCAGCCTACCTACCCTTATGAGTTTTAGAGAATACAAATGAAGCTCAGCCAAAGACAGTGTGTTAACCTATGATGACGCCAACAGGAAGAAAAGTGTCTGAAATGTGTTTCTTTTTCAAGTTGGGTGGATTTGGTTGGGTTGGCTTAAGAGACATTAAACATTCCACCCCCAAGCCCTAAAAGAAACAGTTGTATTATAGACATGAAATGTCTGTTCTTTGTAATCATAGAAATATTCCAAGATTTATGAAGAGCATTGGGATTGTCAGGAGATCATGGTTATTGCTCCTGACATTGGGTCTAAAGCTAGCTCTCACCTGTGGGGCTCCTGTTAGGGACAGTGTACTCTGCCTGTGTTAGCTCATTCAACTCTTACAAGAATGCTCTGAAGTCAAGATATCAGACATGATTTCAAGATTGAGCAAAACTGCCCTTCTAAGAGGTTAGACGACTTGCCCAAAGTCATCCAAGGAAACTAGAACCCAGGTGTATTTATTCAGAAAAGTATGGTGCCTTTCTCACCCTGTGACATTGGACAAATTATTATGTTTATTTTTCAAACAATCTATGGTGGTTATTGTGGCTTGTCACAATTCTACACACTTCACAAATAGGAATTTATTTAATATTCATACCATTTATCAGATAGGTGTTATTAATATCCCCATTTTAGAAATAAAGAAACTGACTTCATCTTCTGAGCCTCTGACTCCTTTTCTAAAAGTGATTTCTAAGAGCCCCCACAGCTCTAGCAGTCACTGATTCGAAAATAGGCAGTATGTTTCCAAGGTCAACCTCCGCAGCCCTGTGCCTCAGATAAGGCCATTCTGAGGACTGAGCAAAATCCTTTGAAGTGGCATCTGTAAAACTCAGGCCAAAACAATGAAATAAAACCTCATCAAATTTAACTTTCCTTCAGAAAGTTATGGCAAACAGAGGGATGGCATCAGCTGACATTTGTGCAAGTTGTTATTTTAATACATATTCATTTGAAAGGGTGCCTGAGAATATAATAAAGAAGTGAAAAGATCCGAGAAGTTTCCGTCAAAAGGACTCAGTCTTTCTTGCATCTTTTCATTTAACAAAGAGAAAAGAAAAATGAGAGGACAAAAAAGGAGGGAAGGAGAGAAAGAAAAGAGAGTAGAAAGAAAAAAGAAAGGTGGGAGGAAGAGACAGAGGGATAAAGAAAGTAAGTCAGGGGGTGCCTGCCTGGGTGGTTCAGTGGTTTAAGCCTCTGCTTTCAGCTCAAGTCATGATCTCAGGGTCCTGGGGTCGAGCTTCACATGGGGCTTTCTGCTCAGCGGGGAGCCTGCTTCCCCCTCTCTCTGCCTGCCTCTCTGCCTACTTGTGATCTCTCTCTCTCTCTGTCAAATAAATAAAATCTTAAAAAAAAAAAAAAAAAGAAAGAAAGTGGGGCACCTGGGTGGCTCAATGGGTTAGGACCTCTGCCTTCTGCTCAGGTCGTGATCTCAGGGTCCTGGGGTCGAGCCCCACACCGGGCTCTCTGCTCAGCAGGGAGCCTGCTTCCCCCTTTCTCTCTGCCTGCCTTTCTGCCTACTTGTGATCTCTCTGTGTCAAATAAATAAATAAAATCTTTAAAAAGAAAGAAAGACAGAAGGAAAGAAAGAAAATTAAGGAAAAGAATGAAATAATTATCCTTCTGGAAGCTAATAAGAGACTATGAAATAAGCAACATACCGAAAGTGTAATATAAGAGTGTCAGGTAAACCTAGGATCCAATCTTTCTCCCATCCCTTAAGAACAATATGATTATTGACAAGTTACTTAATCACTCTAAGTAACAATTTCTTTACCTGAAAAAGTCAGAACAACCTCTTCTTTCTGGGATTTTTGTATGAGTAAATGAAATAACATATGTGAAGTGTCTAGTAATGTGCCTAGCACACAGCAGGTACTAACCAAAAGTTACCTCTGTAGATGTCTCATCTAACGGTGAACACAGAGACTTGACTGTGCCCACATTAATAAAGAGAGATCTGAAAAAAATAAAAAATTAAAAAAAAATAAAGTGAGATCCGAGAACATAATAAAAATGTAAATAGAAAACCTTAGTTTGAACCATCACAACAAAAGTAGTATTTGAATGGCCATTCTCAAAACCAAATGGAATCAGGGGATCCCTAGAATCATAGAGAATCATTCCTGCACTGAAGGAAACATTGGGAACTCCAGCTGACCTACCCTAACTAGTTCAGATTCCTTAAAACAGTGAGCAGAATAAGAGGAGGCTAAGACTGGTATATCTTAGATATTCTAAGCATTGTCAGCACATGAAAATAATAAGTATGTTTTAAGGCTTTCCTCAGTGTCATTGTTCAGTCATACAAAATA
Organism: Procyon lotor; assembly: GCA_028646535.1. Taxonomy (NCBI): domain Eukaryota; kingdom Metazoa; phylum Chordata; class Mammalia; order Carnivora; family Procyonidae; genus Procyon; species Procyon lotor. Next base: position 151,751,762 of record CM053606.1, on the reverse strand, counting down.
TCCACATCAAAGTCTATAAACTGTGTTCTTCTTTCCATTGTAAGGCATAGCCTGTCTCCTAAGTGCAAATGCCTGAGGCTCCTATCAGGTAGGCTTTCAGTAATAAACCTGTTTATTCAAGGAAATTCTTCCGTTTCCATCCTTCAGGCACCATTTTGTTTATGCTCACAAACAGACTTTGCTACAAAAGGTCTGGGTTCAAATTCCAGCTTTTTAAGGCATTAATTCCGTGGTACATTATACAATCTCCCTGGGCCTCAGTTTTCTCATTAAAATGTAAAGTTAAGAGAATATTGTCTTTATAGAGAATTAAGCAACCTGATGCAAACAAACTGCCCATCAAAGTGTCTCTGCACACATTCATCACAGGGCAGGTACTAACATATTTAGTCACATTAATGTTTATTGTCATATCTGACTTCTGTCCTTATGAATGTTCCCAAACAACTCCATTCTGACTTCATAGTGTTCCCATGCCTCAGACAACATTTATATAGTCCGAGATGGTTTATAATTTCCTAATCTAGATGACTTCTGGTAAGTTCTTCACTCAGAGCTTCTGAGGAAATTCTTTTATTGGAAATTGTACAAAAGAAAAAAGCCCCTGAATTTAAGCAAGATTAAGAGTAAGAAGGAAAGGAGGGGTGAATTGGGAGAAATTGGAGGGGGAGATGAACCTTGAGAGATTGTGGACTCTGAGAAACAAACTGAGGGTTTTGGAGGGGAGGGGAGTGGGGGGCTGGATGAGCCTGATGGTAGGTATCGAGGAGGGCATGTATTGCATGGAGCGCTGGGTGTGATACATGAACAATGAATCTTGGAACACTAAAAAAATAAAATTAAATTAATTACCAAAAAAAATATTAGAAATAAATGTATTGTCACTACCCTTGCAAAGGGAGACATGGCCATTCAATACTTTGGTTAATAATCGGGAAGAAGGTGCCAGTAGTTAAGAGGACTGATTTGCAGATTACCAAATGACTCAGGGTAATCAAGAGGAAGGATAACCACAGGGAGAACTAAGAACACCAGGACATTAAACAACATGCGGAAACAAGTACATAACGTAACTCACATTGTCAAGAATAACATACACGACACGAGCATTCTGGATTTTGAAGAACTTATGATTCTGTTCATGCATTCTAATGGCATCCTTGAGATAATTAAAATGTCTCAAAAACTAGTGAGATGTCAAAGCAGATAACTCAATAGGGATGTCAGCTTTTTGTTTAACAGCCGTCAAAACAGTGACTAAGATTTAAGACTGGAATGATTTTCTCTTTCCTTGGCCAATTGATGGGATGACAGTGACTTCTTTTTACTAGTGTATACTCAATAAAGTGTAGCCTTTGGAAATGACAGAGGGTGAGGGGGGGGAAGGAAGCTAAGCTGCTTGGACAACCATATCCAAGAAAATTTGACCATGAACTATTGCAAAGACCTAGTATTATCACCTTTTTCTATGCAAGAAATCACTTTCAAAGCTAAAAAAGTAATTCATATTCTTCCCTGATTAAAACTCTTCAGAAAGGTCACATTTCTTGGCATGCATAATCTTTTGTGATCTACCTTTCAATCATCAGATGTACGGCTTTTTGTGAGGTTTGCCAACAAAATTAACCCCCTGTCTCCGCCCTTTATCCATAGCTGTCCTGTATGTTTATCTAAGATATTGTTGAAAATGTTATGTCTTTGTAGGCTCACTCTTACGTGCCACACTTTGTATGATGATGTAGCAGTTAACAGCATGGGCATTGAAGCCAAATCACGTGAATATGAATGCTCATCTGCCAGTTACTAGCTGTGGAACTTCTGTCTGGTGAGTTAGCCTTCTGTGCCTCAGATTCCTCATCAATAAATTGGGTGTAACAACACTACCTAAGTCTAAGGATTGTTATGAGCATTTAGTTGGTTAATACATGTGAAGTTGCTAGTAAAATAAGTGTTAGGATTTAGAGTTTAGTAAACACAGTCTTCGTGGAGTCCAGTCTTTGTGATGGTTCTGTGGAAAGAACATAGATAGACTCTGGAGTCCTGAAGACCAGAGTTTGGAGTCCTGAAGACCAGAGTTTGGAGTCCTGAAGACTAGAGTCTGGAGTCCCGAAGACCAGAGTCTGAAGCATAGTTCTTCTGCTGATCATCTATTTGCCTCTTAAAAACACCCTTAGTACTCTTGCACAATTTTTTTTTATGCACTGGAAATGAAATGAAAGTATCTATAATACATGGTTTAGGGAGACAATAAGATCTAAATGCCAATGTACCAAAACCACAATGAAATATCACCTCAAACCTATTTCAATGGCTTTTATCAAAACACACACACACACACACACACACACACACACACACACACACAAAGATAAGGAATGTTGACCAGGAACCTTTATACAGCTATTGGGGGGACTGTAAATTGGTACAGCCACTATGGGAAACAGTATGGAGTTTCCTCAAAAAATTAAAAACAGAACTACCATATGAAACCACAATCTCACTTCTGGGTATACAGCCAAAGGAATTGAAATCAGGATCTCAGAAATATCTGTATACCCATGTTTACTACAGCATTATTCATAATAGCCAAGACATGGAAATAACCTAAACATCAATCAATAAGTAAATGGCCAAAGAAAGGTGGTGCATACATATCATGTAATATTATTCAGCCTTAAAAAATGAAGGAAATCCTGCCATTTGTGAAAACACAGATAAATTTTGAGGACTTTGTGCTAAGTGAAGAAAAAAAAAAACAGACACAAAAGAGATACTACATGATCCCACTTATATGAAACATCTAAAATAGTCAAACTCCTAGGAGCAGAGAGTAGAATGGAGGTTATCAAGGGATGAGGGAAGGAGGAAAGGGAAGATGTTGGTCAAACAGTACAAAGTTTCAGGTATACAGTTTGAATGGTCCTAGAAACCACTGTACAGCACAGTGCCTGTAGCTAGTAACACTGTACGACACTCTTTAAAATTGTTAAGAAGATAAATTGTATGTTAAATGTTCTTTTTTTCCCCCAAATATGTTTATTTTATTTTTTTAATGTTACAAGATTTATTGTTCATGCACCACATCCAGTGCTCCATGCAATACGTGCCCCCACCCCTCCTAAACCCTCAGTTTGTTGCTCAGAGTCCACAGTCTCTCATGGTTCATCTCCCCCTCTGATTTCCCCCCATTCACCTTTCCCTTAATAACTCAGGAAGAAAGGAAGGAAGGGGGGGGGGAAGGATGGAAGGAAGGCAGGCATTTTTGGAGGTGATAGGTTTATGACATTAGTTGTAGTGATGATTTCATGGTATATAGTCATCTCCAAGTTCAAGTTGTATGCACTAAATATGTACATCTTTTTGTATGCTTATTATCATGTCTCAGTAAAAGGCTTTTTTAGAAAAAAAAAAAGATTGGAAGTCATCACTTCCAGCCTTACAACAAGAAAAAGGCTACAAATGGAAAAATCAATAACTTTTCTCATAACTATCAGAGAATTGAGGTCACAGGGCATCTGGAAAGACAGCTGAATACAGAGAATCACCTAGCCAAAGGAGATAAAGCAAAATCATATAAAATACTGAAGTAAAACTGGAGAAGATAGAAACAGAGCAACACATGCAGTCATCTATTCAAATCCATAGGAAAATAAACATTATTGATTAAGTGCCAGCAGCCTGTCGGGAACTGGGGTAGATTCCTTGTATATATTATCTCCATTCCCCATTCAGCCTCTGAAGTAAGCTATCTTCATCTGTTTTCCAGATCAGAAAACTAAGGCTTAGGCAGGAGAAGTGGGCCTAATACTCCACAGCTAACACGTGCCAGAGCTGGGATTTGAATCCCAAAATTTATGTTCTTTTTACCATACGAAACCAGTGGCTCCAAGGGCCATATTGATTCCAAAGAACGAATCTGTAAAAAAAAAAAAAATTAAAATCTAGATTTGGATGAGCGGAAACACGCCATCAGACTGAACACCCAACACACACAGTAGGGAGCAAGGCTTATCTCCGGCTGCTGAACTCCGTCATCCATGCTTTTGCTGATGTGGCCCGCCTTGGATGTCCTGGCAAGTGTTGCAGAAGGACCCACCTCCCCTGGGCAGCTAAAGTCTCATTTGTCTGTGAGACCACACACTCGTTTAACATTTCATGGCAATCCCTGGCAATCAACATTTACTTAAACCTGGGCTTAATTGTTGAATGTTTATTATTCATTTCAGCCACACGTATTGAGCACTTATTGAGATATAAGGCCCAATGTGAGGTTATGTGAAGGATACAATGATGAATAACAATTATGACAATATTAAATCCTTACATTTGCAAGGAGCTTTACTCATAACAGAAAACTCCTACATATGTTATCACACGTAATCCTCACACACCGGCGAGAAGTCATTTATTATCCCAAGTTTGCATATAAAGAAACATGGATGTCTATGACATTGTGATTTATAATAAGAAATATGTATTTGGCCAACCTCCACTTTTCTGCCACAGAGCTCCTGAAACCCTTGGAATTTCCTAAGTGTTGAGAATCATTAAGGTGTCTTTTGTTATGTTAATGAGGTTGCCTGGAAAGCACCAAAAAGTGGGAGCTGGTTACCAGTGGAATTTTAGAGGTTTGGAACTTTCAGTCCCACTTTTATCCTCCTTGGGGGGAGGGGGATGACAGGACTGAAGGTTGAATCCATTTACCAATGGCCAATGATTTAATCAGTTATGCCTTTGTGAAGAAGCCCCCATAAAACGCTGAGAGGCTGTGGTCTGAGAGTTTTCAGGTCAGTGTACACTGGAGGTACAGCAAGAATGGTGTACCTGGAGAGGGCGTGGAAGTTCCATGCCCCTTCCCACACACCTTGCCCCATAGATCTTTTATCTGGCTGCTCCTGAGTTATAGATCTTTTCATAATAACCTGGCAATCTAGTGAGTAAAATGTTTCTCTGAGTTCTGTGACCTGCTCTAACATTTAATCAAGCCCAAGGATGGGGTCATGAGAACCTCCAATCTGTAGCCAGTCACTCAGAAGAACAGGTGACAGGTGTCTGAACTTATGACAGGTGTCTAAAGAGGATGGGGGCCTTGTAGGACTAACCTCTCCAACTGTGGAATCAGATGAGCTCCCCAGGTAGACAGTATCCAAATGGAGTTAAATTATAAGTCACCCATATGGTGACAGAGAAGTGCTTGGAGGTGTACACACCCTTGGAATTGGCTATCAGAACACAAAAGAAGGTTCAAGGTCACACAGCCAGTACTTGGCACAACTGAGATTTGAACTCACTATTTCTCATGTCAGAAAAGTTAGCTATTTCCTGAGTTCTAAGGGTTTGGCATTCTATGAGATAAACAGAAAAATAACTTGAATGTGAGGCAGAAGTATTGAAAAAAGAAAAAAAAATATTGTGGGAGACAATGAAAAGGAGAAGTAGGCACTGCCTTCCCTTCCCTCTTAAACTTTTTCTACTGGCTTGGCAGCCTAAGTTGGGGGGGCTAAACTTTCCCAGCAGAAGACACCATGTGCACTGAGGCAGCTCAGGGAAACAAGAGATGCAGTCCATGAAAGCATGGAAGAATCATAAACAGATCTCAAATCAAAAGGACTCAGTCTATAAAAGTTGAAAGGAAGAGACTTTGAATAAAAAGAAGGGCTTTTTTTTTTACCAGAACCTGATCCTGTCATGGTCAAAAACCATGAATAAATTAGCGTTGGTGCATTAGTCTACTTATGAGACAGGAATCTGAATAATTTATATCAAAGCCTTGGCAGGTGGAAGGCCATGCACCAATACTGCCTGAATTCTGAGCACACTTCTGGACAACCATCAGATTAACAGTACGAGACTATCTCCTTTCAAGGCTAAGGATGTATTGGGTATTGGGGGGGGGGGGGGGGATGAGACACAGTAAAAGAATTCCTCATTCAACTACTTCTCTATAACTCTTTGCACTTTTGTCTCTGGGGGGACAGATTTCCACATTTCCCAGGAAGACTGAGCCAAGTGTCAAGAGCCAAGGATCTTTTGTCTTATGACACTCAGCATGCCAATTGATACCAATATTTGTTCTAATTGATTCTGATTTTACCTATTTCTCATTCTGAGATGCTATGCTGACCCAAGGACCTAGCCAAGAATTTGTAAGAACTTGGTGGGTTTCCCTGGCACATTCCATACCTTACCTCCAGAGTTACTTACCGCTTGGGAATGGGTGGCAGTGGAGTTCTTCTGATTAATAATAACAAATGTCAAGAATAAGTGAGTTAGGTGATCTTGGAAGACAAGTAAGTAAGAACAATGACAGTGAGTAGTAAGGCACTCTATATCCAGCCTGGGGTGTGCTGGAGAGGATAGAGAGGAAGAATCTCTAAGGCACTGCATACAGGTCATTCCTGATTCACATCATTGCATTCTCAGCAATGTTTTGCTTACGCAGTTTATATCTTTTCAAAACTACCAATTATTCCATGTACAAATGAGATCATTTGTATCATTTGGTCTTCTGGAGTCCTCAGCATACTTAGGCAGAAGTCTTTCAACAAATAAGAGATGCCCTCCATGCTTTCCTACTGGCTACCACTGGGCTTGCTAGAGTTTCTATGATATCCTTGGGAACTCCTTGGTGCACCAGGTTCTAGCAGTTCTAATAAGCACTATGGTTGTTTCTGTCACTGATTCCCAACCATGGTCATAACCAACTGTTGCTCTGAGCCTCAGATACAAAGGTACAAAGGCTCCATGATGGACTATTCTTTCCATTAAAAGACAAAGAATCCGGGGTCACCTGGGTGACGGAGTCAGTTGAGCATCTGCCTTTGGCATGAGTCATGATCCCATGGTCCTGCATTAGGCTCTGCTCAGTGGGGATTCTGCTTCTCCTTCTCCTTCTTTATCCCTTTCCCCTGCTCCTGCTCTCTCCTTCTCTCTCTCAAAAAAAAAAAAAAAAAAAGACAAAGAATCCAAATACTTCTTATCTTCACAGGAGACAGACCTGAGTTCATGAAGACTAGGCTTGGAGACAAAAGCAGAATATAGACATCATGCTCTATTGTTTCCAAGATTTTGTCACTCACCCAAGTTTCCTTGGTTTTTCCCTCTGTTTTCTTCCAGATGCTCCTTGCTCTCTAATACAGCCCCAGCCTTGTTGTTTTCTAAGCTTGCTTTAATTTCAATGGTCAAAACAGCTTACTCTAAAAATAAAACTCTCATTCTGCTGTTTTTTTTTTTTTAACAGATGGGATCATCAAATAAAAATCATTTAGGGAGAACCTGAATAATACTTACGACAAGACAAAATTTACCACAGGAAATTTAGCTCTAAACACTGTTCAGGAGACTGTTTGTAGGTGAACTTTTCTTATACAAACTATGGAAGACTATACATTTTTAAGTATTCTCTAAATATCCATACATATAATGTGCACATAGAGTTTAACATTTTTTGAGGAAAGATCTTAAGTTTACTTTGTTTTGGTAGATCATTTGAGCAAGGCCGTCTAAAGAGAGTGATACCTCATTCTAATCTGTGCAGGAAAAAAAAAACTTATTTAGGTGATGGAGAAGGAGCTAAAAAGTATTCTCTGTCCCTGCAAGTGTGCACTCAGAAGAAATTTATATTTATGAAGAAAACATCATTAAACCAGCCAAGACTGTTAAACACTAAATTTCTTCCACTCTGATTCAGACCCCGGAAATATTTAAGGTAATAAATTCAGAAGCCCCCAGGTGCCCTAACATGCTGGTCCTTACTCATAGTGCTTGTCAAAACCATTGTCTGATGACTATTAGCTCTGCCATGGCTTTTCCTGACAGCAGTATGGCCTCCTGGTCTAAGGATGGGAGAGCTTTGTCAAGTGCATCTGAGACACCAATGAGAGTGCAAAGAGAACTTCCTGGTGACCTACCCATCTACAGTTGACTCCGCTGTCTGACATCACAGTGTTTTCGGTTGTCAGATGACACTTCTCTCTTCCACCTGCCCCTACTTGATGACCTTTACTGATAATGGTGTAAAGGCATCTCAAACTCTTGGCTAAAAGGTGAGGAAAGGATTTCAAGTTCACTTTACAAATGAGCACGTTGTAAAGGTAAAGGGAGAAGAATGAGTTTGTGTGATTTCCCTTTACCAGTGATATGAGAGTCTCCTTTCTTCCCTCTTCTAGGTGGCACTATTCTGTGCCCTCATCTCCTTGAGCATCAAAATTCTACCCATTCGTGGAGAATTAGCTCATAGCCCACCCTACTTGTGAAGGTTGGTTTGATCATTCTATCACCATTAACTTCATCTATCCATGGAAAAACTTCAGCAGACCGGGCACAGCAGATTGCCTAACTTCAGAGTATATACTTCCTATTTTCCATGTCACTTAGTCTTTGTTTCTCTGTCCTTGTTGAATAAACTTGAGTCAAGAACTATGTGATATGGCAACGTAGAAATAATATGGGATTTAGAGTCAAGGAGACTACGTTTGAATCTCAGCTCTACCTTTCGGCAGTTGGGAATTGATTTTTAGAAAAATAAGACAGAAAAACCTGTACTAACATTGGCTTATACAAACAGATTAATTTTCTTCATATACCATTGCCACAAAAGGCAACACAAGACTGCTGTAGCTATTCAAAGATATCATTAAGACGCTAGACTCCTTCTGTTTGATTGGTCCCCTCGGCTTGCATCCTCATGCTTATAGACTCATGGTTACAAGATGCCTGCTGAACTTCTAGGAGTTACCTCCAGGTCCTAAGAAAAACAGCAGGGAAAACACAATGGTAGTTAAAAAAATAGAATGTTCCAGTTGAAGTGGTCCATTTTTAACGAGGAAAACAAAAGTTTTCCTGGAATCCCCACCAGCAGACTTGCAGTTACATACCATTGACTAGAACTGTGTTTAATTACCTAGAAGAGGCCTGGAAAGAAAGAAGCTCTCAGGAAAGTTAAATAATCTCTTTTAACCTCAGTTTCCAAATATTGAAGATAGGAGAAACAGTACCTGCTTCGGGTTTTCTGAGAGTGAGTGAGTGGCACATAGCAGGTGCAGGTGCTTCATAAATTAAGAATAATAATGGATGAATGAATAAATGAATGGATAAATAAATAGTGATTACTGACCACCTACACTCCCCATTTCCTCGGCACATCAAGTTTTAACTCCAACAAAGTCCACCTGGACTGTCACCACTTGCATCTTCCTAGAATTATTAGATTTCTCTGGATGCCTACATCTTTGATTTGCAACTTGCTCTCTACCACTTGAATCCTTCATGGACTTGAGATAGTTTTGTATTATAGTTATCTTATCCAATGTATTATACTCCAATGTGTACAAAGTTTCTAAAAAGACATTTTGGTCAACTTTCTAATTCCTTTTGCATCTCTCTGAGGCAACAATATTGGTCTTCTAGAATTTTCTGAACATATAAATAATGAGGGAATTTCAAATATGTATTCATCCAACTAGTATTTATAACATATCTATACTGCTGCTCTTGGCACCATGGGTAGTAAAGGTTTTTTTTTTAACTGACTCCTTCTCTTGAACAACAAATAATCCATCAGAAAAAATTTAAAAATTGTTCTTTTTTTTAAAGATTTTATTTATTTGACAGAGAGAAACACAGCTAGAGAGGGAACACAAGCAGAGGATATGGGAGTGGGAGAAGCAGGTTCCCTGCTGAGCAAAAAGCCGGATGTGGGGCTCAATCCCAGGACCCTGGGATCATGACCTGAGCCGAAGGCAGACGCTTAACGACTGAGCCACCTAGGCACCCCAAAAAAATTATTCTAATTGGCCTCGTTACCAGGCTCATCATACCGGTTTTTTGTGAGGCACAGGGCATACAGGTATCATGGGCTACAGGTGTCATGGACAGGTTCTCTGAAAGGCCACAGAAGGAATTTGGTATAAAGAATGCTTTTAAAGACTACCCTTGTGATCCAGCCCTGTGGAGAAGAAAGTAGGAGTGGACAGAGGGGGAAATCAAGATATAATATTGGCCCTACAATAGCCTCAGGGTACACCATGGGAAGCTGTGGAGCTGGGATGGCCCTTCCAAGCAGCCCCACATTGGAACATCATGGCTGGGCCTATAGTCCATGCTTCGGTCATTCAGTGAAGGTGGACAAACCAAAAGGGAACTCAGGTGAGTCAGCTGTGTCCAGCTGAGTAGCCCTGAAGGGCACGTAGCTGAAGGCTGTGTGCTGACAGCTCTTCCAGCAGTTGGGGAAGTATGCCCTTCCTTAAAAAGAGGATCTGGGCATTACAGAATCCATCAGACCTGGGAACAAAGAAATAGTGGGTGTAGATTTGCAAATCTGATTGGGTGGAGAAAGATCAGTGACTACACATATACTTTAGGAAAGGAGTCTTTCTGGTAGGGCTGCTTTGTTTCGTTTTTCTATTAGAAGATGGGAGATGTCCATACAGGAGAATGGTGACAATATAGGAGAGGAGGAGGATATAAACAGAATGAAGCAGACATACTTATCTTTTGTCATATAGAACTTTTTACACCTCAATTTATTCCATTATAATATTTGTTCCATTATAATATACTCAGTCTTCCCTATTCTACCGTGATCTACACAAAAGCAGGGACCCAAATAATTCTCGAATAGTATCCTCTGCATCTAGAACTATATATGGCACACAGTTAGCATGTAACTGTTAGGTCGTTGAGTTGAACATTAAAAAATGGAGAAACCTAAACCATTGAATATTATTTTTAATTGACTTAATAGTTGACAAGAAATAGCTAAACATTATATGTTTCTTAAAGTAACAATATCCCCTACCTACTGTGTAAATACATCTTTCTGCTGGTGTGAGCAGGGGAAAAGGCACAGATGTTTCTTGCTGTAATTACGTTAGATAATTAACAGACCTGGATTCTAGTGGCCCCCAGGACCTCTCAGCTTGTCGACTCATTATATAAATAAGAGGACCCAAATTAAAGCATATGCAACTCAGGAGTGTGTGTGTGTGTGTGTGTCTGTTGTCTGTCTGTGTGTCTATGTGTGTGTGTCTGTGTGTGTTTGTGTGAGATTTTGAGATATCTCAAACTGTCTTAAAGACTTTCTTCTTTATAATGTCTTTTTCTCCTTTGAAGTATCTGCTGTGAAAGATGATTAACACACAGCTTATTGGACTGGAAACCAAATAAATCAATGTTGTGTTCTTTAAAGCTAGAGTGCTTGCAAGGAACAGTTTTTACAATATTTATTTATCTTTCATAATCTCCAATGGAAAGATCTTTACAATTGATCTGTCAAGGGTCAGTGAAGAATAAGGGAAACTCTTCTCACAGTTAACCTTCATGGGACCTTTATTTCTCGCTGGTGTTCGTGTTGTTTGTTTCCTCTGTGGCTAAAAGGAAAAGCAACGTTACAAGAACTATTTGTCTGCGGCTTTCATTCCTGAGCACCGGAGGAATGTAAAAGAAGGTGGAATTAATGGAAGAGCATCCTTCCAGATTCTCATTATTCTCCATAGATGCATCTAATCCAGTGTGGGATGTGAGAAAAGAATACTGATTGGCGAAGTGGATCTCTAAAATGAGCCTGTGCAGCACTCGCCCTATGGGGAGTTCATGATTATGTAAATATCTGACTCTATATCAAGGGGGTTGAAAATGTGCTCAACAATAGCAAAATACCAAATAGATTGTTTCCTTCCAAATATTAGGCCTCAATATTTTTATTTCAAGAAGGAGAAACTGCCATATATAATCGTACTATATTTGGGGAGGTTTTGACTGCCAATCCAAAATACAACTTAAGGGACCACTGAAACTTCTCCAAGATTGCCTCAAGATAGAAATAGAGAGCCAGAAAATCAAGCCATTTTTTAATCAACATGTTAGAACTTAGACAAGTTCTTGGCCAACTTAAAGTGGTCTTTTAAGAAACTACAAATGTTCCCAGAAAGTTGCTATGACTCAGGACATTTTGGGTGTCTGTCTTCCAGAATTTTCAAGTTGTTGTTCAAAACATGTGCTTTTAAATAGCTTCTATGGCAGTAACAAGATCTGCATACCCAAAAGTGGATTTGTTTTTTGAAGTCTATTTTTCCATTTGAAATGGTCAAAAGCCACTCAGAGCTGAGCTTAAACAAATAGCTAGATGACCAAGGTGGGTCACAATCCAGTCTAATTTTGATTCTATGGGCTGAATTACTTAGTAGTGCCCTCAGAACCTGTCCAAGAAAGTAACTACCCAAGGGGGATTGCAGAAATAGCCTAAGTAAGGGAAGACCAAAAAGAATAAATGTACAGCCTTCCCAAGAGGAGATCTTTAGAAGAAGAAAATGCATTCACAAGTATGAGTCCAGACATGCTTATTGAAAAGCCCTCTTGTTCATGTATTTGCTAATTTAGCAGCATGTTCAGGAAGTGTTACTGACTACCCACCAAGCCTTTGGCACAGCCTGGAAGCTGGCGACATAAACAAATAGGACCCCCACTCTTCCCTGAATTACACACAATCTAGTTGGTGAGACAGACATTTAATGGAGTGGTATGGAAACTGAGAAATCACATGTGTGGGCATCATAGACTCACATGAGACTGTGACCCAAAATAGGTTATGATACCCTTAGTCATAGTCTCATTTTATTGGTGAAACTTATCTGAATATGTTTAATATTGTAAAATAAGTTTATTTATTAATTAAAATATATAACATAAATAATATTTTAATGCATAATATAAAATACATAGAATCACAAGGAAAGCAATTATATTAAAATGTAGTTATCAAAATATTTTGATTAAACTTATTAAATAAGATCAAACAGTGAGCCTAAAAATTACTATAATTACCAAATGGTGAAGAATATAATCAATATTTTGAGATATTTGCAATAACTGTAAGGTCATAAAAAAATGTCTGTTCTTCCTTTGGTAACAAAATCTCAAATACTGCTAATACCAGTAGGATTTGTTAACTACGTTCATAATTAAAACAAGTGACCAATTTCAGTTAGAGGTTAATGAAAATAGAAATAATTTCCCAGTGTTTGGATCTCCTGAGTTTCACTCATGGATCCTCTGGGAGATGATGAGCCCTTGTTAAGAACCCACATCTAATGGATAATCCCAAAGCTGAGTCCCAAATTAGTGGCAAGGTAGGGGAATCTGATTAGACACATGAAGACCTCCCTGAGCACTATGGGCTGTTTAAGCAAAGGCACACAGAAAGGAAACAACATGACATCTTTGGGGGAAATTCATGCCATTTCATTACTAATAAATGGTATTTTGTAATATTATTTCTAGAGGTGATAACATATGATTTTGTTTCATTCTATTATTGAATGTTTGTGCAGGAGCCAATGGAATATTATCCACAAATAGTTCATTTTCTAGGAAGAGTCAGCTTTGGGACAACTGTGATCCTGTTTATATGGTGTTTATAGATTACTCAGATGAATTGCATAGGAGGGGACCTGGGTTCTAGTCCTGGGTCCTGACATTATGTACCTCATTGCAGGACAAAATATTAATTCTTTTATATGTTTATTTTATCACTATTTCTAGAACACCTATTATGTGCCAGGCACTGTGTTAGATTTTAAGGATATTAAGATGACTAAGTCACAGAGTCAACCTTCAAAGAGTGCACCACCTTGACACAACTCGAATGTAAATACCCACAATCACAGCTAACAATGAGATGATGCATGAAAACCACTTGGTCCAGTTCTTAGTATTTACAAAGCATACAAGAAATGGTAGTTGTTTTTACATTCTATTGGATTTTTGGAAGGAAAGCAACACACCTATCTGGAAAGCATCAGGAAGGGCTTCCCCTTAAAGGTGACTTTTCCTTTCTGAGCCTTGCCTAAGAAACAACAGGATTTAGACTAAATGTCCAGTGGCTTCAGTTGCCTTTCCCTGCCTCATCATTCTTCCACCCTATAGACTGATGGTATGGTTTAGTGTGGAAGAAGTAGTAGTATTCAGTAAAGGGTGAAATCACAGGTCTGATGGCCCAAACTCTTCACATTCCCAAGGTCTTCAGGACTGGCCTTCAACTATTTCCTGCAAGATCACCTCTGAACTCCTGGATCGTCCTGCCTGATAACAGTGTCTTTGGATACCTGAGGCCTTAGGCCACACCAGACTGTTTACACTAACAGTGGGACTTAGATTGAATGCCTCTTTTTGTAGGCCTGGGACTTTGGACTGTATCTGGGTAACTAAAAACCTAAAAACCATGAACTCCAAGCCTTGGATAATCTTACTTGACTGACAGTATTCCACACATGTTGTCACACATCATGGCTGGGAGAATTGAGTGCTGTCCATCTGACTCCTTTGAGAGAAGACAACTGAAATCTTGTACCTCGTCTTTCCTAGGCTCTGTCCCATGTGCCTTTTGCCTTTGCTCATTTTAACATGTATCCTTCCACGGTAACTATAATAAAGGAGCATAACCATTTTTCTGGGTTCTGTGAGTCATTTTAAGGACTCAGCGAACCTAACTCTGGTCTTGCTTGGAGCCCCTAACTATGGTCTTGGTTGGAGCCCCAACACAGGTGAGTAGCTTTTTCTCTCAAAGCCTCTTCTGCTTCTTTCCATCCCAACTGTTCCCTGTTCCCAAGCTACTCTATACCTTACGGCTTCATCTGTAACACACATGTGAATTTATTTAACTGTCTCATGACTGGGAACTTTGTTTATCAACCAGACTCTTCATTCTGCAAGGCCTTGCTTACATCTTACATGGCCATAGATTCCACACAGCCAGGGCTGGGCACACAGTATACTCTCAATGACATGGCATACTCTTGACCCATACTGACTGCAATAAAGTGAGTCGTCTGGCAGGAAAGAAAAAAAGAATGGAATTCTTGCAGCTAATCAACTAGACCTATTAAGGAGGAATGACCCAGGACCTTTGCCTTGGTACGAAGGCAAACAAGTTGGGAAGAAAAGGGATCAAGGGAGATTAGTCAGGTATGAAAAGGAATTGTCTGCCTAGAATGGAAACAGGGAAAACAAATAGGAAATCTGTAGTAAAGAGATTACAAAAAGATTATATTGGAAATTGCAGGATGAAAGGAGAGGCAAGAGGAACAAAGTAATGTAACAATAAGCCAGGTCCTGAGAGCAATGGTTGTGTACTGAGGTGGGGGGGGGGGGCAGAGAAGGTCATAGAGAGGAGAGAGAGAAGGCAGACAAGCTTGATAAATGTGAGCTGTCTTGGGGACTTGACTGGCTATGGCACTCTTGGGCATTTTAATGCTATCGGTAAGATGGAAATTGATTCACCAGGGGTGGAAAGAGAAAGGAGGATGTCCGGCAGGTACATATCCTAGTAAGGTCAGGTCTGGAGGATCCTGACCAGAAGCAGCCCTAAGCACAGGCTGAGAGAGAATCTTTCTGAGCTTGCAAACATTACATTATTCCCACCAAGCTCATGTGTGTTTGTGTATGTGTGTGTGTGTGTGTGTGTGTGTGTGTGCTTTCACGCACCTGCTTGCACATGCACCAGCCTGACAACAGAGCCAAAAGTAGTTGAGGGACTAAGGGACCCAGCATTTTCCTTCTTATAGGAAGAACTCCCCCTAACCTAGCATAGATGTCTTATTTCTCTTCAATCCAACAACAACCTACTGTGGGTCAGGCAACATGGATTGAAACTGTCAAAGCCCTGGACAAATTCCTAGATCTTCCCTGGAGGGCATACACAGATTCTGCCCTACACCATCTCTGCCTAAGTGTGCTCCCCAGCAGTGGGTTTGCTTGGCCAGCTCATGGGACAGGCTAGGAATACAGAGCGTAATCTCCCAGGAGCCATGCTTAACCAATGAGGGGTTCCAGTTGGTGGACTCCAGCTTCACTGACCCTCAGTGGGACAGGTGTGAGATACATTCTACAGAGTTTGTCAAAGAGTTTCTAGGGGGATAATAACCCTGTTGCCCATAGCAGCAGCCTGCAGGTTAGCATACCCTTTATTACTCTTCCTCTCTTCTCTATCTCATTCTGCATGATGAGCAGTACTTTCTAGCAGTACTTCCTCAATAAACTACTTGAATTCTCATTCTTGTTTTGGGGGCTGCTTCTAGGGGAGACACAAGCAAAGACACCATATCAGGTATGAATGAGAATAAAGAGGAGACAATGGTTTTACATGCTTACTGTAGCTAAGAACTTAAAGGTATTACCTCCATTTAATATTCAAAACAACTTGTCAAGGTAGGTGTTGTTATTATCCTTATTTCATAAATAAGGAAACTGAAGTTAAGAGAAATTAGATAGCTTGGCTCAGAACACTAGCTAGAAGGTCACTGAGCTGGAGGCTAAATGTAGGCCTAATTCCAAATCACAACCCTTCCCACTGCATCACACATTTCCAATCAGCAGGGACATTACAAGTCTGGTGGTTATTCAGGGTGGTATTTAGAGGGGATGAGAGGGAAGGACATCGAAGGCCAGGGATTTTTTCAGAGTCTGCTGCAATCAGCCAGCTCAAAGGACCTGAGAACCTGACATGGCCAGATCATGGACATGTTCAGGGAGAGATGAATGTGAGACTGGGGAGGCAGGAGTGTCAGAGTCTGGTAATATACAGATGTGGAAAGGAAGAGAAAGAAACCAATAAGATGTCCCTAAAAGACAAAGCTGGTGCACTACTCCCAAATGGGGCACTATCTCCCTCCCATGACCCTAAGAGGTTTTGCATCTGAATGTGGGGAACATGATATCAAATGACTTGACTTTTTTCTACAGGACCACTGCACTGCACTGTCAGAGTCTCTGCCTAAAGCACATCCTCAATAAACCAAAAAAGAAAAAAGAAAAGAGACAGAGAGACAGAGAGGTCATTCCAGATTCGGATTATTTTCTTCTGGTATGGAAACTCTCCACGGCTGGAGTTCCATCTGCACACTGATTCCAAGATCCCCTCAATCCCCATCATGGACTGAGCAGAGACCAGGAATGTTCAAAACTTACCACAAAATGACTCTGATAATAAATTCACTAGTTTTCCCATCAACCCTCATAAATCTTGAATTCTCGGTCTCGAGAATAGCCCAGCATGTGACATTCAATGGATAGAAAAAACAGAGATGGATTCAGGCTCACATTAATCTACAAATAAGATCCCAAACAGCCAGGGATCTTATTGTCTGACTCTGCCTTGAAGGAGCTATGCAGCCTCAGGCAGGCCCTTAAGTACTCTTGGTTTCAACTCCATTTCACTTTAGAAATGTATATGAGTTAAATCATCTTATCTCAAAAATCTGCCAAATACCAGCCCTTATGAGCTCTCCAGGGGCTGGGCAAATAAAGGAGTCTCTCAGAGAGTGATTAATTGAAACAATAACAACAGGTTTAAAAGCAAAAACTGTGCTATTTATCGTGCAACCAAGGTACAACTATATATCAGACACTGGAGAAAAAATCTATCTCTGCCACAATGTCCCATATTTCACTTGGAAATTAAAATTAAAGTTCTCCTGGTAAGACAGAGCCTGAATAGAAGGCAGCACGTGGTAGTCATGACACAGCACCAGCCCAGGAGACCTGCCTCGCTGGCCCCCACAGACACTGGGTCAGACACCCCAGAGAAATCAGGAGTAGAGAAGAATTAGCGCTGGTTAACAGTCACATCCATCTTCTACTGAAATGGTTCAGACCCTAATGTGGATCTGTGAAGGTTTTCATTCTTTTGGAATTTTACCCAGCATTCAGTTTATGGCCCTCTACAAAATTCCAGTGTGTCAGTACTCCAAAAGCCTCTGAGTCAAGACTTGCTGGGATATTGGCAGCTTAAACCAGAGCACAGGGGGAAGTGGTAATGTAGAAGAATCCCACAAACGAACTGGTCAGTTACAGTGCCATCTTTGTGGAGGCAGGGAGTCAGTTGGTCAACATATGTGTATAAATTACCTGCACACAGCTGCAAATCAAGTAGTTGTTGGAATACATGCTTTGCAAAGACCTATCCAATGACTGGAATCAGGATACAGATTTCCACAGAGAATATTCGAGGTCAGGTGATGACTATTACATCGGACAGTATGTCTATTTTAGAACAGGAGCCAGGGCAACAGTGGAGAAATAAGGACTCTGAGGAGAGCCCCTGAACAAACTTATGTGGCCAAGATGTCAAGAATTCTGCCAAGTATTGCCAAGAAGGTAAAGTCTCCCATCCTAGTAGTTGGAGTGAAAGCCATGACCTTAGGCTTAATAAGGAGTATAAATGGAGCAATATTTAGGTAAAGGATGACTCCTAAGTTAGACTCCCTGCAGCAAAATGATTGTTGCTGATCTTCCTGATTATCCCACCACGCTCAATAGTTTCAGTTAAATGGACCTGAGGAAGAAGTTTGGAAAAGCAGGTAATCACCCAACCACCACTTTTCTTGAAGTAGTGAAATCTCAGGCAGAATAACATGGCATTAACTTTCAACCCTGTAGTGTTCCTACCTCTATAAAGTGCAATACATCAGTGTGAGGTGCCCTAAGAGATCTAGTCTGTCAGTAAAGTGGAAGCCCATTGTAGTTCAGTATGTTCTCATTTAAGATTGGATAGTTCCATTACCCCTTCATTATTATGTTATTTGATTATCTCTTGTCTACCACAAATTTTGCTAGATACTTACTTATTATGATCCTGAGATGGAGAAGGCTTATAAAAATAGTACCTATCATATATTGCGTGCAACTATATGTTAGACTCCTGTACTGAGTGTTTTTTCCTCCTTTTCAAGCCTCACAACAAAATTATAAAATAACCCTCAGATGCAGTACAAAGTAGGGCCACATGTACCCCAATGTTCATAACAGCAATGCCCACAATAGCCAAACTGTGGAAAGAACCAAGATGCCCTTCAACAGATGAATGGAAAAAGAAGATATGGTCCATATATACAAGGGAATATTATGCTTCCATCAGAAAGGATGAATACCCAACTTTTCTATCAAAATGGACAGGACTGGAAAAGTTTACGCAGAGTAAAATAAGTCAAGCAGAGAGAGTCAGTTATCATATGGTTTCACTTATGTGTGAGTATAAGGAAAACCATGGAGGACATTGGGAGAAGGAAAGGAAGGGTGAATTGGGGGAAATTGGAGTGGGAGATGAACCATCAGTGAGTGTGGACTCTGAGCAACAAACTGAAGGTTTTGGGGGGGAGTGGGTGGGAAGTTGGGAGAGCCTGGTAGTGGGTACTAAGGAGGGCACGTATTGCATGGAGCACTGGGTGTGGTACATGAGCAATGGATCTTGGAACACTGAAAAAATAAAATTAAATAAATAAATAAGCAAATAAATTAAATAACCTTCAGAGGGGGTTGGGGTGGTGGGGCAGCCAGGTGACGGGTACTAAGAAGGGCACATTTTGAATTGTATACTTACTGACATTAACAGACGCTATATGCAACTAACGAATCACTGAACATTACATCAAAAACTAATGATGTATCATAGGTTGGCTAACTGAACATAATAAAAATAAATAAATAAAAATTAAATAAAAATTTTAAAAAAGAAAAAACTGTAAAATAAAAACCATTATTTCCATTCCACAAATAAGAAAACTGAGAGCTGCATTGTGTAAGTAATTTGCTTGACATCACAAAGATTATAAGCAACAAGGTGATAAGTAAACTCCCCCTTCTCCCACTTGACCACATGGTACTTTTTATCTCCCTATTTTGCTACTTTATAAAAATTATCATTCTGAAAATGACTCAAATGCATGAAAAATCCATCAAATATCTGCACTTATAATGCTTCGAAAGAAAGAAAGAAAGAAAGAAAGAAAGAAAGAAAGAAAGAAAGAAAGAAAGAAAGAAAGAAAGAAAGAAAATCTGTGCATCAGACAATTGGGGATAATTGATTACTTGAGTATATCAATAGCCTGTTATGAAGAAAGGAAGAAAGTTTTTGAGGAGGAATGCAAACAGAATTTATCAATCAAAATTCTAACCTGGGACTCTCATTGGAGAAAACCAACATGATTTCATTGAAATGGACATTAAGGAATATAAAATGGGGTTAGGATGGGATTTAAATGGACAAGAAATAGTACATTCTGAATTTGTAGTTAACATCGAAGAACAAATTGTCGATCAAAGCCCAATTGCAAAAACATGTGAAAGAAAGCTGAAATGCCATCTCAACAAATCTGCAGAAATGGACATGTCCTTTTTTTTTTTTTTTTTAAAGATTTTATTTATTTGACAGAGAGAAACACAGCGAGAGAGGGAACACAAGCAGAGGGAATGGTAGCGGGAGAAGCAGGCTCCCCGCCACGCAGAGAGCCCGATGCGGGGCTCGATCCCAGGACCCTGGGATCTGACCTGGGCCGAAGGCAGACGCTTAACGACTGAGCCACCCAGGCGCCCCGGACATGTCCTTTTGAGAACAATCATCACAGCACAAATACCAGAGGATAAAAGAGGCTAGAAATGTAAATCTGAATGTTATAGGAACATTTATATTTTGCAAAAGTCATCTCTAAAAAACTACCCCGAAAATGACAGAGTGATACTTAGAAAAGTGAAGGTCAGACCTCATCTCTCTATCCTGGATATTTGCAACACCCAAGAGGTTAAAAGTAGAGCAAACCAGAAGAACTTCAAATAGAGAACTAGAGTGCTCTACTGTTCTACTTGTCCTAAATACTACACAGCGTAAGGTGTTCAAGGCCAAAAACTGTACTCAGGAACTTACCCAAAGACAAGTTATTTTTGGCCAATAAAAATGCCTTTCTGGACCAGCGTTCTCCAAAGACCACCATTTGGGGACCACTGATATATAGAAATAAGGACAAGATTAGAAGACATGTGGTTTAGGTCTGACCATGACATCTACATGTCCATATCCATATGATATTAGACCAATTAGTCATCTCTGTGTTTGGGTTCCCTACTCTTAAAATGATCTGATAATGCTAAGGGCTGCCAAATTCACAAAATCTCCCTGAGGGCCAAATGAAATGAAGGATGTAAAGGTATGCTCTTAGATCATATGGTTCATATGTAAAATGGTGTTAGTATCTCCCTTAAGATTGAATTCTTTTCCAGTTTTTCTATTTTTAATTTTTAACTCATTTTAGTTAGAATTATAGAGATCACCATAAAACAACAACACATCAACAAGTGTGTGTATAGTTGCTACAGGTTAAAAGCAGATCCTTCTGGGGAGGAGCCAGGGAGTGCGGGGGGATGAGCTGGGGATATATGTATGTCATTATTGCTCTTCAGGACCTTTGATTCTTTAACACATTTAACTCCAAGTAAACAATTTGCAGATAGATAAGTATCAATTCACACCATCCCAATTTCTTTTCCCAATGCACTTATGTCACTATTTTTGTTTAGCTATTGACTACCTTTAAAATTTAAACAGTCTTTGATTCTTTTATTTTACTCACCAAATATTGACATTATCTCTTAAGCAAATTTTAAGATGAATTGACTAGCAGACTTGCCCTTCCCTTCACTTCACCTCCTTGCCCCCCCCACCCCACTTCCACTCATAAATCTTGTAGTTTGGGTTTACATTGTCAAGGTTGATAATATTTACATTTTGTATCAACACCGTTCTAAGCATTAGCTACTGCAGGAATGATGTCCTTAAGACTTGATTCTTTTAGCATGTTTGGGATTCCTAAGTATCTGTTAATGTCAGTAAGTATACAATTTAAAAATGAAGCAAAATTTAGGTGGAGGGCATATATTTGCCCTCCATAGAGTAAAATTTCTTGACCAAAAAGCTTTGATCAATGGATGTGACAATGAGAGAAAAATTAAATGCTGAAAACATTTTTCCCCAAGAAGTTTAGGAGAAGAGTGTGTGGGGTAGTGTCCATGAACAATAAAACTCTTCAGTTTTTTTCTAGTCTGGGTTGCACAATGAGCTCAAGCAATAGGTGTGAAGGAGTACTGAATCAGTCAGAAGATATTTATGTGCCAACCCACACGTTCCTGTTTACACAGTAATAGCAGATAAGTTGTATACTTTGGTTAAACATCATGGAGGATGGCTCTTTCCAATTGCTACCCACTCAATCTTTTTGTAGAATTGGCACATCTGAAAATAGTTGCCCTGGACTTAGGGTCAAAACCAGCCAGGGTTCACTCCTCAGCCATTGCTCAGGTTTTTCTAGAAACAGCACCAGTAGAGAGCCGTTTCATCAGCCTTTGCAAATTTGTGAAGGATTGAGGTGTTCATCAGATATGATCTTAGCAAATCTACACATGTAATTCTCAGCTGCTTCATGATCAACAGAAACTTTGTCACCACAGATTTTCAAATATTTTACACCCTGACACTTCTTAAGTTTCTGCAGCCAACTTCCTGAATATTCACACTTACCTTCAGTGTTTACTTCTTCGTGGGCTAGCCTGGCTGGTTTCGTGATCAGCAAGCAAGTCAGTGGCATACATTCCCTTTACTGTTTCCAAATCTGATAAATCTAAAATCAAAATCTTCATTTTTTGACTAATGTAATGTTTCATTCACCTTTCCTTTTGTTTCCTTTTCCTTGTTTGTTGTTGTTAACATAAAACATCAACAAATTGTCTTTATATTTCACTAAGTTATATATGGTGGTGGTTCTTACTATTATATTCTTTGGTAAGACACCTCACAGACACACTGTCCCATTTAACCTTTCTCCTTGTACTTTCTGATCTTAAGCTTCACTACTGAGTAAATTTTTAACTTAAGCACTGTCCTTGTTCCTTTATTTCTAAAATCCTCCTTCAAGAAAAATTTGCTTCTTCTTTGCCAATTTGAATACCTTTTATTTCTTTTTGTTGTCTGATTGCTGTCACTAGGACTTCTAGTACTATATCGAACAAGAGTGGTGAGAGTGGGCATTCTTGTCGTGTTCCTGATCTCAGAGGAAAGGCTGTCAGCTTTTCCCCATTGAGAATGATATTCGCTCTGGGCTTTTCATAGGTAGATTTTATGAAGTTGAGGAATGTTCCTTCTATTCCTATACTTTGAAGAGGTTTAATCAGGAACAGATGCTGAATTTTGTCAAATGCTTTTTCTGTATCAATTGAGAGGACCATGTGGAAAGGATGAATACCCAACTTTTGTATCAACATGGATGGGACTGCAAGAGATTATGCAGAGTGAAGTAAGTCAAGTGGAGCGAGTCAATTATCTTATGGTCTCACGTGTGGAGCATAAGGAAAAACATGGAGGGCATTGGGAGAAGGAAAGGAAGGGTGAATGAGGGGAAACATGAGAGACTGTGGACTCTGAGCAACAAATTGAGGGTTTTGGAAGGGAAGGGGTGCAGGATTGAGCGAGCCTGGTGGTGGGTATTGAGGAGGGCACGTATTGCATGGGCCACTGGGTGTGGTGCATGAACAATTAATCTTGTAACACTGAAAAAATAAAATTACAGTATTTGGGAAAAAAAAGAAAAATTTGCTGCTTAGTGCAAAGAATGTAGGTAACTGACAGCCTTTGTCTATAATATGTTAGGATTTGTTTCAACTTTTGAGCCAATTCCATGTTCTTCCTAGCCAGCCCCCCACCAGTTACTAAGTACAGCAGGAGCAATAGGGTCTGACCATCCCTGCCCATTCATTAACGAGCAGTCTTTGCTCCAGAGTGCCTGTTGATAGGACCAAGATTTTGTCAGGTCTGCATCATGACCTGAGGTTCTTCCAGCCCAGTTCTGCTTCCGTCCCCTCTTCATTTCTTAGAAGTAAGACCTGCATGGCAACCTGAAGACCTTCCCAGCCCAGTCCTGTTTCCATTCCCTTTCATCTCTCATAAGCATTAGGCTCTGATAAACCTCTTGTATTCCTCACTCCATCTCACTGCCCACTTCCAAGAAGACCCAACAGACACATTGGCAATCTTCTCTTCAAGATGAGCTGGTAGGTACTTGGCTATCATATTAGTGGCCCAGGTCATCCTGTATTACATGGATGGACTCTAAATCCAATGACAATTGACTTTGTAAGACACAGAAGAGAAAACACAGACGCAGAGAAGACCACATAAAGATAGGGCAGACATTGGAGTAATGTAGCCACAAGCTGAGGAACAGAAGAGTTAGGAAAACATAACCTTTCAGTGATTAAATATTAAGTATCTACAATATAACATATAGATAATCAAGAAAAAGCAGGCTGATACCCAGGTCCAAATCTTACAAACTTACAAACACGCCCGTGCCTGTGTGCACACACATGAACACACACACCATTTACACATACAAGTAACTACTACATTTTGAGCACCTCTGTGTGTCAGGTACTTTTTTAGTCCTCTTATACATTTTACTTATACATAAACTTTAAATATATCCCAGAATGCAAGGATTTTTCTAAGTTTTGAAGTTTATTTATATGAAGTAAAGAATGTGAAATGAGATCAACATGATGGGAGGACTTTGTGTCTGCTGTGAAATGAGGGTAAAATTTCTTACATATTAAATTTCTTAAATATTAAATTCTTTCTTAATTCTTAAAAGACAACAAACTAGATTCAGGTGTACAATATACTGATTCAACATTTCTATACATTACTCAGTGCTCATCACAGTAAGTTTACTATTAATCCCCTTTACTATTTTGCCTATACCCCCACCGACTTCCCCTTTGGTAACCACCATTTTATTCTCTGTATTTAAGAGTCTGGGGTTTTTGTTTGTTTGTTTGTTTGTCTCTTTTTTTCTTTGCTCTGTTTCTTAAAGTCCACATATGAAAGAAATCATATGGTATTTTTTCTCTCTCTGACTGATTTATTTCCCTTAACATTATATCCTCTAGATCTACCCATGACACATGTTAATATTTTATAAGCTGCTTCTTAACTTTGGAAGGATCTTTTGGGAAGGGAACAATGGGATGTGATAAGGAAACATCTATCTGGGAAAAAAAGACAACAGACTAGACATTTGGGGCTTAGGCAAGGATGCAGAGAATAATTGCAAAATATTGGCTCTCCATTGGCCACCTACAAATAATGACCTAAAAAAAACAAGATCCATGGAAGCTGTACTTTATTGGCAAAAATCCAATCAGATAAAGAATGATAATATCTCTTAATGAACTGCTGTGTGTCTTTCATTTCAAAATATTTTTAATAATATATATTTTTCCATGTAATAGATTAAGTTGACTTAGTGGCTAGCCCTGTTTTGCCTTTTGTTATGAAACTGAGCCTTATTTCTAGTTATATCCTTCTTCAGGCCTCTAATATGTCTCTTCTGAGGATCTCTTAAACAAATGTTTTTACTTCTGTCCCCTCTAAGAACCCTACATAAAACTGTAAATGGATGAAAAACAACCAAACAGAACAAATCATGGACAAATAAGGGAAAGAGAATATGGGATAATAGCAACAACATTTGGAAGCTAGAAAGAAGGATGAGTGATAATATTTATAGCAGACTTGAAAAAGCTAAATCCTTGACCAATAGCAGAGTAAAACCAAGAAGTTAACTTTTCCTTCCTTAGAACCTTCAGAGGATTTAGGGATTAGTTATAGTAAGTACCTTTGAAAGTGAGTCCAAAAAGGGAAGATTAGTTGAGAGTCTATTTATAAAGTAGCTAAGTACTCAGACTCCCACCTTCACTTCTTATAGTTGGGTAAATGCTCCATTTCTACCCAATATAACACAAAAGTCCTATTCTTTGGAAAGAATAAATCAGAGGGTTACCTTTATACATCAGGCTTGGATATAAGGCTTGGATTTCATACTAAAAATAAGCATAACTTTCTCTGGTAGAGATATCTGTAATAAGGAGACTACAGAATAATTGGAAATAATTTTATAGCAAACACACCAGAACATATACAGACAGATGAGTGTTTTTGCCTATGATGTATGCACCTTGTGAAGCTCTACACTTCTTACAACAAGCTCTAAATTTTTTGGAAAACTTGGAGAAAGTTAACTATAAGCCATGTTTTGTTTTGTTTTTCTTTATCCACTTTGATGGTAGACTTTATTATAAGAAACAACAATGGTTCTTCAGCAATCAGATAAAGTTAGCAATCATAGTAGATAGTGATACTGTGGTTTATAAATATCCAAATACAATGTAAAGTAGCTACTTTTCTTATTTGGCTTATAAACAACTCAAAAGGACTTCAAGTGAAATGTCCTAAAAATGTTCTGACTTATTGTATGAATATATATGGTGAAATTCTGACTCAAGATAATAGACTGAACCCACTGGCTTGGCAGTCTCAATGGAATGACCATTAAGGAATAAAACAAGATAATCCATAAGAACAACAATCAAAACTTAAGAGTAAATTTATCACAGGATAAGAAAATGGGAACAGATTCATCATAGGGTAAGATGTTTCAAAAACCTTCTGGAAGATGGAAAGCAGATGGCATAGTGCTGAATGTCAGGAGACCAAAGGAGCCACAGCCTAGAATGTGTGTGCAAATGGCTGCCCTGAAATCTAGGAAAAATATCCTGATAGAACATTACAGAAGTCCTAGACATAGAACCAAAAGTAGTCTGGTGAACTGGGGCTAAGAAGAGCGGACTACATAAATATCCATTTGTGGAACAATTAACCACACCCCTTATGACCCATACTCAGAAGAACAAGAAGCCATACCTTTTACTCTTAGGCAAAATAGTAAGGTAAAATAGAGAGATCTTTAAGACTGGGAATGACAACAACTCTGGAGAATTTTATGGGTGGGACAACTTCTGGAGGCGAATGTTACAACTAGAGAAGCAACATCATGGACACAAGTATCCTCAGCCTCAGAAAAGTGTCTTGTGTCCATGGAAGCAGAGTTGTGAACTTCAAGGGACAATGTGGCTTGGAAAATGGACATTAGAATGGTAATCTGTATGGTCCAAAAACTGAGGCAGCCTCCCCAGAGGTTTTCTCTCTTCTTAAGACCCCTGGGTCCTCTCTGCAACCCTGGAGTTAAGGAAGGAAAGCTCTAATAATGACTGTGATTGAATTCACCACAAGCCAACACAGGCAGAGGCTTGAATTTAGATTTTACAAGTTCAAGAAAAGTAAATATTGACTATGTATTTTTTTTTTTTTAGATTTTATTTATTTGACAGAGAGAAACACATTGAGAGAGGGAACACAAGCAGAGGGAGTGGTAGCGGGAGAAGCAGGCTTCCTGCAGAGCAG
Source organism: Procyon lotor (assembly GCA_028646535.1). Lineage (NCBI taxonomy): Eukaryota > Metazoa > Chordata > Mammalia > Carnivora > Procyonidae > Procyon > Procyon lotor. The sequence goes on along the minus strand of CM053606.1, from coordinate 151,724,647 downwards.
AGAGCCCGATGCGGGGCTCGATCCCAGGACCCTGGGATCTGACCTGGGCCGAAGGCAGACGCTTAACAACTGAGCCACCCAGGCGCCCTGACTATGTATTTTTAAGGCTAAAACCAAGAATAACTATACAAAAAGATACCTTAGTTAATAAGTTTGTTTTTTATAAAAATATGAGTTAAATATGATTTAAAAAATAAGTATTGACTTGTAGTTTATGTATAAATACAAAAAGAGCCATACATAAATATTGTACTCTAGTTAGTAGGTCCATTTTTCACAAAGGTATGGTTGGTAAGTTTTGAAATGACTTATGTATATTCTGGGATTGAGTAAAAAAGTTAATATATCATAGATAATGAAAGACGGGTTTACTGCTGGAGAAAGAAGTTATAAATAGGGAAAAGGGAGAGACTAGCATGAATCCTGTGGTGTTGAACTGAATTGCACAAATCACTACAAATTCATGTTTTTTAAATATACACACACAGATAGATAAAGACATAAATATAAGTCTGTCCACTAAGAGGATTAGAACAATGATATCCTATACCAGTGAGAGACTCTTGATTTCCAAATGACCTTCTCCAAGCCTTAGAGAAATGGTTGATTCAAGGGTCCAGAGCAGGGAAAGTACAAGATGAGGCTAGAATAGCTTATAGGTGAAAAAGTAAGAAAGTGCTCAAAAAGGTGACAGATAATTAAAAATGCCAAAAAGCCAAATTGATGGAGCTCCAGGTGGACAAATCTGGGACATTTTGGGGATCAAATACACAATGACAGAATGGATTATAGTCCATAGAACAAAGTAAAAATCCATGATTATATAGTGATATAAATAAATAATGGCATAAATAAATGAGGGAAGGATAAGATTTTCCTTATCCTCTGTAAGGAGGATAAGATTTTCCTTACAGTAGCATTCCAACCAACAAATTGTCCTAAAAACACCCTGTACTCCATCTATTTACCCCTTATTCTTATTCTTAGAAGAAATAAAGGAAATAGAAAACCAGCATGTAGCAAGTACCATAGTAACAATTACTTCAACCAGGATCATCTATAAATATGAAAAATAAGTGTGTGCAAACATGGCAAGAAATAGGATAGCAATATAGTCTTGCATTACTTACCAGCAAGATACTTATTAGTTATAAAAAGAAAATATTTACTATATAGTGGAGAAACCTGACAATAACCACCTTAACAAAGTGATCAAAGTTAACATTCTGGAAACAGATTGACATCATTTGCCTCCTGGTTCAATGCAATGAGAAAGGCATGTTACCATTTGTGCACAATTCTTGACAAAAAATGCATAGGATGAATTTAATCATAAGGAAATAACAGACAAATCACAGACAAATTACGTCTACAAAAAGAACTGGACAGTACTCTTCAAAAGTATCAGGTCATGAAAGAAAAAGAAAAACTCAGACAGTGTCACAGATTGGAGAAACTAGGGAGACATGACAACTAAATGCATTGTGTGATCTTAAATTCAATGTTGCACTAGAAAAAGGTTATTAGTGGGAATATCGGTGAGATTTGCACAAGGTCTGCATTACCTTTAATACTGTATCTAATAATCCCTGGTTTGAGTCATTGTACTTTGCTATGTAACATGATGACATTTGTGGAATTTTAGTGAATAGTTTATGGGGCTTCTTGGTACTACTTTTGTAGTTTTGCATTATTCTGATGTTTCAAACTGAAAATAAAAATTAAAAATACATCATCACGGAAAAATAAACTGTAGTACATCCAGACAATATAGTGTTATTCAGTGCTAAAAAAGTAAAGAGCTGTCAAGCCACAAAAAGACATGGAGGAAACTAAAAGGCATATTACTAAGTGAAAGAAGCCAATCTGAAAAGGTTACATACTGTAGGATCCCAACTATATGACATTCTAGAATAGGTGAAACTATGGAGACACATAAAAGATCAGTAGCTGGGGGCGCCTGGGTGGTTCAGTTGTCAAGCGTCTGCCTTCGGCTCAGGTCATGATCCTAGGGTCTTGAGATCGAGCCCCGCATCGGGCTCTTTGCTCGGCAGGGAGCCTGCTTCTCCCGCAGCCATTCCCCCTGCTTGTGTTCCCTCTCTCGCTGTGTTTCTCTCTGTCAAATAAATAAAATCTTTAAAAAAAAAAAAAAGATCAGGGGGCGCCTGGGTGGCTCAGTCGTTAAGCGTCTGCCTTTGGCTCAGGTCATGATCTCAGAGTCCTGGGAGCCCCGCATCGGGCTCCCTGCTCTGCAGGAAGCCTGCTTCTCCTGCTACCATTCCCTCTCTCACTGTGTTTCTCACTGTCAAATAAATAAAATCTTAAAAAAAAAAAAATTTAAAAAAAAGATCAGTAGCTGCCAGGGCTTAGAAGAGGGGTAAATAGATGGAGTACAGGGTATTTTTAGGACAATGAAACTTTCTATAATAGTGTATATGTGTCATTATACATTTGTCAAAACTCATAGAATGTACAATATTAAGAATGATCACTAATGTAAACTATGGACTTAGGTGTTTATGTGTTGATGTGGGCTTATCAGTTAGAACTAATGTATCACTCTGATGGGGGATGGTTGATAATGGGGGAGTCTGGCATGTGTGGAGACAAGGAATGTATAGGAAAATCTCTGTACTTTTCACTCGAATTCACTATAAACTTAAAATTGCTCTAAAAATTGTCTACCAAAAAATAAAATAAAATAAAATATAAATATAAATAAAATAATATTTTAAAAATAATATTTTAAAAATTAATTACATGGTAATTATTTATTAATTACAAGGAAAATGTTGAATCTATATGATGTAGAAGCCTGGCATATACCAGTACAGCCCAACAATCACACATTGCAAATATTGAGAAATAACATTATGTGACTTCTGATAGATGCACCAAAGACAGCAGCACCTCCTTATTATGGCCCAACACACATAACCTGGGTCCAATCATGAAGAACCAACAGACATCCCCAAGTTGATGGATAGTCTACAAAGTTACTAGTCTGAACTCTTTTTTTATTTTATGTTATTTAAATTCAATTAATTAGCATATGGTATATTATTATTTTCAAAGGTAGAGTTTAGTGATTCACTGGAAGTTTCAATTCACTCTCAAGATGTAATCTTGTAACACTGAAAACACAAAATTAAATTAAAAGAAAAAAAAAAAGATGTAATCCAAGCATAAGGGAGGCGCAAGTTGGCAGAGGAATAAGCAACCTAACATTAAGACCCAGTAATTCAGCTAGATAGTAATCAACCCATTCTGAACAGTTACAAACTCAACAGGAGATCAAGAGAAGAAGAGCAGCAATTCTAGGAACAGAAAAGTAACCACTTTCTGGAAGGTAGGGCATGCAGGAACTGAATCTGAGGTGACAAACTGGAAGATAGACCTCAGGGGGAGGGGCCGGCTCCTAGCAAGCTGCAGAGCAGCGGAGCACAAGATTGAAACTTTTGGAAGTCTGCACCACTGAGGGACTGCTCCAGAGGCTAAGCAAGGGATGGAGCCCTCACGGGGACAGTGTGGTCTCAGGACCTGCAGGATCTCAAAAACACTGGGGGTGCCTGAGTGTGGCAGAGCTCCCAGGTATCCGAGCAGGGAAGCCAGCTACAGAGATGGAGCTGAGGAGGAAGCTCTCGGTTCGGGGGTACCTTAAATCATGATCTGAGGCACAGTCAGGCCACTGCTCTTTGAGTAGGGACCCCACAAGTGGCAGGTCCAGGGAGACTCATCTACCTCCTCCAGTACGAGTGGCACAGGAGCACGCCGCAGGAATCTGCTGGGTTTGGAGACTCCAAATGGGCACGTGTGCCAGAGATAGAAACACTCGGTCACAGGCTGGCTGAGCTCAGACTGCAGCTGGAGACCAGAGAGACAGGCAGGATTGACTGCTTTTCTCTGAGGGGTCACTGAAGATTGAGACCCTGAGCTCTCGGTTCTTCTGGGCTGGAGACTGGGAGGCCACCATCTTCATTCTCCTCCTCCAGAGTGGTACAGAAAGATTTCAGGGAACAAAAGCTCCAGAGAATGAACCCAAACAGATTGCTTAGCCTGGCCTCTAGCAAGGGTGGGCAATTCCACCTTGGGCAAAGACATTTGAGAATCACTGCAACAAGCCCCTCCTCTAGAAGATCAGCAGTTACATCCAGCCAAGATTAAGTTCACCGATTAATGAGAACTGTGGAACTTCAGAGCTAGGGGAAAGCAACACATAGAATTCATGGCTTTTTTCCCATGATCCTTTAGTCTTCTGAAGTTAAATTTTTTTAATTTTATTTTTTTTTCTTATTCTATTTTTTTTTTTTTTTTTTCATTTTTCCTCCTTCCAGGGCACCTAAGTGGCTCGCTGGGTTAAAGCCTCTGCCTTCTGCTCAGGTCATGATCTCAGGGTCCTGGGATTGGGCCCCACATTGGACTCTCTGCTCAAAGCAGGGAGCCTGCTTCCTCTTCTCTATCTGCCTACCTCTCTGCCTACTTGTGATCTCTCTTTCCCTGTCAAATAAATAAATAAATAAAATCTTTTTAAAAAAAAATCTAACCAAGTTGAAATAAAAAAACTTACTAATGAGGTGCAATAAAAAAATGGAGGCTCTTACTGCTAGGATAAGTGAGGCAGAAGAGAGAATTAGTGATATAGAAGACCAAATGATGGAGAATAAAGAAGCTGAACAAAAGAGGCAAAGAGGCAAAGAATCTGTACTCAGAAAACTATAAAGTATTCATGAGAGAAATTGAGGAAAACAAAAAGAAATGGAAAAATTTTCCATGCTCATAGATTGGAAGAACAAGTACTGTGAAAATGTCTATGCTATATAGAGAAGTCTACACACTTAATGCAATCCCTATCAAAATACCATCAATTTTCTTCAAAGAAATGGAACAAATAATCCTAAAATTTATATGGAACTAGAAAAGACCCCAAATAGCTAGAGGAATGCTGAAAAAGAAAACCAAAGTTGGCAACATCAAATTCCAGACTTGAAGCTCTATTACAAAGCTGTAATCATTAAGACAGTATGGTACTGGAACAAAAACAGACACATAGATCAATGGAACATAATAGATACCCCAGAAATGGACCCACAATTCTATGGTCAACTAATCTTCAACAATGCAGGAAAGAATGTGCAATGGAAAAAAGACAGTCTCTTCAACAAATGGTGTTGGGAAAATTGGACAGTCACATGCAGAAGAATGGAACTGGACCATTTCCTTATACCACACACAAAAATAGACTCAAAATGGATAAAGGACCTCAGTGTAAGAGAGGAATCCATCAAAATCCTTGAGGAGAACACAGGCAGCAACTTCTTTAACCTCAGCCACAGCAACTTCGTCCTAGAAATATTGCCAAAGGCAAGGGAAACAAGGGCAAAAATGAACTATTGGGACTACATCAAGATCAAAGACTTTTGCACAGCAAATAAAACAGTCAATAAAACCAAAAGACAATCGACAGAATGGGAGAAGATATTTGGAAATGACATATCAGATAAAGGGCTAGTATCCAAAGTCTATAAAGAACTTATCAAACTCAACACCCAAAGTACAAATAATCCAATCAAGAAGTGGACAGAAGACATGAACAGACATTTCGGCAAAGAAGACATCCAAATGGCCAACAGACACATGAAAAAGTACTCAATATAACTCACCATCAGGGAAATGCAAATCAAAACCACAGTGAGATACCACCTCACACCAGTCAGAATGGCTAAAATGGACAAGTCTGGAAATGATAGATGTTGATGAGGATGTGGAGAAAGGGAACCCTCCTATACTGTTGATGGGAATGCAAGCTGGTGCAGCCACTCTGGAAACCAGTACGGAGGTTCCTCAAAAAGTTGAAAATAGAGTTACCCTATGATCCAGTAATCGCACTACTGGGTAGTTACCCTAAAAATACAAATGTAGTGATCCAAAGGGGTTCTTGTACCAAATGTTTATAGCAGCAATGTCCACAATAGCCAAACTATGGAAAGAACCTAGATGTCCATTAACAGATGAATGGATAAAGATGTGGTATATATATATATATATATACAATGGAATACTATGGAGCCATCAAAAAAATGAAATCTTGCCATTTACAACAATGTGGATGGAACTAGAGGATATTATGTTAAGCAAAACAAGTCAATCAGAGAAAGACAATTATCATATGATCTCTCTGATATGAGGAATTTGAGAGGCCGGGGGACGAGGGGAGGGGGGCATTGGGGGTTGGGAGGGAAAAAATGAAACAAGATCAGACTGGGGAAGGAGACAAACCATAAGAGACTCTTAATCTCGGAAACAAACTGAGGGTGCTGGGGGTTGGGGAAGGGATAGGGTGGCTGGATTATGAACATTGGGGAGGGTATGGGCTATGGTGAGTGCTGTGATTTGTGTAAGACTGATGATTCACAGACCTGTACCCATGAAACAAATAATACATTATATGTTTTTTAAAAAAAAGAATAAAAAGATTTAAAAAAAAGAGAGAGATATAATCCGAGGTGCCGTTATCTCTGTCCTGAATGATGGCACTAACCTGTATGGTGGTTTTGTGCTGTGCCAAAATATCTAATGCTGTTCTCCACATTCCTTCTCCTTCTCTGCTTTGTTCTGGGTTAGGTTAGACCATGAGGAAAAAAGCAAAATTTAGAAGGTAGAAGGAACTCATCAGCCATTATCCCTTAACAGTTGGTGTAGGGAGACAGGCTTGTACATCTTGCTATTCATCTGCTGGCTCATCTGGTTGATGTGGAACAGCAGCCAGACCTGCAGATCTTCCAACTTCTTCCAGATCCTTCCCTTCATCATCTCTAGGTCCTGAGACAGGGGTATGTGAAGCTGCCTAAGGAAGGGCTCCAGCTTCTTTTTCAGGTCACCCAATGGCATGAGAGGTAATGAAAAAAGGATACAGGTTCAAGTCTGTTCTCAGTTGCCAAATTTTTCTTCCAGATTGCCAACTCTCTTGACCGGTATAGTGACTGTAGACCACAAATGGATGGAGACAACGAGCCACCCTTAGACTTTTATACCACCTCCCAGAATTCTGTAAAGTCTAATCCCTGTCTGATTGAACTATAACTGATATACCCTCTTAATTGGTCTCCCCCTTTCCTTGTCCCTCTCCAATACACTATAGCAGAATGAATTTTACAAAATATAAAGCTGACCATATCAACACCTTCTTTTCTAAAGCCTTCCAAGACTGCCCGTTCTTCCTAGGATAAAGATAATTGCTTCTTATTGAGGAGGGCACATATTGCATGGAGCACTGGGTGTGGTGCCTGAACAATTAACCTTGTAACACTGAAAAAATAAAATAAACATATTTGGGGGAAAAAAAAAGATAATTGCTCCTAACACTGTTTGCAAGTCACCAGGTCTGGTACCTATGAATCTCCCCCATGTCACCTGTTCTCCGGCTCCCTCTTGTCCTCTCTTCTCAAGCCACATTCACCATCTTTGATCTACAGTTCTCACCAAGGTCCCTTAAAGCATGGGGTCTTTATATGCTATTCCCTGAACCCAGAAGTCCCTTTGCTCCTCTCTTCATGTAATCAGTTTCTTCTCTTCTCTCAGATCTCAGCTTATGCTGCGAAAATTCACCAGCCTGAGTATTCATAGTATCAAGCCAGTCTTTATGTTACTTGCCACATAGTACAAAAAATCAATTTTACTTCTGTTCATGTGATTTCTTGAACGATTATCTATCTCCTTTACCAATCTGGGGAGAGGGAGAATTCAATTTGCATTCTTCATTAAACATTGGGAAGAATTAAATATATATACATATATAATCTCCTGTACCAGATTGTATGTTGCATGAAGGCAGAGTCTAAGTGTGGTTTGCTTCATCATTATATCCTCAGAGCCTAACACAGATTCTGGAACATAGACAAATAACAAAGAATTGTTGAATGGATGGATGCATGGATGAATGATATTGCTTCTGTGTCTTTATACTAAATATCCTTTTCTTGCTTTAGCAACTTTGAGTGGAATTCTGTGACCCTTAATGAAAATAATCTTGAATGCAATAACCATATCACCAAAAACTTACAGCATGTAGTTTTCATCTACAAAATAAAAGCAATAATTGTCACCTTGCCAATCTTGCTGAGCTATTGTAAGAGACAAATTAATTGATCAAAATTAAAAAGGCTTTATAAAGTTTGATCATCCCTGTTTAGACCTACTCTGTTCTGTCCCACCTGGGTCTTCTAAATCCTGGCTGAGAAGCTGGTCCCCATTGTAGGATCTGCTGCACATGTGGATGCCTAGTCATTGTTATACAGCCGAAGATAATGTTACAAATTGGCACTGGCAGCTTAGAGGGAATTTTATCCAGGTCCCAGAGAAGAGATTCAAGTGATGCCTGGCTAAATGGCAGAGTGTACAACCACAGAAGGCAAAGTTCTCAAGTTTCAGAGAGACGTAGAAATGTAAAAAGCTATTTGAGCCCATATTGGATATCCAGAATATCATTTCCACCCACTAAGCATGTCACTAGTGAGAAATATGGAGATTCAAGATGATAAGCTTACCAAATGTATAGCAGCCTGATAAGCTCTGGTAATATTTGCTGACAATATCCAATGGCTCATGGCAGTGAAATGTTCCTCTGACAGCACAGTGTGTATGTGTGTATGTACCAGGGGTTTCCTTTAAACCAAGCTTCCAACTCCAATAGTGGCTCTTCTTCAAAAGTCACAGTTGTATAAAATACAATGGGCACCAAAGCTCTGTCTTCAGTTACTATGACCCTCAGTTATTCATAAGGGTTAGCCCAGATTATCCACAAGGGTTAGCCCAGCCCAGATAAATCTTGGAAGGCTAGGCACAATAAGAAGCCTTTAAATGCACACACACAAATGCACACACACACACACACACACACACACACACACACACACAGATTGAGAAGTAGACAGGTATCAAGACACCTAATGACTTAACACATTTCAAGGCCTTCCCATTGTTCTCATGATAAGGACCAAATTCTTAAGGTCTTTGATGGTCTGCTCCCTGCTTACCTCTCTAGCCCCTTCATATTCCATGCTTGTGCCACCATAAGTACCTACATCTTATACATGCCCATACCTACTTTCTCTCTCTCTCTCTCTCTGTCTCTCTGTGTCTCTCTCTCTCTCTCCAGACATATGGACTTTATTTTGTTCCTCATTCTCTCCATGCTCTTTCTGTACAAACATATGACCTTTGCACATGATGCTCCCTTTCCTTGGAAATGCTCTCCCCTCCTTGTCCATCTGGTATCTTCTGCTTACCTTTCAGATCTCAGCTGAAGTATCTCCTATTCAAGGAAATCTTCCCTGATCTATTAACAAGATTAATACCATGCCTATAACGGCCCCCTTCAAATGTTCCTCTCCTGATTTTCAATTCACTTATGTACTTATATGATTGATGTTTGACTCCTACCACTGGGGTAGGGATAAGGGACTTGCCAGGTTTTGTTCATAGGTGCTCTATCATTAACATAGTATCTGCCTCTAGAAAGTACCAGTAATTTGTGGATTTGTGGAGGAAATCACTGGAATTTTAGCCATATTCAACACAAGATTTGATTAATGCCTCTATGACTATTAATGTGCTTATATTTTCCTTCTGTAGGATCAGGAGTAATACAAAAAGATTAATTTAACCTCGTCACAGGACCCATGTCTCTGGCTCACATATGTACCTTGGTCACCTCTCTTACATTCTTCTCAAGAAAACAAGAGTCCTGACATGAGAATTGCACCATGAATATGCAAGTTGATATCCAGTAACATTGAACTCATGCATTCTCCCCTTTTATTATCCATTGGACAATGTGTGTTTTCATGAGGCCATCAAAGTATGCTACAGGAAAGCTGCCAATGTGTTTCTGAAGTAATTTTTGGCAATCTATTTCCATCAGCCTCATGCGGTTCTGCACTTATTAACACATCCCTTTGAGATTCAATTTTATTCCAAACTCCATTGGTTCTAAAGCACAAAAATCAAACACCAAGAAATTTCATCAAAATATTCCAATTAATTTTAACCAATTTCATTCAGTCTGACAATTCCAAACACTGAAATTTATGTAATTCTTGCCAGAGTACACATGAACTGATTTTGCTTCCACTGAATCCTTTGCTTTTCACTCCTCTATGAAGTATCTCTAAACAAGTTTACTACCACACCTTTAAGACTTCTAAAGAATTTTTTTTAAGATTTTATTTATTTATTTGACAGAGAGAGAGATCACAAGTAGGTAGAGAGGCAGGTAGAGAGAGAAGGGGAAGCAGCCTCCCCACTAAGCAGAGAGCACGGAGCTCGATCCCAGGACCCTGAGATCATGACCTGAGCCAAAAGCAGAGGCTTTAACCCACTGAGCCACCCAGGTGCCCTACATACCTTTACGACTTCTCAACTCTTGATAATTTGAAGAGGGTCTGTATGTTGTTAAGAAGATTTCAGTCCCCTCCTTCCCTCAGTAGCCATGACCCAGTTGACGTCACAGAATAAAATGGAGAAGCCAGAGTAGCGACAGGGAACTTTATGGACAATGTAATTGTCCTGACCAGTTAGAATAAACATTATGGTGCTCAAGCCTGGCTCGGTGTAGAAGCTGAAGAGTATATTTCTTTTCAAAATGAGAATGAGAACTCTGGCATGTAAATTTTATACTGGTTGCCTTTTGCTAGAGTAAGCTCAATAGATTTTATTTTTTCCAGAAAGGGATATCAAAGTACATCAGGACTGAGACATTTAGTTAGTGTGATTTCTAGATTTCTTCTCATTTTCTGACAGGAGATGTGAAAATGACATTCTGCCTGTCCATGATGAGGTCCATAAGCCTCAGTGGACTTGTATATTCAATCATGCTATCCTGAAACTCCTGTATAATAATTATATATATATTGTTGGCAAGTTTTGGCACCAGAACTAGCATTTATGACGGAATGCGTGGAATTCTTCATTATGCCAACTGAAATCATCTTGCTGAACTGTTCAGAGTCTATATAGGAATCCCTGTGCACTACACATGAGAAGTCTGTGTAGCAATAATCTGAATGTGGACCCATGGAATCCTTTGTCTCTTATTGACCCTCAGTCCATCTAGAGACTTAACTACTTCTGTGTGATTTTGCCATTTAACACTGTGTTAGTCTACCAGTGAGCACTGTAAGTTTTTCAATATGCATCTAAAAGCTTCTGATAACTTCATAATAGTAGCTTATTAGCTGAGTGATCTTATCCATTCACCTATCTTCTCTCGAACTTCAGTTTCCTCATCTATGAAATGTGAATGGTAACATCTACCTTATAGATAATAATATCTACACTTACGACACTAATAGGCAAACCAGACACAAGCAATGAAATAGCTTAAGCTATCTCAAGTGAGTAAAACTTCACTAAAATATAAAAGGGCATCATCCAGATTATCTTGAGCTTTACCTTGTCATGAGGTTATCACAATATGCTACTGGTATCAGCCTTCCTTTGAAAAAGCTGTGGTCCCTGGAATTGTCATGTTAACATAATGAGGATAATAATCAGTCATACTTGTGGTGCTGAGATTTTTAAATTTTATACCTCCTGTGAAGTTAACAGTCAAATCAGTAACAAGCAGTAACATGTCTCAAGCCCATACAAATGTCCATGTCTCAAAATCCATGACGAATTTTGGTCAAGGCTGTATAATTTTCCGAGTATACCTTAAGAGTTTCTTCATGGTGTCTAGCAAGTGATCTGGCATGCATTAGGTTAGCAATTAGTGTAGAAAGAATGGGAGGAAAGGAGAGATAAAGGGAAAGTCAACCTCTGTAAATTAGAGGTTGAAGAGTGTTTATGATTCATCATTGGGAAGTGAAATACCAGCTCAATTTGCAGCAAAAAGGTAAATAAAAAACTAACAATATGCTTCCTTCATCTGAGCAGGCCCAGTTCTACAGTTTAGGGATTCATTCACTCCTGCTGTGAGGAGGTCCCTAATCACAGAGCTGGTTGCATCTGGAAGTTTCCATTCCAGGGACTTTAACCTAAGAATTTCATTTCACATTTCCAATGGGCAAATTTTGTTCACACTATGTTCTCAGTTTAATCACCTTTACTTGTCTCTGTCTTTTAAAAATGTGAAAATCCTTCAAAATATATCCAACACTTTCTCTATACCCAAAATGTTACTTAATAGCATGATGATCTTTAACACAGGATTTCCTGAGTCAGTTACTATTATGCATAATATTATAATACTATTGTGAATTATAATTATTAATATAATATTATATGAATCTGAATTTTCTCCTCTTAAAGATGAGGAATGTAATACCAACCACATGTGGTTATCATGAATATTAAGTAAGTTATATTAATATAAAACATTTAGTAAAGTGCCTAATATACTTAACATTAAAAAATTACTGGTTATTTTTATTACTGTTCTTGTTATTATACACATTATATGTGTATGTGTATGTGTATATGTATGGGGGAAGAAAACATGCAAATACGTATATTCTGTTGTCTTCACAATTGAGTTACATGTTCCTAAAAAGCAAAAAACTGTTTATAACACTTGTTATGTGTTTTTCTTAGTATCTAACCCAATGTTATGCCCACAATAAAGCTAAAACATGCTTGCTCAAAGAAAGAACCCAAAGAAGCAAGAGGGCACAACTCAAGAAGCGGTATTTTGGTTTACATCCAATGCCTATTATTTTCCTTTTGATTCCAAATATTTCACTCAGAATTTCAGACCCAGCACATCCAAATGAGATATAGGACCATGAAATTATAGAGCTTTGTAGAATTATCCATCCTAAGCTTACAATAAAAACGGTACTCCAACTTCCAGCCTCCATGAGAGGGAGTCCATTCATTCATGAATTCAAATGACATTTGTTTGGTTTCAGCCATAATACAGTCAGTGAACAAGCTAGATACGGTCCTTAATCTAACAAAGCATGCATTCTAATGTTGAAGAAAGAAAAATAATAAATATTAGATAGATAGGTAGGTAGATAGGTAAGCACATGGATAGGTAGAGGCAGAATTGCCAGACAGAAAAATAAATCAGTATTAAAGTATTAAGAATGACTAGAAACTAGGGAGAGAGAGAATGCTACTCCAACCAGGATGGTCAGAAAAAGCATCTCTAAGGAAGCGTCACTTGAGCTGAAGCCTGATATATATGAAAGAACAAGCCACATGAAGTTCTGAAGGAAGAGGGCTAGGCAAAGCAAAGGACAGGTGTACAGGCAATAAAATGGTCATGAACTTGGTATGTCTTAAAATAATAAAATAATAGATCAGTGTGTCATGGAAGTAATGAGTAAGAGGAGAGTGTTAGGGAGTGAGTTTGGAAATGTTGGGGGGTGGACAGACCCCAGATGGCTTATAGACACACAAAGGATATTTTTAAATAATTTTTACTAGTTTCAGAGGTAGAGTTTAGTGATTCATCAGTTGCATATAACAGCCAATGTTCATTATATCACATGCCCTCCTTAATGCCCATCACACAGTTACTCCATCCTCCCACCCACCTCCCCTCCAGCAACCCTCAGTTTTTTTCCTAGAGTTAAGAGTCTCTTATGATTTGTCTCCCTCTCTGATTTTATTTCTTTCCTCCCTTCCCCATGATCCTATTTTGTTCCTTAATTTCCACATATGAGTGAAATCATATAATTGTCTTTCTCTGACTTACTTTGCTTAGCATAATACCCTCTAGTTCCATCCATATTGTTGCAAATGGTGAGATTCTTTTTTATGGCTGAGTAGTATTCCAGTGTGTGTGTGTGTGTGTGTGTGTGTGTGTGTGTGTGTGTGTGTGTGTACTACATCTTTGTTATTCATTCATCTGTCGATGGGCATCTGGGTTCTTTCCATAGTTTGGCTATTGTGGACATTGCTGCTATAAACAATGGGGCACAGGTGCCCCTTCGGATCACTGTGTTTTTATCCTCTGCACACAAAGGACTTTCAATTTCATTCTAAATGCAGTGGGAAAGTTTCAATTATCTGAGAGTTATTAAATTTGTGTTTGAAGTTTTCTTTCCTCCTGACACCAATCAATTTTGACACCAACTGAGTGTTTTAAAATTCAATTCAATTCTAATGCTAACTATCTGGAGCCATACGAAGATGTGGCAATTCAGATTGCCACTCCAGTCTAAGACAGCAGATCCCACAGTTTAAAGGGCTGAGTCCCATAAGACCGCCTTCATGTCAGACACCAGTTGCACATATCAGGTCACCAGTTACCCACAGCTCTGCTTAACTTGCCTATAAAATTAGAAGTTCCCACTCACAGGACTCAGAAAACATCTTCCTAATTATTATTTATTTACTTACTATTGCCAATTTATTAAAAAGGACAACTTGGGAACAGCCAGATAGAATTGATGCATAGGTCAAGGTATAGGGCAAGGGACAGGGAGACTCCATGATCTCTCTGGACACATCATCCTCCCAACACCTTGATGTGTTTACAAACCCCAGGATTTCTGAACCCCTTTGTTTAGTGGTTTTTATGAAGGTTTTACTACCTAAGCATGATATTAATCATTGGCTATTGATCTATCCCCAGAGGTTTGGGATGGGAATGGAAGTTTCAACCCTCTAATCAAATCTTGGTTTCTGGTGACCAGCCCCTTGAAGCCATCTAGGGACCCCCAGCAACCAGTCATCTCAACTGACATACAAAAGATACTCTTATCACTCAGAGATTTCAAGGGTTTTAGGAGCTGTGTGTGCCAGGAAGAGAGGACAAAGACTAAATATGTATTTATTATACCACAGTGCTTTAATAGATGTATAAAGAAAAGATTTTTGGAAAGACAAGAGTAAAAGCAATGGGGCACAAGCTAAGCAGCTGTTGGCATAATCCAGGCAAGCTATTAACCCACGGTGGCTAGACTACAGTAGTAGCAGTAAAACTGACCAATGGGCCTCTTTGTAGATACTCCTAGTAATGGTGATTATTAAGAATGCAAGAATAACTGCTCCATTAGAGGATAGAGGATGGAAAATAGAGGATACTCGGGAAATCTGAATATTTAGAAATTTTTTCTCTAAGCAGTTTGACAAGGTGTATCAAGGCCATTGGAAATATCTATGCTCCTTGGTTCAGAAATCTCACTGTAAATAATTCATCTTAAAGAAATATTTTAAATAAAAAAAATATTTTAACAAAAAAGACAGAAAGAAAGAAGGAAGGAGGGAGAGAGGGAAGGAAGGAAGAAAGGAAGGAAGGAAGGAAGGAAGGAAGGAAGGAAGGAAGGAAGGAAGGAAGGAAGGAAGGAAGGAAGGAAGGAAGGAAAAGAAAAGGAAAGGAGGGATGGATGTGTGGAGTTATTTATTATGGCATTAATTGTGAGCAAAAAGCCCTTAAAATCTGATCATAGAAAGATGATAAAGAAAATCATAGTACTATAACTCAGTGGATTTTTATCAGCCACTAAAAATTAAAATTATGAAGAAACAATTCATCATAAAAATATTTGTGGTAGAATATAAAGCAAAAAGAGAGGACTGTGACATGCAAGTCAGCTTATATCCACGTACTTACATTGGTCTGTATGTGAACAAGGCTTGAAGAAAAGTAATTAATGTGTTAAAAGGATTGAAGGTGAATTTAAAAAACATTTTCTATGAATTTTATAGGCTACTGGTTTTGATTTTGGCTTCTGAGATTTTGTGTTCCCTTGAGAATTGTCCAGACCAAGCAAATAAAACTGCTCCTTGGTAAATAAAACATAAACTTCCCCCAATAAATTTAACCATAACCCTAAATGAATCAGAGGAAATTACTCTCTTTTGGAATCATAAGCCTTTCTGCAAGACCCAAGGCCAAGGAAGAGAAGGTGCAAATGTAAATCTGGAATCAAATCTAGAAGCGTGTATGTCTTGTAGGTCATTTTAATGTCTTGTAACAAAGAATATACTCTTCTAATTCTTTGCTCTCCCCTCTGTAATACCCATTTCTCTTCTTGATGGAACAAAAAACACACTTCCAGGAAAGGATTAACATTCTTTCTCTCAGTCTTGTTGTGTACACACCAGGGAGCAACATATCCTTTAATAACATCAATCCAGCCCCGAGAATTCAGCTCACTAGATAACCATGTCCCATGCTTTATTGGTGTTTGACCACCTCTAAAATGGCATAGCTGGAATTTGAAAGAGATGCCATTGCCCCATGAAAACATAAATGTAAGATCTCCTAAAGACAACCAACTCCCCAAATGATAGAAAATAGAGTACAATGATAGAATCCTGAAATAAGAGCATGTAACACAGGCTGTTTTCAAAATCATCAGGATACCCTGAAAATAAAATGAAGAAGACTTAATAAGAGTCTTGCTATAGTTGTTCTCCAAGGTCCAATGGCTCTATCAATCAGAGACTTTTCCCCCTTTTAAGTCTGTGACATGAGCAAAGCAAGAATTTACCAAATATGTGGTGCTTGTAAGAATCTAGAAATAGAAGCAAGTTCTTTGAACTCAGGGAATTTATTATTTCATGAGCATGAGAGATTCACACCAGCATCTACTAGAGAACAAACAAGGACGTGGAAGGAAATGCTAAACGTAGCGGTGAAGTTATATGGCAGAGGGGACAGAGCTCCCCTTCTGTCACAGACTTAGTCTTACCTTCCAATTCAACCACTTATCAATAAAGTGACCTTAAACGAGTCACTTCATTTTATTTGAGCTTCTGTTTCTTTTCCTGTAAAATGGGAATAATAATAATAATCATCAGGCCTCATATGTGTGAGAGTCACCTAACACAGGGAAAAAAGGTTAGGAAGGATGCCTGTGGTTTTGAATTTGATGTAGACAGTAAATCACAATTTCAAAAGTACATGGCATATCCTGAGGGTCCAAATAATTTCCTTCTTAATAATTATATATAACAATGGACAGGAACTTATGGGAGCATCCTTACATCCTTCTGTCAACACTAAGAAGCCTGCAATATGAGCACTTTGACGGAGTTTCTGAGTTGGGAGCCACCCTGGAGGTTGGTATAGGTCTGCTTGGAACCAGTAAAGGCTAAAAGAATTCAATCATACACAGAATCTAGTCTCACAGAACCCAGGATATCCCTGCTTTCCTGGATTTATGATATGGCCCTTCCCCTACCCCTATAGGAGCCTCATGTAAAAAGTTACTCTATGAAGAATTTACCTCATTTAAAAACTGAGTATTTTCATGGGTGCCTGTGTGACTCAGCTGGTGAAGCGTCTGCCTTCAGATCAGGTCATTGTCCTGGAGTCCTGGGATGGAGTCCCACACTGGGCTTCCTGCTCAGCAGGGAGTCTGCGTCTCCTTCTCCATGTGTCTCTCCCCCAGCTCATGCTTCCCCTCACTCTCTCTCTCTCTCTGTCTCTCAAATAAAAAATTAAATTTTTAAAAAGTATTATTTTCAGAAAAGCATCACCTTCAAACTATAACGTCTACTGTATAAAAAAGAAGAAAGAATAGATGTAACCTAAACGGCAAAAAATACTCACCAGGAAAATATGACCAAAAAAATTATAATGGTAGATGAAATTACTATCAAAATTAACACCACAAAAATTAAACAACTTACTCTTTAAAACAATGCGTATAAAGGTTCAGTAATGCAACATGAATAAATTCTAGAGAATGCTATGTGATGCGATGCCTATAGTTAACAATATTATATTGTACATTTTAAAATCTATTAAGAGGGTGGATCTCATGTTAAATGTTCTTATCACAATGAAATGAAAATAAAAATTAAACACACCTACACATACCCACACACATGCACATTCCCAAAGTAGAGAAAACATTTGTTCAAAAATTCTATAGCCATACAATTTAAAAAAAAAAAAAAGAATGACTTGGCAGCTTGTAGAACGCAGGGAAAAAATAGTAAGGAAGATAATCCTAAATGAAGGGTACAATAGGAAGGTAAAGAGGACAATTAACACTACCAAAGACACAGTAAGGGCCAAGAGAAGATAATTAACAAAGGTAGATAAGTGAAATGATACAGATTAGAGACATAAAGGAAAGAACATAATAGAAAACAGCTGGTGGTCATGAAGGAAGTATCCAGAAAAAAGTAAGATAGGGAAAAAAAGAATAAAATTCAGAAATAAAGCGAGCTTGAATATATCAACTAAAAGGTATATGTCCCAGTAAAACTTTACAATTAACACAAAGGTATGTGATAATAAAGTTAACAGATCTCAAAAATAAAGAGTTTTTCAGGCAAAATAAGAAGATCAAATCATCTGTAAGGGCAAACACTTCTAAGGTCAAGTCATTTCTTGGGGCAAGTAATTTCTAAGGCTGGCCACAGTCTTTTCCACAGCAACTTACAACCTATAAGAACAAGGTTTACAAAGTGCTCTCTCAAGAAGAGAAGGCAAGATACAAGAATTTTATCGATAGGTAAAAGAGTATTCAAACACAATGGCAAAACAAATATTCTCAAACAAGTACTGGAGAAACAGAGTGTCCATGCACCCTTCTTGAAGAAGCTCCTACGGGGTAAAAATCAGCCAACCAAGAAATCATTAGAAAACCTCTAGCCAATGTACTGGTGGTGAGCAGTGAGTCCGTATAGAAATAAATGTATGAAAAACTAAAATGATTGTAAAAATTATGACAGTTAGAAGAAACTCAATGTAATCATGATTGTGTAGTTTCTATATAATTAGCCAGAGTTTGGAAGAGGAAAGATGTCGAGAGGTAGTATAAGTATGCTGAGTCCCTCATATTACATAGCTGACTTCTATAATAACATTTTTTTAAAACCTGACCAAGGCTCATAAAAAAAAATAATAAGTTTAAAATATTCAGGAATACACTTAATGAGAAATTTGGAAGAACTATATAAAGAAACTTTAAAATACTCCTAAAGGATATACACATATTAAAAAAAATTGCGCCAAGGAAAGGTATAATGTGTTCTCAGATATAAAGACACGATATGTTAAATATGCTAATTATTCCCAACTTAATATATACATTTAATCCATTCCAGATAAAAACTTAAATTTGATGTTTTCATAAATTTCAAATAGGCACTCTGGTTCTAAAGTCTATATGCAAAGACATATTTTTAGTATATTCTGAAAATGAAGAGTAATGAGAGAGGAAGTACTCTAATCAGATACTAATTTATAAGGGCTACAAAAATTTAAATAGCATTATATTGTCATATGAATTATAAAAACATTGGAATGAAACGAAGAACAGAATCAATATGTATTAAACATCAATCCATAAGTGAAACAGGTGGCTTGCCATACAAGTTGTGAAAATATAGATTATTCAGTTAGTGGTGTCAGTATAACTGAGTACCCATGTGGGGGGGAAAAAACAAAATTATGCTTGATTCCTACTTCATTCTTCACAACAAAGCAAATTTCAGCTAGAGAAAATATTGAAACGACATCACCAAACCATAAATGTTCTAGAGGAAAATAATTTTTTAAATTGTAGAGGTAATTTTTAAATATAATTTCTGTAGGGTAAATAAGTATGACATAAATTCCAGAGCCCAGAAAGGGAAAAAATGAATACTTTTGATTAATACTTTTAAAAATACATCATGAAGGGAACAAGAAGCTTCCAGAAAAAATATACATCTGACTCTAAACCACACAGAAGATGTGCAGTCTCATTACAATGACATGCAAATTATAACCATAAGGAGATACCACTCCCTTAAATATCAGCTTGGCAAAAGGATTTTTAAAAAGCTTAACACAATCGTTTGACAAATGCATTGACAGTGGGAGTACAAGTTCATGTGCTCTGTGAAGAACTGGGAAAAACCTATTAAACATAAAAATGTACACCGATCAATTCCACCTTTTGGAATTTATCCTACAGGTATTCTTGCACTTAAAAAAATGATATATGTGTACCACATAATTATTTGTAGTGGCAAAATTTTCACAGTAATGTAAATTTCTTTTTTTTTAATTTCACCTATGCAATTTTATTTCCAGTCCCACTCTTTTATTTTTTAAATTAACTTATAATGTATTATTTCTTTCAAGGGTCTGTGATTCATCGTCTCATACAATTCACAGCACTCACCATAGCACATGCCCTTCCCAATATCCAATCAGTAGAGAATTTAAGTAAATCATAGACAGCTTATAGCAATGAAATAATACACAATGAACAAAAGAATGAGAAATTTCTCTATGTACAAATATAGAATAAATTTCCAAGATACATTATTAAGTAATAAAAGCAAGGTACAATGTGTATACAGTAATACAGTATGATGTGTGTGTGTGTGTGTGTGTGTGTGTGTGTGTGTGTGTGTGTGTGTGAATATGTATTTGAAAACTCATAGGCTAGCCCAAGAGGAATTCACAAGAAACTAGTAGCAGAGTTTATCTCTGGAGAGAGGATATGGGTATCCGGTGGACAGAAATAGAAAAAAAGAGCTACTTTTCACTGCCCCCTTTGATTCTGCTAAATTTTGCATTATCTGATTTTAAAAAATTGATTTATTAAATTATTGTCTCAGGAAATTAGATCCAGGCCAGGAAAAGGGAAATGAAAGATTTCATTTTTCATTATAAACTCACTTCTGTATTATTCGATTTAACGTACATTATTTTTATCCTGGTTAAAAATTTTCACAAATTAAGCAAAAATATAATTTTAAATACTCTGTTCTATTTAAAATGCTCTATCCCACTATTCAGCTGTTTGTGCCAATTTTAGGAGTAGAAAATATGTCGCTGTAGCTATAATAGAGACAAAATGTTCAACAGATTATGGGAACACAAAAAAGAGATCAATTAATTCTGCAGGTGGAGGGACAGTTCCCAGGACACTCAGAGATGGAATATACAGAATGATAAACTCACCAGACACCTGTGCAAAAAAGCCTTGTTGGTATGGGGTACAGCATAAGGAAATGCATGGAGGTGGACAGAACTTGTCATGTTTGGGGACCACAGTGATCTGATGATGCGTGGCAGTAGGAATGGCACAGAAGAAGCTAGAAGTTGCAAAGGAGAAAGGGCCTGGAATGCCATGCTATGAAAGGTTGACTTTATTTAGTACATCGGTGGATGCTAACTCTCACTCAATATCAGAATTACCTGGTGTAACTTTGTAAAACTAAAAATTCCCACAGCCCTCCTCCATACCAATAAAATCTGACTCTGATGGAAAGACGCGGGAATCTGTAATTTTATATTAAAATCCCTCTGCTTCAGCCATAGACAAAGGAGACATACCAGAATTCCATTTAGGGTGTTTGGGTCACCATTCCGTGTGCAAGGAAAGAGGAAGGGGACAAAATGTCCCATTCGGAGATTATTAAGAATTAAGCATATGTATAGTCTCCCTTCTTATATCTGTCAGGCTGAAAATTAAGATCTCTTCCCAGGCCCTTAAAGTTCTAAACTCATTCTCTTCTGGACTATGCTGAAGGTGGAACAGGAATGGAATTGGGGAAAAAGTGGAAAGGAGAAATAGCTCCTGTTTGATATACCACATTTTCCCTGCCCCTGCCTCTAAGCATCCTCATTATGTTCCTGCAGTAAAGACCTAGTCAGGAAGAACATAAAAGTTACAAGAGCAATCAAGCACATTCACTAAGATTTTCCTTAGAAATAAGGCCTTTTCCCCTCTCTTATTAAAACAACAATCACCACATCCATAACCAGTCCCTGGCCTGGGCAGCAGATTTTGTGTGACCTTTTGATAAGCTGATTCAGTTGCTACTGTCAGGTTCCAGACTGATGTTAATTACACAGATGATACTCCCAAGAAACTGGTGCTCATGAATTCCTCCAGATTCCTCCTATCAGTAAAAGCTGTGCTTCGCTGATTCAACACAACAGTGATGAGCACAGAAGTATGAAGATGAGTTAGACATGGGTCCTGCCCTCAAGGATCTAACCCTTTCCTAGTGATTAAGAGATGGGCCACAATCCCCTCATCCTGCCAGGGTCCTGTCAGAACCATGAGAAGCTACCATGATGTGGTAGCAGCCCACAGAGTGGGTAATTGGTAGAAGAATCCTGGTGAACTTTGGTCTCAAGCCGAACATAGAATATTAAATTTAAAAAGAACCTTCAGGGAGCACCTGGGTAGCACAGTTGGCTAAGCTACCAACACTTGGTTTCGACTCAGACTGTGATCTCAGGGTCATGAGATAATGCCCGGCACGGGCTACAAGCTTAGCACGTAAGGTTCTCTCTCCTCTCCCTCTGCCCTCACACATACTCTTGCTCATAAATAGATAGATTAGATAGATAGATAGATAGATAGATAGATAGATAGATAGATAGATAGATGATAGATAGATAGATAGATAGATAGATAGATAGATAGATAGATAGATAATTTTTAAAAAGATAAAGGAGTCTTCAGTATCATTTAGTCCAATCATCTTAATACATAGATGAGAAAACTAAAGTGCAGAAAAATACATTGATTTGTTTAATGTTATACAGGGAGCAAAACTCAAGCTGAAATCAGACATACCAACTTCCACCCTAACTCATAGGTCAAGTGACTATAATTCCAAGTTCCAATGCCATAACTAACTTTCCCAAGTAGGGCATGAATATCATGGGTACTAGATTCACTTCGTCTCTTCAGACAGATGAGGAAATTAGAGAACTTTAAGTTAGAGGGACAAGGAATCTATTGACCTACAGGGCAGAGATGACAAGACTTTGGTTCATTCATATGCCTAACTTCTGTAAAAGTTATTAACTGTAGATGATCAATGATAAGTAACACAGATAAGGTCCCAGCTTTCTGACTTGAATATTATTAATCATCTCACCTAGACACATGATAGTAAAAGGCTAATCTGTGCTTTTTTTCATTTGTGCTGGCTCCAAACCAATAGTCTGCCCATATTCCCTTTTTCCCTTCTCAAGTTTGGGTCTCAAGATATAAAAGAGAGATGACAAATACACAGCGTGTATGCTATTTCTGTCTGTCCACCATCCTTGCAAGACATCATTAATCAATCACAGCACTCCTTCCATGGTATTGCAAGGACATCTTAGAATCTTTCCCCACACAATTCTAGGCAATGACTGTCAATCCATCTAAGATGACATGGTGCATGGATTTTGCTCATTTTTCCTTCCTACATAATCTTAGCCTGAATTGAAACCTAAAATAGAATTACTTGAAGGATAGAGTGAAAGAGGAAAAGCCTCAGGAATGTTCTAATAACACACCCCCCCACACACACACACACAAAATGGTTGTAAGATTGCCCAGAATCAATTCAAAATGATTCAATAAAAGTTTATTGAATGCCAGCACCATGTTGGATGAGGGTATACTCCTCTTCAAAAGTTTCCACACCAGATGGGGAGAAATTTCTATAACAGATAATTTTTAAACAATATGGTAATGATTATAACTGGGTAAGCTCCATGCCTCAGGCAGGGATCATGACTATATTTTTCACTACTGCATACCCACCACCCACCACCACACATGGCATAGGCCAGGAACTCGGTAATAGTTGTTAAATGATTGAGGCAGAGGTTACAATACTTATTTTTTTCTGGAATAAATGGGCAAAAGCCTTAAGAAAAAAAGTCAAAGTTTCCTCACATCTTGAAAAAATCAGTAAGAACCTTCCAAATGAAGAGACATGCATAAAGACAGGAACGCCTATTTATAATTTTTCTGCAAAATTATGATAAAAACAAAATAAGCCACTCATCCTCCAGTTGTTCATAGATAACAATTACCCACTTTCCAAATGATTTAAAAGAGTGCTTCATGAATATACAATAAAGAGAAAGGTATGACTAGTTTTCATCAAGGCTGTTATAATCCATCTTTGTTTGTTCCAGATGTCCTGGAAGCCCCAAATTCAACAATGCTCAGATTTCACTGGGTATGTGCTCTCAGAGTGATATTTTATCAGTTTTCTTTTGTGGTACGCTAATTAAAATCAGTTAGGGTGAGAAGTCATTGACTGGCCTGGTTTTACCAGTGTATAACAAAGAGAGGAGAACAGACTTGAAGGATAATAATCTGCTACTTGTTTTTACTTCCTAAATTGCAGATGTCTGTTTCTAATGGATGAACAACTGAAATTTCAAAGCACTTACTTCAAGCATAACTAAATGTCTTCCATCAAGCAGCTATATTAGAGATTTGATTAACATTATCTCTTCAAATGTGCTTGAAAGAATTCATTCCTTCTTCATGGAGAATATCTTCAATCTCGCCTGTCTTTGAACTTTGATAAGCCTTATAGCCCACGTGCCCCCTCTTTTGTACTTAATTATGTACTCTTCCACGTGGTGCATTAAAATTTTATGTCTGCTAAGGTCATGCATCTACAGCAAGGTTGTGGGTCCACAGCTAAGAGATTGGATCTTCTATTTTCTTTATGTCACATATAAAATGAAGAAAACAGGGCAAGGAGAATAAAGGAGAGAAGGGAAGGAAAGAAAATAAGAAAAAAAAGAATGATATGTGCACTTATTAGACATCCATTATCTACCATGCATGGTGCTATGTGCTTTGTATAAAATGTACCTCTTCATCCTTTCAAGAACACTATAAAATAAGCATTTCTTTCTTTTTTGGAAATAAGGAAACTCAAACACGAACTTGGTTACCATCTGAATGGCAGAGGCAGAATGAAAACCCAGGTCCATCCTTCACATTTTCTTCTTCTTCTGAAAGAAGTTGCTTTGCCAAAACCCCTTCTCGGGTGACCGTGATGAGCAGTCATGTCGTACACTATCAGGCTCTGACTCACCCATCCCTTGGACACAAGTGACTGTGCAGGACTTTGGTATCTGAGGCATAGCCATGTCCTGTATGAATATATGAAGCCATTCATATTATTTCTATTATTTTACCTAGAAAGTAATTGAGAGACAAAGTCAATTAAGAGTGAGACACAAAACCAAAAATAATGAATTAAGAAATGAACTGTTGAGCCACAGAGTAGAATACCTTTACAATAAATATAACCAACAAAGGCCTTAAGTGTGTATGACATAAATAGTTCATATAGCTCTATATAGGCAGACAATATAATATGAAAATGGTCAAAAGATTTGAACAGTACTTCACAAAAGAACATCTGCTATGTAGGGTGGCCATATAATGCATCATCCAAACTGGGACCATTTATTATTTTTTTGTATATATATTTTCTTAATTTTATTTTATTTTTCAGTGTTCCAAGATTCATTGTTCATGCACCACACCCACTGCTCCTTGCAATACATGCCCTCCTCAATACCCACCACCAGACTCACCCAACCCCCTACACTCCTCCCCTCCAAAACCCTCAGTTTGTTTCTCAGAGTCCACAGTCTCTTATGTTTCATCTCCCCCTCCTATTTCCCCCAATTAACTCTTCCTTTCCTTCTCCCAATGTCCTCCATGTTTTTCCTTATGCTCCACACATAAGTGAAACTGGGACCATTTAATAATTATACCAGGACCACAGGAGTGAGCCAGGACTGACCCAGGCAAATATAATATATGACGTGCCCCACCCAAGTAACATCAAACACATACAAAGATGCTTACCCTCATTGTTCATTCAGGAAATGCAAATTAAGACTACAATGAGATACTTCCACACACCCATCAGAACAACTAAAAAGAAAAAAAATTGATAATACCAACTGTCAGTAAGAGTAAGGATATAGAGCACATAGAACTCTCCTGCACTGCTGGGGGAGTATAAATTGAGATAATCACTCTGAAAAACTCTTGGCGAGTATCTACCAAAGTAAAACATGTATGTCTAATGCACCAGTTCAACTCTCAAATACATATATATATATAAATATATATATATACATACATATATGTATACATATATACATATGTATACCTATGTATACATACATATGTACATCCAATATACATATATACATACATATATACATCCAATATACACAGTATATACATAAATACATATATATATATTTGAAACATATGGAACATATACAAACATATATAAAACAAAACATATAAAAACATAAAACATATAAAACAAAAAGCAATAAAAATTTTCATAGCAGCATTATCCATAACAAGCCCAAATGGCTTTCAGTAGTAGAATGGATATATATGGTATAGTATACTCATAAAATAATGACTATACCATAATTAAAATGAATGAACCAGTGCCACACAAAACAACGTGGATGGGGATGACAAATATAGTACTAAATACTAAGAAACTGGACTCAAAGAGTAAAGAGTATATGATCACATTTTTATGTCAAAACAGGCAAACTAATCTATGATGTTAGAAGCCAAGCTACCTGTTACCTTTGGTGAAGGGCTGCTGAGAAGAATACTGGTAATATTCCAGCATTCTAGGAAGCTGGTAATGTTCCATTTCTTCATCTAGGTGTTAGTAATGCATGTATGTCCACTTTGGAAAAAGTCATTGAGCCCTAAACTAAAAATGTGTGCATTTCTTTTGTTTGTAAACTATACTTCAATAAGCAAATTTATGAGTAGGAAGAAAAATTTTTTTAAAAAGAGGAAAATTTCCTGAAGGAAAGTTGGGCTGTGATGGGCCATATGCAAGCTAGAGTTATAGGGAGTAAAACTAAACAGAGAAGTCAGTAAAGAGAATAAAATGAAACATATGTAGGTAGAATCTGAGAAGCCATTGGAGCAAAACCACAGATGGGTTCATGAAAAAGACAAACGAAACAGCCAATAGTTTGCACTGCCTCTAATTCTGGCAATTTTCCTATTCCTGATCCCATCTATGTGTATTTTTACAATAATCACCCTTTTTCTTGAGGCAATATAAAAGGCTCTCCATAAAAACAAACAAGGCTGGGGCACCTGGGTGGCACAGTCAGTTAAGCATCTGACTCTTGGTTTTGGCTCAGGTCATGATGTCGGGGTCCTGGGACTGAGCTTCGCATTGGGCTCCCCTGCTAAGCAGGGTGTCTGCTTGAGGATTCTCTCTTGCTCTTCCTTGCCCCCCTCTCCCACACTCTCGTGCTCTCTCTCTTTCTCAAGTTAATAAATCTTCAAAAAAAATTCAAAAATTAAAAAAAATAATAAAACATGGTTAACTGAAACACCAATATTTTCTTTCTCAGACCTCCTAAAAGTACAATCTTGGCAGCTAGGGAGGTCATTTTCATCAAAAGCTATTTGTGTTAAAAAATGAAACCAAAATAAAGTGAGCCATGTGGGTGATGAACCCTCATGTCTTTCACAGTAAGAGTTAGATGATTTCCAAAATATATTGTAAATAGAGAAACCGTATCCTGATTTAAATCCATCATCTGTCCTGGTCATATAAACCATGAGTGGTACTCAAATAACAGATCTTATGTCATTTCATGTTGATACATATTTATTGAGCTGTAGTACAGCTCAGATACTAAACACAGGGAGCTGAATATAACATGACTTCTTTTGGCCTCATAGGTTTTATTCCTGTCTTTTAGTACTAAATCTCCAGCACCTGGAATAGCCTCTACCACCTAATAGGTGCTCAGTGAATATTCATTGAGTACCTATTGTGCTCAATGAATATTCATTGAATGAATTAGTGAATGAGTAAGTAGAATAAATACATAAATAATCACCATGCCATGTAATACAGAAGCCTACATAACAGGCTTTAGTGATACAAGGGAAGTTGTTATATTTCCAGTACAGGTGAGAAAAAGATACATAGAAAGAACTATTTGGTTGAGCCCTGAAGAATTTTCTCATTTATTGACAGACAGTGAAAGACATTCCAGGCAAAGACACAATGGGAAAAATTATAAGCGTGTATGTGTGTGCATAATGTGTTTACTCTTCTCTTTCACAACCCAGTCTATGAAAAGTAGGACAATGTAGGTGGTCCACAGACCACAAAGTGAATACCCCACTGGTCTCCTGAATCAGCAAGCTGGTCAATTCTGTCTACACAGAATAAAGAGGGATAAAAAATTATCCAGAGGATATGTGCTACTAGAAAAAATGAGTACTTGAGGACTGAGTACTCCAGCTTACTGATCCCCCATGAGGGATTTCATATGGAGTTTCATAGAGCCCTCGCATATGTCTAAGCAGGCTGCATAACCACCCTGGAGTGAGAGGGCAAGTGGACAAGGTCCCAGGAACTCCATCCCAGATTTAACCAAAACGACTCCTCTTTTTAATCTGTTTTCTGTAGGATTTTAGCAAGAACATCAGTTATTCTCTATATAACTGGATAGTTTTTCTACTTTCTAAAAAATAGATTTTTTTAGCAACTGATCTATTAAGTGCAAATCCACAGAATAACTGTACAGCCATTTGCTGCACTTTGCGTAGACTCAATTTAATCACTTTAAATGAAAAGAAAACTCCATTGATTTTTATTTTTTTGAAATTATGATCTACGCTGGAATTCCCAGTCTATAGGAGGGTGGTACCTTGTTGTGATTTTTAACACCATACAAGAGAAGACATCTGTCACAATTGTCTCAAATATGAAGGATCTGTCAATGTACTGATTTTGATTACCTCTCTTCATTCTCATATGCCATATTGTGTCCTTTTATTTTGGTATGCTTTGCACTGGGATCCACAAGCCCCTTCAAACATGTCTCTTGGTCGCCATGTTGTTTTGGTGGTAAGGTGTAAGAAATAAAATATTATCTCATGCTCCTCTCTTGGATTTTCTCCAGTTAGTCTCAGTTTGTGACTTTATTTGCATGCATTTACATTCTTCATTCATTTATAAAATCAGTCAAAGTATCTCATAAACCAGTTTAATGGGCTAACGTCCAAGATGCCCATACCATTTCCAGATAGTTGATGTATCCAAATGATTCATTTCCCATGTTCCTTCCTCCAACTCTTCCACTGCCATCATTCCACTTTACCAAATGAAATTTTATAATTTTGGCAATTTTTTAAGTTCCTGACACAATAAATATATATGCATATACATAATAGAAATTGACCAAATACATAAATATAAAAATATGTGTCTGTGCATATAATGTGACTATATCACCTGTATATAAAGGCCAGCAACAGCGGTGCCTGAGTGGCTCAGTGGGTTAAAGTTTCTGCCTTCAGCTCAGGTCATGATCCCAGGGTCCTGGGATTGAGCCCTGCATCGGGCTCTCTGCTTAGCAGGGAGACTGCTTCCCCCTCTCTCTCTCTGCCTGCTTCTGCCTACTTGTGATGTCTCTCTTTGTGTGTCAAGTGAATAAATAACATCTTTAAAAAAAAAAAAAAAGCCAGCAACAGTGAATTTTAGATCCTTCACTTATTAGCTCTAAGACCTAGGCTTCCTCAATGGTGAAAGAACTTCCTGAATGTTACTGAATACTGAAGAGTAAAGGATGGAGAAGTTCATTCATTTAGCAAATAATGCATCTCAGGTACTCTTCTAGGTACCAGTTCATCCAGGCAAAAAAAAAAAAAAAAAAAAAATTAGAGAAAAAGCAGAATAGAAAAGGCCACAGGAATCATGGAGGTTCTCCAGAGGTACTGGAGCCAATAGCGAAATTTCATTCTGGTAATGGAATAAGAAGTGTTGACCAGCCAGTTGGCAAAGACAGGGCTATGTCATTTTCCTGTTGGTAGAAATCCATGGCCATATCTCTTCTCTTCCTAAAGTGAAAATCAAATTGATTTAGGGCATTTGCTTGCAGCTGCAAAAAGCTTCAGGGAACAAGCCAGTCCAGCCAGTTGCCTGGTTCTTCCAACTATTCAGCAACTTTTGGAAGTTCTGATCATAAATTGGATAGGCTGTCCTCAAGTCACTAAAGCATAGAACCACCTTGTGTGTCCTACCATCTTCTTCTCTTTGGTTGCTCTATGGTCTTGCTAAAATCATACCTGTTCCCAATGCAATTTCATGCACTAGCCCAAATGAGCTATTACTGGCCTTCTCCCACTTAACATGGCATATGTTCTCAACTCTGTCCCAGGAAAATTCTGGAAAATTTGTAACAGAAGAGGGAGATGTGGTTAGAACCTCAGTCCAACCATACCTCCATCACATGTCCCTATCAGGACCAGGTATTTTTCTATAAATGAAGCTCATTCCTCCTCTTCCTCCATATTGCAGCCTTAAGGGATCTGTTCTATTTGTAAAGCTTTTCATTGGTTCAACTGAGCCAAGGCTAGAAAAGGACCAAGCAGTATGAAACAGAGGAAGAGCTTGGGCTTTGGACTTAGACATGAACTCTCATGTCTGCAAGAGTCAACTTATTTGTCTTGACTTCTGTCTCCACCACCTGGTTGATTCCTAGAGCAAGTTACTTCACTTTTTCTTCTTCTGTAGAGTAGGGTAACATTCTGAATTCTAGTTTGGCAAGGTTTCTGTGTAGATTATATTGGATATAGATATGTATAATAGATCTATTATGTGTATATATATATATACCTATTATCTATAAAATGTATTTAAGTACATGAAATAAATTATATATATATATATATATATATATATATATATATATATATATGTGTGTGTGTGTATATATATATATGATTTAAGTATATATAATGTACATAGCACAGTGCCTGGAAGTAGTAGTAGTAGTAGTAGTAGTAGTAGTAGTAGTAGTAGTAGTTGTTGTTGTTGTTATTAGGTGTTCTAGCTATCCATTGTTATATAACAATCCACCCCAAATTTTAATAGTATAAAGCAATAGCTATTCTATTCTGCTCACAGCAGAAATAGTGCCTAAACTGGGGTTGCTTGAATGTCTAAAAATGGCCAGGGCAGCTTCACTGAGGCTCTGTGTCTGGGGTTTCCATTCTGACTATCACCTGGATTTCTTGGCTATTCTCCTCATAGTCCTTCTGAGTCCAGAATATCCAAGGTAATTTTCTTTAATCATAGTTCTGGAAGTTGTGCTGGGATGACTGTAATAGCTGTGGCTGGCAGGGCATCTCTCTCTCTCCACATTGCTAACTTGGACTTCCTCAAAGCATGGTGGTATTGGAGTAGTCAACTTCTTACTTGACAGCTGGTTTCCCCAAGAATGAGCATTCATTCCAAAAGACACTGCAAGGCTTCTTATGAACTAGACTCCAATATCACACAGTACCCCTTCTACCATATTTTGTCAGTCAAGAGTAAGTTACAGAGTGAGCCAAGATTCAAGGGGTAAGAATTACACAGAACATGAGTACCAGAAGGCATGACTCATTGGAGTATCATCTTTGTAGATAAGATATTAGAGTTTTCCCTCTGGCCTGTAATGGTACACATCCTCCCCACATGCAAAATAAACTGACTGGAGGATGGCCCCATCAGTATCTCTCATCCCATATGACTTTCTGCAATGTGATCTTGACATTTTCCTATCAAGAGGGAGAGTGTGTTAAAAAAAAAAAAAAAAAAAAAGAGGGAGAGTGTATTTCTCTATCCTTTGGATCTGACAGAGCCTGTGACAGCTTTGGCCAACAAGATATGGTGGAAACGATGTCATCTATAGCCCTAACTGGCCTAGGAGCTTCTTCTTGCCACCTTGGAAGCTAGCCACCATACAAGGAGTGTGACTACCTTGAATCCACTATGCTGTGCAAAGTACAAGCCAAAAGGCCCTGGAGGATAAGATGTGATATAGGAAGAGGAAAAGGCCAAAGAATACCAAGGCACTGGGCATGTGAGAAAAAAGCCATCTTAGACATTGAGTCCAGTTGATCCTTCAGATGGCTCTGGCCCCAGCTGCTAAATTGCTGTTTTAAGCACCTATGTTCCAGGGTAGTTTGTGAGCAGTAAGAGATAGCTGAGAATGCCAACTAAGTGATATTGGGCAAACCACTTGGTCTACCTGAGCTTCAATTTCCCTGGCTGTCAGAGCAGGGACAAAAAACAAATATTCATTCCTTTCCTATCTTTAATCACAGCTGAGACAGAGATCTTATATTTCTTTTCCATACTCATGCAGCATGTTCAGAAAGAGGATGTGCTTGCACTTGATTTGACAGGGATACAAGAAAGCAGAGGCATGCATTATTGATGCACGAAAACACTTCCCACTTCCCCTTTGCTGACGTCAGCCTGAGAATCTCTTGTACTGTCACTTCTATATAAAGAGGAGAGACCAGCTGCCTGACCTCCAGTTTGCCTTTTTTGTCCAAATGGGTATCACAGAAGGGAAGACGTCTTGCACTCAAAAACCTTCCCTGGGATCCAGACCTCTAGCATTTGCATATTGGTCTGCTTTTAAAAGGGGACAACTTCCTCCGGAACATTGTCACTGTGTATACCAAAAGGAAAATAACAGACTGTTTTGGAAGTTCAAACACTATGCATTCCTAGGACTGTGACCATTACAGGTACTTAGGATTCAATGAATACTGAATGAATGCAGAAAAGAATGGCTTGTCTCATTTTTATTGAAAACTGCATTTCAAAACCTCTATTTCTCAAAGAATGTTCATGGATACATAGCATCACAGTTACCAGGGTGCTTGTTAAAAATTCAGATTCCATGGGGCACCTGGATGGCTCAGTGGGTGAAAACCATTGTCTTCGTCTCAGGTCATGATCTCAGGGTCCTGGGATCGAGCCCCACATCTGACTCTCTGCTCAGCAGGGAGCCTGCTTCCCCCTCTCTTTCTGCCTGCCTCTCTGCCTACCTCTCCCTCTCTGTCAAATAAATAAATAAAATCTTTGAAAAAAAATGCAGATTCCAGAAACATTGAATCAGAATGTCTTGAAGTGGAGGCCAGGAATTTGTATTTTTCACAAGCACCCACAGTGATTACTAAGAGCACTAAAATTCAAGAACCAACTCTAAATTCCCATGTTTCTTTCCAAATTTGATTGAGGAGCTATTGACTGGCTAAGATTGGGAACAAAGGGACCCAAGGAGGATTTAGAAATTCTGGTGCTTTGCATACCTTTCACAGAATTAGCCATGTCTACAGGCTTCTTCTACACTTAAGGGTATAAACAGTACAGATGGTTCGCTGATTTTTTAAATCTGTTTTTGCTTAATCTGTCTAAATGTAAAACAAAAATGAGAATACCTTATTATAATTTCCAAGGCTTCAGGAAAAGTGTTTATTTAAAGGCATGAGGAGGATTTAATGGCAACAAGCAATTGCTTCTTTTCCAGGTAAATCAGCATAAGAACTTTTTTGCCCTGACCAGATTCTCTAAGTGAAAGAACAAAGGATTTAGAGGACATCCTAAAACAAATCAATTAACTTTCCTGTGCCCCTATTTTCTTCATCTCCTAGGGGAATTTCTATGAGGATTACATAGAGTCACCATATTGCACAACTCACATTATAGTTATGTGCAGTGTACAACTTGAACATCTGTACACAGAAGTCCTATGAGTGAATAAACCAATGTGTGTGAAGGCCTGCCACATACTATAGGGAAAGTAAAGGATTCTTATATGGGATGGTGATGGGAAGAAAAAAGAAAGTTTTATTTGGACCTGTAAAACAGGAACCTAAGAAAGAGATTGCATAGATATAAAATTATTTGATTGAAGCTATTACCTGGGTTTAGTAAGACTGTTGATCAGTCCAAAAACCTACATGTGTGCACATGCAGACATCCACAAATAGTATGTTTTTGGATACTTTAGCTTCCTTATCCATATTTTGAATACCTCCTCTTTTTTCTGAAAAATCCCTTTTTTCCATTTTTGGACAGACCTACTACCCAATCTCTAGATATGTGGTCTGGGTAGGACTCCATATTCAGCTACAAGGGTGGGAAACATAACTTATGCCTTAGCCAATCAGCACTCCACCTTTTGCTAGGAAGAAGGGCAGGAATACATGACCCAAACTGTACTGGTCCGAGTCAGTCTCAGGTGTTGCACAAGTGCTCCTGGGAAAGGAACCCCCCTCCCTCTGCTGTACTTGAACTGAGATGGGATGAGACTAAGTCTGCTGCTGCCATTTGATACTAGGCAAGGCGATGCTCCAGGGATGCTCCAGGATGAGGAGAGCAACTTGGAGTTTGAGTTCTGGATGCTACCTTGCCTGAAGCAGACTTTTCAGCTTCATAAATCTGCCTGTTCGCATTGATGGTTCTGCTTAGGCCAGTCTGCACCATTTCCCCACCATTTGCAACATTATGAAACAAATACTATACACAGCAACTATACACATTCTTTGACTAATTCACAACGGGGTTACTTTATCTGCTGTTTGCCTGTCTGCTGGTAGTTATTGCACTGATACCTCGAGTTTAATGCTGATATAACTTACCATCCAAACCAGGACACTTTTGAGAGTAGAAGGGGCATTAGTATTATTATGACTTAGGTCAAGACAAAAGTATAAACCAAAGTAAATCATGCTATATGATCACCATACTTTTAACCAAATGGCCTGGCTGTTGATAATTTGAAGACATAACCGGAGTCCGTGATTTTTTTAAGTGGTTTGCTTTACAGGACTCACCACTGTATTCCTGATACATAGAACAATGTCCAGCACAACACTGATATTCACTATTTATCTAATGAATAAAGCATTTCAAAAACATTTCAGTGTGTTCATTCATGCAGGTCTTCAACAAATACTTGAGTACATTTTGTTATATGCCAATCATTGTTCCAAGCGCTGAAGGTACAAATGTGGGCAAGATAGATAGGGTCCCTGCCCTCCTGGAGTTTCCAATCTTGGGAAGAGGGACAAGACAATACATGAGGGAGCAAACAAGCGCTATCTGGTTAGGGTGTGTGCTGTGGAAGAAACGAAACAGGGTTGCATCTGGGGAAAGAGACATTTTCAAGTAGTACAACCAGGAAATATCTCTCCAAAAGTTGACCTCTGAACTGAAGCTGAGGCCATCAGGCAAAGAACAAGAGGCGCTCCTACAGCAAAGATGAGTTTTCTGCCTACTGCTCTGCACTGCTCTCCAGCTCACAGCATGACTCACACGGTCACACATGCTTGGGACTCTGGGAGCTGCCCCTGGACCAACCTTGAGGAGATGCCTAACTGACTGAGCAGAGGAACCACAGAAAAAGACCCAGCAGTGAATACTATAAGCACCCCAGAAGTGACAGCATCCTGGGATCGAGGGTGGGTACTGGAAGAGGAAGTGAGATTTGGAATTAGGGAGCACAGCAGATTCCATGCTCTGGGATCAGGCCATGGGTTTGAATCTTATCTTTCTGCATATCAGCTTTGTGACTTTGAGCAGATAATCTTTGTGAGTTCACTATCTCATCTGTAAGACTAGGATAATAATAGTATCCCAGTGTGTACTTAGGGCTTAGCACAGCATCTGAGAAACCTTAAGTGTTCAGTAAATATTAGCCATTATTGTTAAATAGTGAGGAGAGACAGTAACTATTTAAATATGTTCCAGAATACAAAAAGAAATAAGATGCTGGCCTTTCTGCTCAGGAATCTCACAGTGTGCTCACAGTAATGGGAGTTCTCAAACATGCTCAGACTGAATGTTAGGTCTCTGAAGGAAGTGTTCTGAAACGAAATAAGGACTTTTTTTTAATTATCAAGGAAAAAATAAGTTTGAGATCACATTTTTTTCCAATTTCAAGTTTTCTTCCCAGATATATTTTTCTTAAACTTTAGACATCTGCTACCTAAAGTACTGGCAGATGAGAATAAGTGAACTAGCAGCAGAGAAATATTACCAGAAAAACTCAGGAACAGCCGATCATGTTTAGACCAACATCTTGTTCTTTTAGTGGATATGTGTACTCAGGTTGTGGTTTTTAAATCAGATGCAGACTGTCAGATTGTCTGGAAATAAAGCTGTTCCTATTGCATATCCCAGAATTAAATATCCCAGTATTTCATGGTATTCTTTCAAAAAGAGCCACACTTTCCAGGTGCTCTATCTCCTAAATAAATTCAAGAATCACTCTAGAAAAGTTCAAAGCCCTTGACACAAAGTTTCTACTTCATCTTCCAACTCTCCTAGGAACTGAAAGGTGGAATTTGCTGGAGATACAAGAGTCTCTCTCTCTCTCTCTCTCTCTCTCTCTCTCTCTCTCTCTTTCTCACACACACACACACACACAGAGAGAGAGAGAGGGATTAAATTAAGAGAAAGGACTAGGATACTTTTATCTCCTTGAAAAAGAAAATGAAACCCGGGAGATGATGATTTTCCCAAGGTCACTCGGGAAGTTGACAAAGGAACTAGAAGTAAGAATGACATCTCAGGGAGTAATAGTTCATACAGGTCTCTACTGTGTGCATAAAAATCACTGAGCTTCCCAAGGGCAATGATAATGAACAGTGTGATTTAAGAACTCTAACTGCAACATATTTTGAGGTTTCTAGTCCCAGAGGCACAATAACTAAAAGGATCTCAAAGCAGCAGGCAGAAAGTGTCTGGTCCTTTTAATGCATGATGCCCCAGAGGGCATGGAGTTCCCCCATTGCACTCTGCATATCCATCCAGGCCACTCTGTCTTTGATTACAGTGGAGAAAACTCTCCATCAGTTATGCCCAGTGCCCAGCTTAAATGCTATTCATCCCATGAAATCTGGTTGGAATCTCTCCATACCCCAAATATCTTTCTTTAGTGATGGCTTTCACCTGTTCTCCAGTAAGATGCACATGAGAAATACCTTGATACACTTGCATTTCATTTTTTTAAAGCTGCCATAACAAATTACCACAAATTCGGTGCTTAAAACTGCACAAAATGATTATCCTAAAGTTCTGGAGGCCAGACATGGGTTTCACTGGGTTAAAATCAAGGAGTTGGCAAGACTGCATTTCTTTCAGGAGGTGGCTGGGAAGACTCCATTTCCTTGGCTTTTCTATCTTCCAGAAGCTGCCTGCATTCCTCTTGTGTGGATCCCTTCCTCCATCTTCAAAGTCAGTCACATAGCATCTCTCTGACCCTGCTTCCATCATAATCTCTCCTCTTCTGATCACAGCCAGAAAATGGTCCCTGCTTTTAAGGACTCGTGTGATTATACTGGGGCCACCAGGATAATCCAGGATAATCTCTCAATCTTGATGTCCTTAGTTTAATCACACGTATCGCATCCCTCTGCCATGTAAGGTAATGTATCCCCTGGTTCTGGGAATTGGGATGTGAATATCATTAAGGAACCATTATTCAACCTAGACCACAGTCTACCCTTGGACCAAAAGATTCATGTTTGTCTTACACAGAAAATACATTCTCCCCATCCCAAGTACCACTCCCCTCACCAAAAACCTCATCTGATTACAGAATCACTCAAAGTTCAAAGCCTCGTATTAATCAAATCAGTCCAAAGGACCCAAATATTGGTATCTAAATCATCTAAATTAGGCAAGGGAGAGGCTCTGGGTATAATCCATCCTGGGGTACAATTCATCTCTATCTGTGGGCCTATGAAACTCAAGAGATAAGTTATCTGCCCCCAAATGCAATGCTGGGAATGACATAAAATGACAGTTACAGATATTCCTGCTCCAAAAGGGAAGAAAATGAAAAGAAAGAAAAAAAAAAGAGTCAAGTAATTTTGAAATCCAGCCAGGAAAATTTCATTAGGTTTCAAGACCTGTGAATGATCCTCTGAGGTTTGTGGCTCCTCCCTCTGGGCTCATGGCTCTCCCCTCTGGGCTTGAGCCTCTGTCACCTGAGTCATCTTAGTTTTTCATAAAAGGTGTCACTTGCTTGCAACTGAATAGTTTTATCAGCTTCTTTCTTGCCAGTACAATGTTGAAAGCAAACAGCCTTCTTTCATATAGTAATCTCTTTCAGTCCAAGTCGACAGATAGAATTCTCAAAAACTTTGTAGGTCTCCTGTGTATGTTTTGGGGATCCACATACAAGTCTCATCTGTTCTCAGGTCCTCTGAAACCTACTCAACATATCTCAATAGACATAGAGTCAGCCCAACAATGGGGCTCAAAGTGCCCTCAGAAATCTTTACTATTGTCCAACACTTTTCCCTTCCTTTGGGATATCCCTTTGGATAATGGCAAAGGAGAAAAATTATTCTTAAACCACCCTCCATTCATAACATGCTGTTATTTATGGCATAAAAATCTATGTTCCATGAGTCCCTGGGACTCTAAGTTTTGATGCTCCAAGTCAGGGGTTCATCCTAGAAGAAAACCATTGCTTTCTCCAAAAACATGGCCCCTGCAACTAAAAGCCATAGCTATGAGTCCTTAAAAGGCCATTCAGCTATTTATCTAACTTCATCATTCTAGTCAGTGTATGTAGAGAGTTCTCACTGACTCCCATATGGAAGAAAGATGCTGAGCAAAGAAGGTCTTATGTCTGCTAACAACCAAATTATATACTGAAATATGTTATACTAATTCTCTTGGTAATTCTCAAGGTAGCGATTGGGATCCCCATTTACCACTGAAGAAATAGATACACAAAGCATGAACAACTTGCTTAATCACACCACTTAATGAAATGTCGAACTGTATATTCAAAACTCCATCTGACTCCAAAATGGAACTGAGGCAAGCAATTCTTTTTTTTTCTATTTAATTAATTTTATTCTATTTTTCAGTGTTCCAAGATTCATTGTTCATGCACCACACCCAGTGCTCCATGCAATACATGCCCTCCTCAATACCCACTACCAGGCTCACCCAACCCCCCACCCACTCCCCCCAAAAACCCTCAGTTTGTTGCTCAGAGTCCACAGCCTCTCATGGTTCATCTCTCCCTCTGATTTCCCCCAATTCACCCCTCCTTTCCTTCTCCCAATGTCCTCTGTGTTTTTCCTTATGCTCTACACATTAAGTGAAATGATATGATAACTGACTCTCTCTGTTTGATTTATTTCACTCCACATAATCTCTTCCAGTCCCGTCCATAATGATACAAAAGTTGGGTATTCATCCTTTCTGATGGAGGCATAATATTCCATTGTATATGTGGACCATATCCATTCATCTGTTGAAGGGCATCTTGGCTCTTTCCACAGTTTGGTGATTGTAGCCATTGCTGCTATGAATATTGGGGTACATGTGGCCCTTCTTTGTACTGCATCTGCTTCTTTGGGGTCAATACCCAGTAATGCAATTGCAGAATCATAGGGTAGCTCTATTTTTAATTTCTTCAGGAATCTCCACACTGTTTTCCAGAGTGGCTGCACCAACTTTCATCCCCACCAACAGTGGAAGAGGGTTCACCTTTTGCCACATCCTCTCCAACATTTGTTGTTTACTGTCTTGTTGATTTTGGCCATTCTAACTGGTATAAGGTGGTATCTCAATGTGGTTTTGATATGAATCTCCCTGATAGCTTATGATGTTGAACATTTTTTTATGTGTCTGTTAGCCATTTGTATGTCTTCTTTGGGGAAGTGTCTGTTCATGTCTTCTGCCCATTTTTGGACATGATTATCTGTTTTTTGAGTGTTGAGTTTGAGCAGTTCTTTATAGATCTCAAATATCAGACCTTTGTCTGTAGTGTCATTTGCGAATATCTTCTCCCATTCCGTGGGTTGCCAGTTTGTTTGAGGCAAGCAATTCTTACAAATGTTCAAGCAGATAATCCTGCCAACCCTCAATTTACATAGTTGTCAAATGACAATATGGTTCATGATCCCTCATACACAATTCCAAAGGTGTTGTTGGTCTTGTTGTATGCAAGTTTTGTTCTGAATAAGACCTGAATTGATATCTGATGCTAATTTTGTCTCAGTGTTTCTACCAATCACATGTGCCTCTGCTGCTAATTGATATTTTTTTGTTAAATTATGGGGGGTGTGGCTTTTAATTACACCCTGAAAATGTTTTTAAAAATAATAAAAGTAAAAATATCCCAATTAATAATGGAAGAAGAAAAAGAAATATTGTTTTTATCAATAGCCAAGAAAGAGTTGTTGCAAAAATTATCGTGTGTCTGGGAGGTCATTTATCATTGAATTTAAAGTGGGAACCAACACTATATACAACTTAGTGAAACTGAAAGACAATTTGTTGATGTTCTACAATGACTATGACAACCAAAAACTAAAGAAAAATGAATGAAGCATTGCCTTGAGGAAAATCTAAAGACGTTGATTTTGGATTTATCAGATCTGAAAACACTAGAGTGAATGTATGCCACTGACTTGCTGATCACAAAACCAGCCAGGCTAGCCCACGAAGAAGTAAACACTGAAGGTAAGTGTGAATATTCAGGAAGTTGGCTGCAGAAACT
The DNA here is from genome assembly GCA_028646535.1 of Procyon lotor. Taxonomy (NCBI): domain Eukaryota; kingdom Metazoa; phylum Chordata; class Mammalia; order Carnivora; family Procyonidae; genus Procyon; species Procyon lotor. The sequence goes on along the minus strand of CM053606.1, from coordinate 151,684,572 downwards.
TAAGAAGTGTCAGGGTGTAAAATATTTGAAAATCTGTGGTGACAAAGTTTCTGTTGATCATGAAGGAGCTGAGAATTACATATGTAAATTTGCTAAGATCATATCTGATGAACACCTCAATCCTTTGCAAATGCTGATGAAATGGCTCTCGACTGGTGCTGTTTCTAGAAAAACCTGAGCGATGGCTGAGGAGTGAACCCTGGCTGGTTTTGACCCTAAGTCCAGGGCAACTATTTTCAGATGTGCCAATTCTACAAAAAGATTGAGTGGGTAGCAATTGGAAAGAGCCATCCTCTATGGTGTTTAACCAAAGTATATAACTTATCCGCCATTACTGTGTAAACAGGAATGTGTAAGTGAGCACATAAATACCTTCTGACTGATTCAATACTCCTCCACACCTATGCTTGAGTTCATTGTGCAACCCAGACTAGAAAAAACTGAAGAGTTTTATTGTTCATGGACACTACCCCACACACTCCTCTCCTAAACTTCTTGGGGAAAAATGTTTTCAGCATTTATTCTCCCCTCAATGTTATATCTGAGATACAATCTTGTTGGTCAAGGAATTTTATACACCATGGAGGGCAAGCATAAGTTCGCCTCCATGTTTTGTTAGCTGAAATGCCTGTTGCAGTGAACAAAAGTCTAGGAATCCAAGACATACTAAAATAATTGAGATTGTCATTTCTGCAGTAGCTTGGAACATTATGAATACATCAATATTTACAAATGCTTAGCACAAGTTTTGGACTATAGCAATGTTTGAAAATGATCCTGCTGAAGACTTCAAAGATTTTATCAATACTGAGAATAAGATCATGCAAAGCTTCATGCATAACACTGAAATTGCATCAGATGAGCATGTAAATAAACTGGAAGTTAGCATAGATGTTCTGAACACAGGCACTATTGTGCTCTCCTAGAATGATGAGAAATTATGGAAAACATGACCTCAGTAGTGACAGCAATGATGTTGACATTGTAAACCCCAATTAAATATTTCCATAGGTGACAGGCTTATGAGGATCCCAGGAACAAGGCTGTAACTCAATAGGAAATGGAGAATCTCCTTCTGCCCTTCCTATTCGTCCCCACTGAACCTAGATTTTGTGAAGATATGCACATACTTGATAAGGCAGGACTTTAATCTTGTGGATAATTTGCAGAGTTCATTTAACTTGTGAATTATCTCTATTGACTTAACTTCTACAACATTACAAGAAGCACCTGCAAAGTAGCATGAGGGGGGTAGGAGGTATAGAGTGAATGGGAAAAGAAGATATAGAATATTCCTAACATAAGTATCTGAGGAAAAATGTAGGACAGAGAGCAAAGGCACAGGTTCTTGGGCTACATTTGCCTGAGTTTGAATCCTGGTTTGGCCATTTGCTAACTGTGTGACCTTGGCCATTTTGTTTCACTTCACAGTGAAATATTTCACAGCCAAGGTCACACTATAAATGAGGGTAATAATAGAAACGATCTCACTGGGTTATTGTGAGGGTTGATGAGTTTAAACTACTTAGGATAGTGCCTGGCACATAATAAACACTAGAGAAATGATAGCAATTATTATTATCAGTCCCTTGAGAAGGTGATATTGAGACAAGTGCTTCACACATAGGAGAGACTTCAAAATATTAAAATAATGAATGAATACAGGAGTGGCCTATATTCCACTCCAGATACTATCTTTATCTTTTTATTCAAGTATTGCCAGTGGTCAAGTTAACCCTCTGTTTTTGTGTCTACACTCCTGTCAGCTCACTCAAGTCAGTGACCATGAACACAACCCCCCAAAAAGCATTCAACAGAAAGATATTTTAAAATGATAATACTCACAATAAATTTAAGTGTATGAAAATGGCCACTTACCAACATTGTCAATAGAAGTATTAATTGATGGAGGAAAAGCTCTTCTCTAACCTTATCCCATAAAATAATCAGAAACGTAGACAAGTATTTACATCAAAGGACATTCACTTCCTGTAAGGGTTATATGACAGGGGTCTTGCTGAAGCCTGAGGGCTACTATTTATTGATAACCTGCATATGCCAGACACGGTTAAGGGTGCTCTCTATTTATTGTACCATTGGCATATTACAAAAGTTCTACAAAGTTTTATTATCTGCAATTTAAAGATAAGTAAACCAAAAAACACAGTAGTTTCCTTACTTTGCCATAGTCATACCCCTGGTAAGTTAAAGAGTATAAACTTAAATCCAGAACTATTTGATACTCTAATGTGCCATTCTGCCCTGTGGCACACCTATACCTGCTAATTACTGTTATTATTATCCCAAATCCATGGTTCCATGATTCAATGAGTCTGGGACTGTTGCTCTAATTTTTACAAATATCTTCATCACCCAGCTCTCTGGAAATCAGCTCTTTCAAGAACCTTCAAGCTAAGGGCAAGTGGTTGCTGTAGCTCATTTGCGTAAGGGTCAGCTCTGTTCTTTCCCCCTTTCCTTGCTCTGCTCTGATTTACACTTCCTGTCCATTGTGCCCACTAGCTTCTCAGTAGTTTTGCCCAGTAGAAAATATTGGCAGGAAATCTGGAGGCCAAAGAAAGGGAGAAATCAGATCCCCTAGCTGACTACCTGGCATGGTCCTGTTCTCCTGCCTGGTTACTGACTGAGACAGACTGGTAGAATGATAGCCATGATGCAGGGAGGTCTCTGGGGTTGTGGTATGGATTTTCCTGAAACTTAAGAATTGACAACAAAGAAGGATTGGTGGGCAGGACATCTAGAATATGGGTTTGACTTCCTGAGCCTAGCTAGCTGCTGTGACTTTGGACTCTGTTTCTCAGGTCTCTGTGTCTAGAAAATGGACTTGTTGACACTTTCCAGTCCTGTGAGGTCTAATTTCTAGTCCTGAGACTGTCATCATCAGAGGCAGAATTACACCCTGCACTGCTCTCCTGAGCCTCTGGGACATGGGGTGCACCTTCTACACCCACCTACAAGGCAACAGATCAGAGGTGCCTTGGCCTCCTGGAGCCTTTCTCCACCCAAAGCAGAGACATCGTGCCCTGCACAACCACCTGCTTCCTGATGCCTATCCTCAATTTCCTTCAGGTAACTAGTTTTTTGAAGGGAGATGCTTCCTGGAACTTCCTCATTCTCTCCACTGTAAGGCATGGATCAGCAATCACATGTAATATAACTTAATAACTCCTTGTGAACAATGGGAACAAGTGATTTTGCCCTGAAGATTTTTCACTCAGAATTCAACTAATTGGTTATGTCATTAGCAGAAATGTAGCTCTCTGTTGCTCACTTGAGAGCCAGCTAACTAGAATATTATAGGCAGCTATTCCTACCCAATGCCACACACATGCCAATCCAGCAAATATCTTTATTAGCATGTGGGTTCTGCCAGCTCTACTAATGCTATTATGTTTAAGACCCATTTTGGTTCCATAGACTCTTCCTACAAGCCCTCTGAAGTGGTTCCATCAATTGCAAAAAAGCCCCAGACACAGACTTGTCCTTGAGAAGACCCTGGGAGATTAGAGTCTCAGTCTATTTTTAAACCATGCCCTCTTTATATAAACATAAACCTCTCTTTTCTTTCCTAATCTGACATTTCAAATTAAATCATGAAGTAGATCAAGCCAAAACTAAGATATTATATGTGGTTTTTTTTTCATAAAATCTAGTCCAAAATTATATGCTTTTTCACACGTGAGCTATCCCCATCTCCCAGGGACTATGATATGCTTCCCCTGGGGTAAGTCGTCACTCCTGCTCATGTGTGGTTGAGAATCATTGATTTAGAAGGAAAGGACTGATTCAGATCTTTCAGCATAAAATACAAGTGCTCCCTGCTTTCAGCTCTCTTAATGTGGATGCAAAGGAACCAAGAGGCAGAGGAGACACCTCAGGCTTTGGTGGTGGGCACACATGGGGCCACCTCCTAGCAGCTCCACTCTTAAAGATCTGCATCACCTAAAGGAAAGTGCTCAATCCCTCCAACCCCAGTTTCCATGTTTCCTAAACAGAGAAGATAGCAACCACCACCTGACCGGCTTATTGTGAGGACTGAATAAGATATGTAAACTGATATATGAGACAGCCCATACTTCAAGGCTTTTCTACCTGAGGGGGTATGTCGAGTGCCTTATGAGCTCGTCTATCCTTCACAATGACCCTTTGAGGTAGTTACTGCCATCCCATTTTAGAGAAAGGAAAACTAAGGCTTCGAAGAATTAAGTCCCTTACCCAGACTTCCCAAATTACCAAATGACCAAAAGGGACTTAGTCCCAGATCTGTCAGGCCCCTGAGCAGTGTTTTGGACCATGACGTTATATGCCTCCCAACATGCATGTTAGCTCCCTTCCCTGTGTGAGCAACACCAGCTACTTAAACTAAGACCCCTGCAACACTATTACTTCTACAAGGTGTATTAGTCAACTTGGGTTGCCATAACAAAGTACCACAGACTGGATGATGTAAACAACAGAAGTGTATTTTCTCAAGTTCTGGAGGTCAGAAGTTTAAGACCAAGGTTCTAGCCAATTTGGTTTCTGATGAGAGTTCTCTTCCTGGCTTTCAGACAACTGCTCTCTTGCTCTGTCCTCACATGGCCTTTCCTTGGAGTGAGCATAGGGTTCAAGATCGAGATTAAGAGAGAGAGGGAGAGAGCACTCTGATATATTTCCCTAAAAGGACACTGAATCCTATCAGATCAGGGCCCACCATTATGACCTCATATAACCCTAATTCCTTCCTTAGAGGCCCCACCTCCAAAGACAGCCACACTGGATGTTAGAACATATTCATTGAACAATTCATTGAACATATGAATTGGTGGGGAGGGGTGGGGTGAGGAAAAAACATTCTGTTCATAACAGCAACGGTTTTGACTATATTCACCATTCTATCCCTGGCACTTAGAACTGTCTGGCACAGAGTTCGCACATTGTAAATATTGGTTGAATAAATGAATGAATTAATAAATGAATGAACACAAAATGAACTTGAATTAATATAGGACACTGATCTAAACCTTTTCACCATCAGGGATTCGTTTTATTAATTTCTTCCATGGGCCTCATGCTTTGATAAATTTCGTCTTCCAAGCTGAGACTAGTAACAAATTGGTTTTTCCTATGCTTAATTAATCAAAGACAGATAAATTGCTAACCAGTACTTCTAATCAACATGAAATACATAAGCACCATAAACAGGCTGAGTTGTTTAACTCTGAAATAGATCAAATGACCTGTTGGCTTAGCTGTCCTTATTAAAAGCAAAAGAAAAATTATTTCCAAGCTTTTAAAATTCCAAAACTACCTCATGAACCAATAAGGATCGGGGGACCCTGTTTGGGAAACATAATCTGTGTCATATAACAAATCTTACAGAAGGCTTGGGTTCCAATGCAAGAAATTAAGAAACATATACATTTGGTTAACATTATCTTTGAAAATCCATTAAATCACCCAGATTTGAGGTTTTGTATATGCAGTCTTCTGTGATAATAAATGTCTATAAATTTGCAGTGCATAGAATAACATACAGAACATAATTATATGTGGGCCAATCATATATATTCCAATATATTATGATAAATAATTATGTATAATTGACTATCCAGTGTACATATATGATTGAATAGATAAGTTAAGTATGCATATGGCATGACTCATCATAATATTTTCATATACACAAAATAATATACATAATAAATATTTAGATTATAAAGAATGATTAAACATCAGTGTACTTCCAACCTAGTTTAAGAAATAAAACATTTCCAAGAGTTTCTAATTTCTATGTTGTCACCCACACTAGCATTCCTCTATCTGCTATCCTCCCCTAGCTTCGCACTGCCTTGCATTTTGTTTTGTTTTTCAACTTTACCAGGTGTTTGTATTACTAAAGAATACATTGCTTGGTTTTATTTGTATCTTAACTTTATATAAATGGTATCATATGGTACATATTCTTGAGTCATTTGCATTATGTAAATATGTTTTTGCCAACATTATGTTTCTGTCTGTCTGCATGTGGCTATAGTTCATTTTCAATGCTCTATAGAAAGTAATTTTTCAACTTGAAGTGTTCCTTTCCTGAATCTAGTTATTTTTATCTAATTTAGCCATGTAATACGAATGCATTAACACAGAACTCTAACACTAATTTCTGCAATGAAGAGCCCCCAGTCTGAGGGGCATTAACAAAATAAGAGTTTCATTTTCTGGTCCCATTACAGCCCAAAGCAAGGGGGTAGCTCTGCTGGTTTGCTCTCCTCCAAGAAGTAACTCAGGGATCCAGACTCCTTCCATCTTGTGACACTGAGATCTTCAACATTAGGTTTTTTGTAGCCTTAGAAGAACAGATAACAAGAAAGATTTCTCAGGGTACGGGAGAGGCTGAGAAATGCCTCCTGCAAGCCCAGGAATAAGAAATGGAGTTAGTGAACATGTCATGGTCTCTGTCACATTTAAAATGCTCTGGAAGAGTTCATGGGTTTAGGACAGGAAGATTGGCTAGAATAGATTTTAAAAATTATCTATCTAACTCTCTCTGCTTTATTATCCAGTGAATTTTTTTTTAGCACCATCTACATGCCAGGCATTGGTTGAATGACAGCTGTAGCATCTTGGATGAGGAGCTGTCCATCTTCAACTTGAACAACCCCCAGGCCAGGGAGCTCACTGACCCAAGGAAGCATATGCCATATTTACATAGCCTAGACTGTCTGCTATTCATAATGCATGGGTCAAGTAGTTCCCAATGACAAAAACCAGGGTGTATCTGTGCCTGGGCACAGCTGAAGAGGACTCAAGGTGACCCTCAGGTCAGATTTGTTGAGACAGTCACTTATGCTGAAGTCATCTATGATGATGACAGTAAGTCTTTATTCAGAACATAATACCTCACTGACTTTTCTCTTTTTACAATGTTCCAACAAATTGTCATATAGTGTTTTCCAATGTTTGGATGTATTAGATGTCTCCAAATCCCAAAATAGTTGAGCCAGCTGGGTTTTGCCTTTACCCAACTGTTCCCCAGCTTTTCTCCATACACACACACACACACACACACAGAGAGAGAGAGAGAGAGAGAGAGAGAAATACACACAGAGATACACACACACAGATATACATATACACACATCCATACTGAAACCAATTATTTTATACCTGTAGTAGCCTAGCACAAGCACATCACACCTCTAACACAGATATTTCTAAGAAGTATGTTTTATAATGTCAACAAATTCTAGAGGGCAGGAATTTTTGGAGGATTACAGGCATACACATTAAGTAAGGGACTGGTTTTCAAAAGATGCACCAATGCCAGTAAATCTCATTCCCAGAAAGTAATGCTAAAACTTTTCTGTACTCAAAGATACTTTGAACTCAATGAATCCTAACTCCTTTGCCTTATTTCTCCTGTTGGCCTCGAGTTTGGAGCTTGACTATGAAACTGAATCATCATTTGCTCCTGTATGTATATGTACACACCCCAGAGAAAATTCAGGAAAAACAGCTTGAATTCAGATGTACTAGTTATGTTCAGGCCAGAGACTGGCAAACTTTTTCAGTAAAGGGCTTGATAGTAAATATTTTAGGCTTTGCAGGCCATATGTTCTCTGTTGCAAACATTCAACTCTGCTGATATAGCACAAAAAGTGTCCAGAAATGAATGGAAATGACTGTGCTCCAAGAAAACTTTCTTTATAAAGCAAGCAGTGAGCCAGATTTAGCCCAAGGACCATAGTTTTAGGATCCCTGGCTTCATCCCTAGAGCCTGCAGCCCTTGAGAAAGCAGCAGAGCCACCCCAGCACTGGGTCGGGTATAAGTAGAGATTCCCAGTGTCCATCCCCTGAAGAAAAGAAAGTTAATTTAGAAGGCAGGTCTGAAGCCAAGCAGGAAAGGTCTCTCCTGCCTTTGAGCTCCACTTGACTGAATCTCAATTTGGAAGACTGTGAACTTGCTGGTGGGTACGATGTAAGAAGAAAATGATGTCCTCTTCCATTTGCCACATGGAGGCACTTGTAGACTTTGACAAAGAGGAAGCCTTGAACGTCCCTCTCAACTACACGGAGAGTGAACTCCTTTTATGCACCGCTTTCTCTAGCACTGACCATTCAGCTGTGCCCTCACAGGTTCCCTGCTCCATCTCCCACTGCAACAGCCATCCCTGCCCTAATGGGTCGAAATTTAAATTCCCTATGAACTCTCCCACACCTGCTCCTCTACCAGCCATCCCCCATCTCAAACTGCCAACTTTATCCTTCCACTCCTCAAGCCAAAGAACCTTGGAGTCATCCACTCACCCCCTACATCTCTGCTTTCAACTCAACCTTCTCACCATTTCTAGCCCTGCCACCCTGTGCTGAGTCATCATCACCTCTGCCTGCATCTCCAGTCCCTCAGAGATCTTGGCAAATCTCCTCACTTTAAACACCATCTGCCTGTACATGGCAGCTTCCAAATGAATACTTTCAACCCAGACCCTCCCTTGAGATTCTTGTGTATTCTTTCTGCAGCCTGTTCATCTCTACGTGAGTGTTATTAATAGACATCTAAAACTTAACAGGAACAAATGTGTACTTCTTGCTTCCTCTTTGATTCAGCTTTCCAGCAGTTTTCCCCCTATACTATGACACACTCACCCATCACTTTCTCAGATAATTATAATAACCTTCTGCCTTCTGGTCTCCAACTTTGTCTCCCTGCAGTCTACTCTCATCCAAAAGCAGACTGTTTAAAACTCTAATCAGATGATATGACTCCTCTACTCATAACCCTTCTCCATCTGAGAATGTGCTATTCTTTTCCTTTCTTTGGACAATTCTCTTAGACCTACTGCTTGACTAGTTGTTCACTATGATAAATCAAACTAATTTTATAAGAAATGCTTGCAATAGTGGTGCCTGGGTGGCTCATTTGGTTAAGTGTCTGCCTTCTGGCTCAGGTTGTGATCCTGGGTCTTGGGATCGAGCCCCTGTCGGGCTTTCTGCTCAGCAGGGAGTCTGTTTCTCCCTCTCCTTCTCCCTTTGCCCCCTCCTCCAACTTGTACGTGTGTGCTCACTCTCTCTCACTCTCTCTCTTTCTCTCTCAAATAAATAAAATCTTAAAAAAAAAAAAGAAGGTGGAGGGGATTATGCTGAGTGAAACAAGTCAAGCAGAGAAAGATAATTATCATATGGTTTCAATCATATGTGGAGCATAAGGAATAGCACAGAAGACCACAGGGGAAGGGAGGGAAAACTGAATGGAGTGAAATCAGAGAGATATACAAACCATGAGAGACTATGGACTCCAGGAAACAAATTGAGAGTTACAAAAGGGAGGAGGGTTGGGGGATAGGATAACTGAGTGATGGGTATTCAGGAGGGCACATGTTGTGATGAGCACTGGGTGTTATACACAACTAATGAATTGTTGAACACTACATCAAAAACTAATGATATACTATAAGTTGGCTTACTGAACATAATAAAAAAAAAAGAGTGCTTGTAATCAGTGTAAACAAATATAACAAATTTTCTAGTTCAAAATGCTTTCACTTATTTAAACTCATTTTTTACCTCATAATATCTGGAAAAAAATAGCTAACATTTTTTGAATTTTTACTGTGGTCTTTACTTACAATGTAATCTTAATTGATTATCAAAAGAAACTTGTGAAGTATCTACTATCCACATATTTTAGACAAGTGAATTGAGTCCCAGAGAACCAAAGTAATTTTCTCAGTAATTTAACAGTACTGAAACTGTAATTCAAACCTAGGTCTATCTGACTATAAAGCCTTACTCTGTTTGACCTCATAATAGTGTTGCTGTAAGTAAATAATTGTGGCAAAATGAAGCCAAAAAAAGAAGCCCTAGATTTGGCTTAGCCAGCACTGAATCCTAGCTGTATTACTGTGTGATTTTATCTAGGTTGTATAGCCTCTGCAAGCTTCAATGTCTTCATCTGCAAAGTGGGGCAATTATTACCCCTCTTGGTGACTGTGAGGACAGAGTGAAATAAAGTAGGTAAAATGCGAATACACCTTAGTTACTATTATTAAGATTATTGTTTCTGATCTGATAGGTAAGCAAAAAGGGAACCTGGAAATAAAGTGAGTCACTCAAAGCTAAACTGCTATCAGTGGAAGAATCAAGAAGAGCTGAAATCTGCAAAATTTCTGACATTCCACATGTCATTCAGGCCATTCCTCATGGTTCAACCTATGAAGTCTTCAGTCCCTGGTTCTACACTCCATTTTCTGGACAGTAGATGAACATTTGAGATCTGTGATGTCAGAAGATTTTAATAAACTTGGTATACAGATCTGTCTTTTATGATTCTCTAGTGACCAGTGTCTGTAGGAAGAGAAAATGTGGGCACTGCTAAATTTCAGTGTCACCACATTTTTAGCAGTTACACACATTCATTATGTCCCAGTATCCATGAGCCAGAAGTCCAGGCACAACTCTGCTGGGAGATCTGTTTAGAGTCTGTCAAGGATGCAAGTATCACCCAGGTTTACCATCTCACACAAGCCCTGACTAGGAAGGATCTAATTCTAAGCTCATGTAGGCTGTTGGCACAACTCAGTTCCTTGGAGTCCTAGGACTTGGAATTGGAGTTCCTTGCTGATTGTTAGCTGGGGACCTCCCTCAGCTCCTGGAGGCTGCTCAGAGTTCCTTGCCCCATGTAGTTTCCCTGTTTGGAAGCTCGCTTTTTCCAAGTCAGCAAGGGAGACAAAGAGCTCCAGCAAGATAGACCTTACAATCTTAAGTAACTAATCACATTGTTATATCTAGGTACTCATGTGTAGCTAGTCACCTCAGCCATATATGGTTGGTGAGAAGCAAGTCACCGTCCCACTCATACTTAAGGGCAAGGAAGCACCCAAGGGCAGTCCCAGGAAATAAAGATCTTGAAGACATCTTAAGAGTCTGTCTGGCATAAAGGGGATGGCAATAGAACCACATGGCGGGGGAAATACTGATGATATGTGGTTGTAGCAAATAGTAGGAGGGATTAAAAAAAAAAGAAGTCAGCCCACAGCTTGCCATAGGTTACCTACTTCCGTCATTGAACCAACAAACTGGTAAGCGAAGTGACAGATTCAAACCATGAGTTTGGAAATCTTAAAGTTCTACACTTAAGATTAATATATGTTAGATATGTCATAACTCAATAAAATAATTCTGGAGGTTTTACTATTTCTTACAATTTCCCTTTAGGCATAATTTATGTCTTCCTATGAATTGGATTCTGGTTGTGTAACCTGACTTTTAACAGCATTAGAGGTCTGATTATTTTCTTTATTGTTTTAAATAACAAAAGTAATTCTAATTTCATTCTTATTCAACCAAAACAAAACAAAAATCCTGATTTTAACATATTGTGTACCCCTGAAGAGAGTGGAAAAAGTCAAGCATGGTTGTTTCATTTTAATGCTTGATCTCTTAAATAAGCTGACAAAGAAATGACATATTTCGATTGAATTTATCAAATGTTTGTTATTTTTTGCTACCAGTTATTCGGGTTAATTATGGCTCTATAATTCAGTAAACATGTTCTGATGTAAACAACCATGAAAATTGCATTTTTGAATTCTCCAACTGTGCCCACAACATAATCAGAAGCAGTAATTTATTACTCAGACTAATAATTAGAAGTAATTAACTACTAGAAGCAATTAGAAATAGTAATTTATTTCTTAACATAATGTAATGAGCTGCTTTTTCAATGCACATTTGAATATTTAGCAACTAGCAATTACTTTCAGAAGAAAGAATTGTGGCTGTTTAGTTAACAATCCTAGATGCTTGCCACATGTGTCAGTCTGGCCCCATTACCACAGAGGTTCGACAAACCACGAGGTAGGGTCCTGCTGAACATGAGATTTCTGTGACATGCTTAGAAAGAAATGGTCCCAGGAGCTCATATTTATGCAATCGCTGAGTGAGTGTTTACTGAATGTTTGCTAAGTACCATATCATCTGCGCTAGGCACTCGTGACAGCAAAGTGACTGCAATAGACACATTCCCTCCCCAAGAGAGGTCCCACTTTAGAGAAAAGTACAGACAACATGGATGCAGCTTGAGGGGGAAGAAGTTCAAGGTGCTGACGGGATATAGCACAGCGTACGTACAGAGACGTTGAGTCACTCTGTTGCACACCTGAAAATAATGTAACCTTGCATGTCAACTACACTCAAGGAAAAAAAATATTTAAAAAAATGCTTCATCAGGGTTCTGTAACTGATATGTAATACAAGGTATTAACTAGAGAGAAAAAAGAAGAAGAAGAGTCTGGCACCAGCAAAAACACTGGTGAGAAGCCCCAGAGGGGGGAACGAGTCAGGCGTCTCCACAGTGCAGGGGAGGCCCCTCAGACTGGAACAGACAGAGCAGGGGAAAGAGTAAGAGTTGGCCCGGTCCCCTCATGCATGGCTACACCAGCCACGTTAAAGTACATCGTCTTCATCTTAGGAACAAGGGTTCTAAGCTGGGGAATGACACAGTAAGATTGGTCTGTTTAAAATATCCTTCTGGCCGCTATTCAAGGTAGAATGAGGGAAGGCGAGAATGGATGTGGGAAAGTTGAAGAGCTTGCTAACGAGAAGTGCAGAGGAAAGATACAATATCTTAAGCCGCGATGATGGCTGTGGGATAGAGAAATATAGCCTGAATCATGACTATTTTGGAGTATATTTGGCAGGGCTTGATGATAGACTAAATAAAAATGGTGACGGGAAGGAAAAGGGAGCTGCTTGGTTTCGCTGAATGGAACCATACACTGACCTAAAGAGCAGCATCGGGTTGCATTGTTGACTAATGATGCTTTGGGGGGTGTGTTGAGTTTGGAGAGCCCACGTGCAACAAGGGGAGCTGTTAGAAGACAGAATATATGTGGGTTTGGAGCCTAGATGTCAAGCCTCAGCTACAGGTACAGATTTTGGAGTCTCAACAGCATATAGGAGGTCACATACCTGACAGAGAATTGACCACAAGGAAAATCCAAGCCAGACTAAGCCTGGAGAACCTCTTTCTGCACAACCCACAACGCTAAGCACTCTGCATCCTGCCCCAAGTCAGCCCAGTTATTTCTCTGGGTTCCCAGAGGTGATCCAAGCACACTTACCATTCTTCCCTTTCAGCTCCCTCAAGGACATTCTGCTGGTACTGCGGTTGACGCCACCTAATAAGAACCAAGTGCTGCTCTTCTTCCTGGGACTTCTGTTGTTCCCAAGGCTGGATTCTTAAGGTAACCAACAGGCTGTGCTCTCCTCAGCCTTCACGTGTTAACACATGCACACTGACCCCAATGCACAAAGAGGGCTAGCCCTCTCTGAAACGCTTTTGACTGCGCATTCTCTTCATGTGTGATACACTGCCTGCTCTCCACATCAGGACCCCACGCAGGGTCCTCATGGCAGGCTCAGGGGAATGGATGTCATGCTGGTCTCTTTGGTGTCCCTTTGCTCATCTGTCCTAAAACCATCCATTCACGGGGCTCATGCACAAAAACCCTGAGGTGAGGCCAAGCCCAATTCATTGGATGAAACCAGTCTCTGCAACCCAGGTTTGTTTCAACCACACGACCCTTCAGAAAATAGTCAGTGGTAATACTCTAGTCTAGAACCAACACTGATGAAGTCAACACGCATTTCTATAGTGATTGCAACTTATAAAATCAACACATTTTATCTTATTTAATTTTTATAACAACCCTGGGAGGTAGGTGTCAAATTCCCATGACAAAGATGAGGAAACCAAGACTCCTGTAAGTTAAGTGAATTACCAGAATCACATTGCTACAGTTGGTGGAACAGTAATTGAAAATATTTTTTAACTCTAAATTTTTGACGTTTCTTATTACACCAAACTCAAAGCCACTCGAGCTAGAGAAATTATAATTGATAAAAGATTTCATAGATCTACGTCACCATCCCATGTGAAATCTGAACCACAAACGACAAGATTGTCCAGGATAAATGATACTAAAAACACTTTAATCACATCTAGTGGTGAAAAAGCTGCAGAATTCCGTGGCAGAGTCATAATTCCAGGAAGAACCTATTGGGAATACTGATGCATGGGATGATACAGGGATAATAAAACACTATGAATCCAGAGACAAAAACAAGTGGAAAGCAAATGATCTAGATCTCTGTTTGTTTCTGCAGCAGGAAGAAGAGACATAATTGGAACCGTGTTTTCAAAGTGTGGTTCCTCACAGGAAACAGAATCACTCTGAGTGCTCATGAAATGCTCATTCCTGGCCCTTCCCCAGATCTACTGTCTCAGGATTTCTGGAGATGGAATCCATTAATTTGCATTTTAAAAAGATGTTCAGTAGTTCTTTTGCATCCTAAAGTTGGAAAACTACTGAGATAGATCATTGCAAAACCGGATTAGCCTGGTGACAGAAAACAAGAACAGCAGCTGGGTACAGGACAAACTAAATTTTCTCAATATAATGATTTTCACAGTAAGCATAAGCCTTATAGGAGCCCTTGGACCAGTTCTAATCAATAGAAGCAGGTGTTGTGGGAAAGAAAACTGAGTTTAGCAGTGGAAATTTGAACTTCCTACTTTGCCAGATCACTTGGGAAAATCACTTAAATTCTGAGCCTTAGTTTCCTCATCTAAAAATAGTGAAATTAATTCCTGCCTTGCAAAGTTATTTTAAGCACTAAGTAGGATTCAGAAGGTGGAACACTGAAGAACTGTAAAGCTCTATGCATGGAAGAACTTTGTGCCTTTGGTTTGGTGTGTGTTCTTTGTGAGTCTTCATGCGGCACCACTAATAGGACCTCAGCTATTTGTAAACATCAAAATCACGTTTATGACCATAGGGCCTTGACAGGTGGAATTCTCCATGCCCCAGGAAGCTGGCTCCCTATTTAATTTCTTTACAAAACATGCATGGCTGCAGGATATCAAGCTAACCTTTGCCAGGGAGAGGAAAGAGTTCAGAGCCATGCAAACTTTCTCCGTTCTTCAGTACCCCCATTATATTTTCTCCTGTTGGCTATAAAGCTGGGCCCCACTCCATCCCCTCCTACAAAACGCACAGATTATGCTCTGAAAAGCAGAAGTTATCTTCATGTATTTCCTGAATGATATGCTAAGCCATAGTTCTCATAGAATGTTTTTTAATTATCTTGTCCAACAGTAGTTTATTGTTGTAATATCTCCTGGACTCCTAAACATGTAACACCATGAAGTTGATTCTACTCTAGGAACACCCCTAGCTAAATTTAAAATATCACTGCTTCATCCTAGCTTGGACAGGCTTTCACATCCTTTTCATCTACCCAGCATTTCATCTCATCCTCAAAATATCTGACGTGCATTTCATTTCCATGGTCAGCCAGCAAGCATTTACCCATAATGAATCCTGCCTCTGCAAGTGGTTGAATCATTCCACCCTAGAATTCCCTTTATCCTCTTCCACTGTCCTTTCTTGGCACTAGGAATGAATTTAATTCAACTGGGAATGAGTTTTGCTAGTTTCCTGGGGAGGCAAATTAAACGACCCAGCACGTGGTTATAGGAATCTTAAGAAGTAGAGTGTTGGAAAGTGAAAGATGGATGAAAAGGGGAAGAAGAAAGAAAAGGACTTGACTATACCAAGTATCTGCTACATGAAAAGCACAAGGTAAGAGCTTTATAACCATTGCTTCATTTAATTAAAACCATGCTCTCCTGCCCGAACCTCATAGACTAATCTTAATCTCTCCTGGCAGTTCCCTACATTTGGCTGCACTTATAGTGGAAATTCATTTTGCTTGAAAATCCATCCTGGGAATGACATAATGAATTTTTTTCTAAGAACACGAACTGAACTTCCTCATCACTCAATCCATAACAACCACTTATGCACTATCATTAACTGGCCCCCTTTGGCAGGTATTATGCAGGAAGATGTTGCGTAATATCTCTGTGGATAGTTAAACCCCTGACTGCTATGCCACTCATGCTCATCCACAATGCTGGAAGAACTCTTATAGCTCATCTAATCTATTACCCATTCCCCTACTTTAGAGACAAGAAAATTGAGGGCAGCCAGGTAGACAGGCAGTCTCCATAAACTTTATATTTTTCTATACATCAGCAGGTACCTAAAAGGATAGAGAAATTCTCAAAACCACCATGAAGTAGAGGTGACTTCACCTGCTATTTCTAGGACTTCTATTTATCCTTCTACAAAAATCTATTTTAATTATTTATATTGATCCACCTGGTTGTTTACATTGATTCTGGGACACTCAATACCTTAGCCCTGAACAGAATTGAGATGCATCCAAACTACAGCAGCACTCCAGAAACGCATGAGCAAAACTGGTGTGTCCTGCCCCATAAATGAATCCACAGTCACTGGAGCTCAGCTTCAAGGGACTGGCCCTTCCCAACATCATTCCCATTCTTTCCATTCTTCAAGGCCACTGTTCAATGTCACTACACAGTACTCAGGAGTAAACACAATGCAAAGATTGTGGGGTGATCTATATTTTCACAGCAGAGAAGTGAAGGCCTAATGACACCCAGAGCCAATGACAACATGGAATCAACCTCATAATTTTTTGACTAGAGAGTCTTATTTTCCAAAACTTTCCTCATTGAAATAAGGAAGAGTGATTTCTTGCTTAAGTCAATGGTCACTCTATGTTGAGGGGGTAGAAAGAAACCCACTGAAGCTATTTTGAAAGCACCTAGGGTTTTTCTTAGGAAGATGTACCAAGGAACCTCACAGAAAACCTAAGACTTAAAGACACAAACAGACATCACAGGACTAGAGCTGGAAGTCAGAAATGTCTTCTCTTTCTGTCTCTCTGAGCTCCACTTCTCTTTGATATCAGTTCCATTCTGTCTTCTCTAATTGGGACCCAGCCTCATATCTGAGTTTTAACTTTACATGACTTTCCAGGTAAGCACCTTTAATATACTGACAACCAGCATCTCCTCATGCACTTGTACAATGATTCACTTCAGGCTATGTGTTTGTCTCTGATCCAAGAAGCAGTAGCTAGGGGGTGGTTATGAGCCATATAAAGCAAACAATTATAGGGGCTGAGATTGAGCAGGTCAAACAAGAAGAAGCAACTAGCATGGCTGACTGCCACCTTCAGTGCAACATTCAACTATGTCTCACAGTTTCTATGTCTCATGGTTTCTCTTGCCTCTACTTCTCCTCTTCTTAAAATACCAAAGGATGAAAGAATCATGGACAGATCCAAAACAGGGTTGGGATTCCCCTAAATAAACAATATGACTCAGAGACAGAGAAAAGATATCTGCTTCTCCTAACACACACACACACACACACACACACACACACACACACACCCCAAGTACTTTGCATATATAAACACATTGGTAAACATTCAACAAATATTCACTGAATGACATATAAATGAATAAATTAGTAAATGACTGAATGGACAAATAAACTGTATATTTGTGAAGGTGTGATTTGCATATCCAGTAGAATTACAAAATTCTAAAGAAATGTTCTGCCCACATGTGATTAACTTCTTTTCTGTTCCATAAGTGTAAAATGACAAGGTAACACAGTATAGAGGGAAAGAGCACAGACTCTAGAGACAGACTTCCTGGGTTAGGTTAGTGTGACCTTGGACAAATGATTTAACTTCTCTGTGCCTTTGGTGCTTCACCTAGAGTATGGGGATGAAAATAATAGTATTACCATTATAGGTTTGGTGTGAAGATTGAAAGAGTTAATGTATGAAAAGTTCTTGGAAGAGTTTTTGGCTTAGGAAGCATTATACAAGAATTATTATAATTAGACTTGACAAGTGAGTTGTTTCCATAATGTAATTCAACAAATGTGTATTGGTATATGAACATCACAGACATGTTTACACCCATATGTGTGGATATATATACACATATAGACATATACCCTGCATGTGTGACGTCTATGTATCTATCTACCCATCTATAAGTGTACATAGATAGTTCTATCTATGTAGCATGACCTTAGGAGATAGGATAAGGATTAGTCAGGCAATCAGCTAAGAGCAACAATTGCATAAGCAACTAACCCAAAAGGTTGAATTAACAAGAAAATGCTACATAATAGTACCCACACGGTAATGAGAAATAGGAATAAGAGATTAAGTCTGCTGAGAATTTTCTAATGTGTGGCTCAGAAAATCCAATGGTTAGGAAAGTTCACCCATTTGTAGAGGAAATGAAGTCAAATCTATATTGACAAGAGCCCACCCACAGCACGAAGCAGGGACAAGAGGCAAAACAAGAGTGGCAAAGGCATTGTGTAAGTCTTGAGGGATAATCTGGAACAAAATCCTGACCAGAGAATCATAGGACCTCATGTGGGAGGGCAGGTTGGATTGAAGCCAGAGAATATAACACATTCCTCTCCAATTAGCATCCTGGATAGAGCTAATATGGGCTGAGACAAGCCCAAATGTGCCAGGTACTAAAATCAGTGAACAGCACTTTCTGGCCAAGGACAATATGCTGGGACTGCCCCTTCCTAACACTATCTCTCAAAAGTTCCCACAGCCTTTCCTCACCACATTTGTTTAGCACATTTCAACTGCATCTGCTAGCTATCAGGAGGTGTATTGATGTGAGAGATGATACCTGTGGAGGAGCCCTTTCTCCTTTCGGCCACACAAATACAATGACATTATCCTGTGTCTCCTCAAATTCAGCTGAGTTCTTCATTTTCTGCTTGTGGCCATAGACTCTGGAAGAAATTCTCTCTCTTAGACTATCCTCACCCTGTAGTGTTCTTCATGGGCTTCTGGGAAGGAGTTTGTGTAAGTAAAAATCTACTCTCCAATTGACTCTTAGATTATTTTAAGACTGCTACATCCTCATTTGGAATTAATCTGCCATAGGCATTCACTCTGTGTCTTTCTCAATCACTAAAGCTCTGTCAGGGTCTAAAAATATAAATCAGATTGTGTTTAAGAACCACATATTTTTTTAAAAAAATCTCTATCCCATTTAATACAGCCAGAACAGAAACTGAGTTGGCCTAAGGGCTTGAGAAAAAGTTTTAAAAATGGTTATAAGACCTGATTCAAAAACAAATATCATATAATGAAAACAGCGTGGCTTCTAGAAGTCAGCACATCCAATTACCACCTGTGTGGATCTGGATGTGTGGCTTAAAAAATAATCTGCCGCAAAAGGCTGAAAGGAAAAGTCAGTGAGACAACGCTTGTAATGTACCCTACTTAGTAAGTTCTCTAGAGTTTACCTTTTTCCCCTTGTCCCTCTTGTGACCAGTGAAATATTGCCGAAATCAGGGATCCAGAAAAAGGAGAAATGGCTACATTGGGACCCAGGGCAAATGTGGTAAATTTTCATTCACCGCTCACTCAAAAAATCCTTACGGAGTTCCCACTTGCAATGGTTTTCAGGATCAGGACTGGATGTTGGGAGCCATACCAAATTGAGAAACAGACATGGATTCTACCCTCTAGAAACTTAAAATCTAACACATGATAAAGGGCATACACAAACACTAAGGGATCAGATTATAATTGTGAACTAAAAGAGATACCAATAATTATTTTAGGATTTCAGAAGGTAGGAGGTGGTAGGTAGTTGCTACAGATGAAGTAATTGCTGGCTAAAAATAAAAACACACAGGTGGCCTGACAAAGCATTTCCACTGTCCTTGAAAGACCAAGAGCCACTGATAGGGGATTTCATCTAGAACGAATGCATGAAAGCAGAGCTACACTTGCAGGTCTTGATGAGGGCCCATTATGAGCCAAGTGTTGTACTGACCACTTTGTAAACACTTTGTTATCGATCCTCACCCTAATACTGCAACAAGGATAGTGTATCTCCGGTTCATAGAAGAAAAAACCATCTCTGACAGAATAAATGACGGGCTCATGTTCACAAAGACAGAGCTGAAGCTACAATCTGAGCCTCTTGAGTGGTTGCTCTGAATCACCATGCTATGCACAGAGGAGAGGATATGCTGGACATGTATGGCACACAGGGGCTAGTCCAACCTGGCTGGAGTCTAGACTGTTTAAACATAAACCATAAGAGAGATGTAAGAAAAAAGAAGGGAAAATTTTTGAAGGAAAAAAAAAATAAATGTTAGTTTAGGAGTTTTGGCCTGTTTTAGATTTCAGAACTAATTCAAAAAAAACAGAGACCAGAAAGATAACCTGCATGTTTTCCATTAAGGAAGACTTGAAGCATGAAGACAAAAATGAGACAGAAAGAACAAGTAGGGGGTCTATAGCAGAATCTTTCTCATATACCAATAAATAAATCAATCAGGATGGGATAGGTTGTACTATAATTACAAATAATTCCAAAACATCAGTGATTAAAAGGATGCTCTTGCTCATATTGCACATCTGTTGAGAGTCAGCAAGAAAGCGCTTCTCCATATCATCTTACTCTAGAGCCTTTGTTGGTGCAGTGGCCACCAGTGCCAAACCTGGTCTTGCATCTGCATTTAAAAACCTCATCCAGAAGTAACCGTAATCACTTCCATTCCAGCTCCTGGTCTCAACTGCCCACAGAGTATGCAATCCTAGGTTATACTCAGAATTGGAAAAAGAATCCCCAGCAAGCAGTACTAATGGCTATTGCCAGCAAACTTGAGGTCTAAACGTACCTGGGGTATGTTAAGATCTCCTGTACTGTCATCTGTAGGGATGACTGCCTGCTCTGAGGAAGGGGGAGCCCTTTCTAGCGGGGGAAGGTGCAACAAAATATAACCTCACACCATCCCTTAGATTGAAAGGAATGCTCAGATTGCTTTATTGTCTTTGGTATAGTGAGCATGAGAGCCATAGGGTAAAATTCTCAAGTAGGAAACTAGAACTCAGAAGAGGAACCTTAAGGGGCACCTGAGTGCCTCAGTTGTTAAGCATCTGCCTTCGGCTCAGGTCATGATCCCAGGGTCCTGGGATCGAGCCCCCCATCGGGCTCCCTGCTCGGCAGGAAGCCTGCTTCTCCCACTACCATTCCCTCTGCTTGTGTTCCTGCTCTCACTGTGTTTCTCTCTGTCAAATAAATAAAATCTTTAAAAAAAAAAAAAAGAGGAACCTTAAGAAGAAGGGGACAACCTAGTCTCTCTCTAGGTTTACTGTCTTGCATCTGGACTGCAGGTAATGCTTAAGGATGCTTTCCTGAGTGGTAAGAGAGGAAAGAACTCAGCCAGGAGAAGGAAGGTGGAAAGCCCATCCAAAAGGCAGGCTCTGAGAGTTCAGATCTATGACTGCAGTTCACAGTGTGTGTTTCCTTTCTGTACCCTTGTGCATTTAGTAACATGTTGAATGTTTACATGTATCAGCCAGGGCCTTGCTAAGTGGTTCTTCTGTTCAGCTAGCTAGGAGGCATTTGTGTAATTGCTTTCATTTAGTGGATCAGCTCAGAGCTGGGCTCAGCTGGAGACCCTGGGATGGTTAGTCTCTTCTCCCATAGCCTCCCCATTTATCTCAGCCCTTCTCCCTTTTTATGTAGCCTCTCCATGTGGCTTTTCCACATGATCTCTCCAGCAGGGTAAACAGATATCTTACATGGTAGTTCAGGGCTCTTGAGAAAGCAAAAGAAGAAGCCTTTAGGCCTTTGTAAGACTTAGGCCAAGAACCCAAATGCTAGAACATCCCTGTGTCTCTTGGTTAAAGAAAGTCACCAGGCTAGTCCACGTTCAAGGGAACTCTAGTCAAGGACATGGATACGAGAAACTATGGGTCAATGGTGGCCATCAATGTAACAGACCATCATCATATGCTTGAAAGGTAAGATTCTTATAGTCACAGCCATTCCACTCCCTGGAAGGTAGAATGTTTCCAAAATACACAGATAGGCCTTAAGGAAAGACCACATGACTACCCTCTAAGAGAACTTCACCCACACCTCTCAGCCTCTACCACAAACCCTCCACAAAAGTTAGAGGAATTAACTCATGTGTCCTCTTAGAAGGCTAAGTTAGTTTTCCTCCAGACACATCCTTGGGAGAAATGAGAAGGATAATGCCTGGTCACTCACTTTGGTAAACACTTTCAGAAACAGATTATTGAAGTCCTAGCTTCATGCATTCTATGATAGATCGGATCTGAACCAAAAGGAAGGATAATAGGGAAACAGCAATGAGAATTCTGGTGTGGAAGGGGACACAACATTCTCATTTGCAGAGGGGCCAAATAGTTGACAGCAGCCACATCCCAAAGAAAATGAAAAAAACAGGATAAAGAGGGGAGAAGCCACCACCACCTCTATAGAAGGGATTTGAACTTGGACACAACAAAACAGGGAGAGACGAGTGTGGTTTATTTGATGATAATGTTTTGAAAATAAACCCAGCTAAATGTATGAAGTTGTCCTGAAACTCTCATCTTAGAGATTCTTTATCCCTTCTCTTCAATCTGTGAGATCTTAGTGACTCTCTGCTTTCCTATCTGAAAAGTTAAGGTAATAACTAATGTGGAGAGCTGAAACATAATAAGCTTCTAGAAGAGTTCCATAGAGTTCCAGAGAAATCTGAAACTGAGAGAATCCTGCAGTGTTTTTAATCTTTTCTTTCTCAATCATAGTGATTAGGTGGACGGTCAGAAACTGGTTATTAGATGTATTAAAATATTAAAGTTCATCCTACTTCATAGTCACACTTATTGTAACTATTGTAACTCTAACATTTCCAGGAGTAGAAAAGAGAGCATACATCCCATCACTACATTTATCAAGCCTTATCAGATGACATGGAGAACCAGCCCTGTTTGCTCTAATTGTGAGCTTCAGTTTTGACAACAGGAACATGGGGATTTTGTAATAATTGCTGCGTCAGTTAGGGTCTCAACAGGGAACATAATTCCATGCAACAGGATTTAATAAAAGAGAATTGATGACCACTGACAGAATTAAGAAGACCAACTAATGATATGGAGGCACTCAGAGACTAGCCTCAGCAATATGCCATCACAGCCTCTTGGCAGAAGGGATAGTGGGACAAAATAATGTCACTGCAGTATGGTGAGTCCTGGAAGCATGGAGAAGAAAACACACAGAAACTCTAGTGCAGGGGGATCAAGCCACTATCCAAACTGCAACACTGAAATATAGAGGAGGTGGGAATGCAAATACCCTAAACTTTCTCTCCCCAAACATTCCAAACTCTCCAATCTCCTTGTGGTGTCTCATCAGCTGGGCCAAAACATGAACCAGAGAACATGGAGCCCTTAATATGTCCAAATAAATCAGTCTCCGGCATAAATGAACAAGAGCAGGAAAGGGGAAAAAAAATGAATGGGGGTAGGGAGGGTGAGGATCATCAAACAGAAAGTAACCTACGCCATTATAAAAAATAGGAGGGGATGGAGAATAATGAGTCACAGTCATTGTAATAGGAGGATATCCAAAAACACTAAATGTTAAAACATTCACAGAGAAAAATAATCTTATTCCATCCATATTATAGATTTATTACACATTATAGAAAAAATATGGATGGAGCTTAAGAGTCATTATGGAACACTGCTTAAAAGACAAAAGATTCTAATTTAAAGGTCTAGCACCACCACACTGTGAAAATTTCAGCATCAAAAATAATTATTATAATCTTATAGGGTTTTTTATTTTTATTTATTTACTTGGAAGAGAAAGCATTGAGGGGCAGAGGGAGAAGCAAAGTCCCTGCCTAGCAGGAAGCCTAATGCAGGGCTCAATCCCAGCACTCTGAGATCACGACCTGAGCAGAAGGCAGATGCTTAACCAAATGAGCCACCCAGGCATCCCATAATCTTATTAATTGAAACATGGTGTACCTATGAAAGCGTATTAGTTTGTAATGATACTTCAAAGAGGAAATTAAACATAAAGTATAAAAAAGTACAGGTATAAAATGAAAGAATGATGAATGCAATAAGCAATTTTTTCCCAAAATATGTTTATTCTATTTTTTCAGTGTTACAGGATTAATTGTTCATGCACCACACCCAGTGCTCCATGCAATAACGTGCCCTCCTCAATACCCACCACCAGGCTCACTCAACCCCCCATACCCTCCCCTCCAAAAACCTCAGTTTGTTGCTCAGAGTCCACAGTCTCTCTTTGTTCATCTCCCCCTCTGATTTCCCCCCATTCTCCCTTCCCTTCCTTCTCACAAGGCCCTCCATGTTTTTCCTTATGCTCCACAAGT
>CM053606.1:151508701-151659920 GCA_028646535.1 Procyon lotor | reverse complement strand
TTTAAATCTTTAAAAAGAATATCTGATCCAGAAGAGAGACAACGAGGACATGAACCAAGCACCCCTCCACCCACAAACTTTACTGAAATGGCAGGTCTTTTGCATGTATTCATTGCCAAAGGTGGCCATTCAGCAAGCATTTATGAAGCACCCAGTGTTGCAGATTCTTCAGTAAGTTCTGGGATGCAAGGATGAGTAAAATACAAAGCCCTCAGGAAAGGAGCCTCTCAACATCAACAACATTGAGTACCATGACCTCAAGGAGAATATGATCCAGTAGAAGAAACGAGACATACACCCATGAATGTATCAGAACAAGGAATATGTAAAGGCCATAAGAGCAGTGCAGACTGAGTACCAGAAGAATCCGGAAGTGGGGGAGATTGCATAAGCCAAAATGCTTAAAACTAAATACCGAATGTGAAGGGTGTAGATGCAAAGCCCATTCCAATGTTGCCATGCTTGTGTTCTGTGTTTCCCATTTGAAGGCTACCATGAAATAGGTCAGCAAAAACAAATTATGGAGTAGACCCAAATGAAAGTCTCAGACGATTGAAATCCTTCTCTGGTGTTTGACACTTGTCCCAGGGAAAGCCTGCTATGTGTCAACTCTGACAGAACACAACAGCCAATGTTTAAACATTCCATCTCCTCAAGTTGTCTTTCCAGAATGCACCCAATTCATCTTGTATGAGGTGAAAGACGTGGTTGGATTTCTGAGTGATGAAATCATTAAAAAGGAATCCAGCCGCCACATGCAAGATATTGCTGTATTAATATTTGATTCAAGGGAATGCAGGACCAGTTATCAATAATTCAGTCATCATTTAATATCAGAGACATGGAATGTGCCCGACTGTTGTATTAGTTTACACATTAGAGTGACTAAGATGTAGCATGTTATTGCCACTGTCACATTTCTTATGTTACACAGTGACAGCATGGCTTATGAGGACTGAGATGATATACTTATTCTGCTACTCAGATCCATAAAACAATTGGGAGCAGCTGGACCAACCCTACTGAGAGGAGTTGTAAAAAGAAATGTAGACTAAGATTCTGTTTTAGTTTGGATTCTTCCAGTAGAAGCAGTCCCTGAGGTGGAGATTCAAATGCAAGTAATTTACTTGGAAGGTGAAGAAAATACTACCAGGGGAGTGGATGAGACAAGAGAGAGAAGGCAGCCATTAAGGGGGGTGCATTATCAAGCCAGCTACAACCATGGGTGTCTGGAGTTCAGTCCCATGGGATCACTTCGGCAGTCAATATAAAATGCTTGCCTCCAAGTTACCTTGTCCAAGGAATGAGGAATCTAAGGTGTTTATACAATATCCCCATTAGTTGTTGGTTGAAAGTTGCCCCCAAAAGGTGGAATTCCTTGTAACTTTCAATCTATCACATGGGGCAGAAAAACATGCCTCAGAAAGTCCTCCAGCACAGAGATATTGGAGTTGGCAGGTGGAAATGGAAGACTTGCAAGATTCTAGTGGTATCTGTCATCTTGTGACAACAACTAGCTCCTCATCCTGTCTCTACTACCCAAATAGATGGAAGAGAAGAGAACCAGCATTTATTAAGTACCTATACATGCTCGATGCATTGCACATGTCATAATATCTAATCCCTAAAATAAAGGCAGAGCCCACTTTTTCTAAGTGAATGAACTAGATGTCAGAAGAACAAGTGACTTACCCAAGCTAGCCCTGTCATAAGAAGACTCAGACTCAACCCTCTGCAACCTCAAAGCTAACACCCTTCCAATAAAGGGCATTGGAGATCCCTTCTGCAGCCACAGATGCTAAGTTATTTTGATACAATCTACAAACCTACATTTAGCTGATGGTTCCCCAAATTCCCAGTTTTTGCCTTGTTTTCTCCCTGCCTAGAATGCCTTTCTCCTTTTACATCTATTTATCTAGGTTGGGCTGCTGGTGAATCTGAAGCCAGCCTTCAATGATATCTGCGGCTTAGACAAGCAGAGCAAGATATAAAGAGGCATCCCCCAGGGAAGAGAGTGATGGTGGTACTGGTCCCTTTAATGAGCTTCTTAAGTAACTCTCACACACACCAGCACTGCGACATCCACAAGCAAAAACCAAGAGGTGAGAATGCACATAGGAGGCTCAGGTGAAACAGGGAGCTTGCTTTGGCCCTAGCTGTGGAGGTAGAGGCTCACAGATGGGCAGACACCTGGCTTTGAAAGTTAGGCTATTGACTCTGGTCTCCTTCTGGGGACAATAAACTACTCTTGTGGAATTCTGAGCAAGGAAAATGTCATATACAAAGTGATATTTCAGAAAGATTAAGCTGGCAGCCATGAACCAAATGGTTTAGAAAAGAGAGGGCTGAAATGGAGAACATACTTAACAAAACATAAGGCACTTCTAGAAATTTCCCTTGGGTCCCTGGGAATTAAATTTTTACTGATTCATTTTTTTCCTCTTCTATCCTAAATTAGGGACAAGCCAAACTGGCTTTGTTCAAATCTTCAGCTGGGTTAAAAGTACTTACTATTAGCAAAGGACCCTCAGAAAATTTCTCCTCCTGGCTCTCTGAAGTATAAAATCTAGGCAGTTTCATTTTTCTTACTTTTCCCTCATCATTTAGGTTCAGAAGAGACTTTCAAGAAGTCTTCTCTCCCTACTAACAGAAAGTGGTGCTTTTTTTTTTTCCATCTCTATAGTGATAAGCTTTCAAATCAAAGCTAAAAAGTTTCTGTGCCTGGACATCCAAGATGCTAATGGTGGAAACCCATGATCTCATCTTGGCAGGTGAGCCACAAATGTTCTCAGTGAGAGTGGTCCACAATGCATGCTTCAGATGCTAACTTGCACTCGTGCACACACAAATGCCTGGCTTCTTCCTCTACCAAAGCCCTCCATGCTGTGTCAGTCCTGCCCATTATCCAAGTAAGGGGTTTGATTCTCAGTCCTAAGGGTCACTAATTAGAAAGACATCTTAACAAACGTAAAGAACAGGACTATGTTGTGGCTCTCTGCCTTTCCACACTTTTAATGAAATGCTAATTTGAAATCCCATATCCATATGTGTGTGTCATTCAGTGGGCAATAGCCATTAGCCAACATTACCATTTCATTGCTGATGGAAGTCCAGCCAGATTTTTGCTAGCTAGTATTTGGAGGAGCGATTTATTGCATGAAGAAAGTGACAACCAAATAAAGACTAAGAATCATTTTGAGTGGTAAAGTTCCAGTTTGACCAAAACTGAAACTGGAGACATCACTGGTATCAAGGAAATTAGATCAATATTGTGAGGAATTTTCAGGGAGCACCCAACTCTCTCTTCCTCAACTGGTTCTGAACAAATTAAAAATTAAGACAATGAGCAGCAGGTAGAGGATCAAAATGTCACCTCCGCCAGCTGACCACATGTCACCTCATTGGCAAGACTAACTTCTAAGTTCTTATCCTTGTCCATGCTATAGAAATCAACAACTGTGCAGAAACAGGAGAGAGGCTTAAGGGAACCTCAACTGTCTGCTTAGCTGGGACCTCATCTAAGGATGTGTTTGGTATTCCTTCTGAAACAAATGCATTTTTAATTTAAAAGTAATTAAGTTGTCTTTATATGAATGGCATATGAATGAAAGGGTCATTTCTATTGTTGGCAAGTGTGAAAGGTGGAAATATCCACCTGGTCTGTGAAGAGAGAGCAGAAGGCAAGCTGAGGACCAAACACAAGCTGACACCCCACAAATGCCACCTCCCCTACTCCTGGGTGGGACTTGTGTGACCTTTCTCCAGGAAGCTGGTAACTGTCCTAATGCTAATGCCTTGCTAGAGGGAAAAACAGCCTTAACTTGACAAAGGCAAGGCATCTAGTATCCTCTGAGTCTTCTTTAATGTATGAAAATCCTTTTGAAACTTCCCTTTTCCTTACCTCCCCCAACTACCAAGTATATAATCAGTTATCCCTCACAACCCGGGAGCAGCAGCTCTTTCTGCACACAGGTCCTGTCCCCGTGCTTTAATAAAACCACCATTTTGCACCAAGGACATCTACAGAATTCTTTCCTGGTCATCGGCTCCAGACCTCACCCCACCAAGCTTCACCTATATTCGAAAACTACATCAGACTGGAGTCTTATTAAGAGATAAGTCAGACACTACAAGAGCAAATCTCATAGAAGACTCCAAGATGACCGAGACTACGAGACACAGGGCAGGAGATTGAAAGTGGAAGAGGTTCTAGTGAAAAGTGGCCCCTCCAGAAAGCAAGTAGCTGATGCAGGCTTCTGAAGGATGCAGAAAAGACTAAAGCTGAGTGGGTAGCAGATGCATACACACCTCAAGCTTGCTGGTTTACCATTTCAATCATGCTGGCTTCAGCATGACTTCAGTGACTTTGCCTAAGTAAGCAACTCCAGAAAACTTGAAAAACAAAAGCATTTTGATTCATTTAGTTGAGGGACAGACCCTTTTCCAGACCACGGTAACATCCAACAGATGTACAGCCAGGATGCATTTGTTACTAGACTTCTCTCTACAGTGCTACAAATGTATGTGGCTAATTATACAACCACCTGTGGTTGTACAGATGGAAACATCTCAGCTCCAGCTGGAGCTCACACCAAGGCTAGAAGATGCTTGGCGGCAGCGGTTACAAGCTTTGGCAGTTGAGGACTCAAATGGTTGGCCAGTTTTGTACTTCAGCTCCAGTGGACAGAGATTGCCTGTGCTTTCAAGTTTTTCTGCTAGGGGCTGGGCTGGCTGGTATGACTGGGCTTTGGCAGCCCTGGAGCCTTGTTTCACCTCCTTATGATTCAGTACATGTTTAACTCTCACCAAAAGAAGGGAATATACTTTATGCATTTAGGACTTCTTTTAGTCCATTTTATTGAGTTGAGAAACATAAAAAGAGTATTACAAAGAGGCGTGCCATGTATTAGGCATAATAATACCTAATAGGCTTGTATGTCTTTGGGACAGAAAGAAAAGAAATCGGAGGCACAGCTAGGGAGGAAGAATCTAGAATTAAGTCCAGACAAAGTCTATTTGGGGATTCTCCACCACTCCCAGTGCTCTCTGCCCCTCAAAAGCTTGCTCTCCCCACCTAGGGAATTTTGTATTTCACAGATGTTTGAGAATGTCTCCTGGATTATTTTATGAAGCCAGGACTGCTAGCAGCAAGAATATGGAAAAAACAAGTTTCATTTGATGTAAAACTTCTGAGAATCTGAATGTCTTTACAGACTGGCTTTTTCCTGCTTCTAAGGAGGGTCTTCTCAGTGCATGAAGAGCACATCTACAAAGCAAAACAGCATAATAACCTCCCTAAGGCCTGGCTGTGAAAGACAATGGAGGTGTTAATTTTGTGTGAACCTACAGTCCGTGTGCTTCTTTTGAGATGTGGAAAACCAGCTTGTGGTTTATTGCTTCTCTTTGAAATGGTTATTCCAACACATCACACAGCTTTGTGAAAACCAGGAGGCAGTTTTGAAACCATGATGAGGTAAGGCATATGCTTCTAAGGCCCTAGTGATGTGATGTTAGAGAATAATCTGCATTGAACTCCATTTGTAAAGTGATCCATGGAGAAACTGATGGTTCATCTTTCAGAGTACATTGAGGGCTTGACAATTATATTCACTTCAGGTTTATCTATTACTCTTTATTACATTCCTCTGGTAAAATGAGACATTATTCCTAATAACATTATTCTAGGATTCTAAGTCCCACTGACAAAATAAGAAGTGTAATATCCAGAAAAGACACTTGATTTACCTAAGGTTGCAAACCGGGTATCTAATTAATTAAATGAAGAAGCCATCATAGAGTGGGGTGGCTTCTCTAATGGCATGGAGGCCTTTATAAGCAAACCATAATCTAAGCCTGTAATTGTCTCAAGGTTAATGAAATCAAAACGCTCAGGGCAACCAATCATAAATAGCCAACTAGGCTTTAAGCTATGGCCAGTCAAATAATATTCCTTCTTTACTTCCACACTTTATATAAATCTTTCCCATGGACAGAATACAGAAGAGTGCTCCTAACCATTTCTGGGATGGCACCGCCCCATTTAAATTGATTTTTGCTAAACTTTTTTTTCCTACTCCCCCATTTCCCTCCTCCCCAGTTTTATTGCAATATAGCTGATAATCAGCAGTGTGTGGTGTACAGCACAATGTGATTTACATATATTGCAATATGATTGCCATAATAAATTTAGTTAACATCCATCATCTCCATCATAGAAGCACAGAAAAAAAGGAAAAAGAAAAAGAAAAAAAAGTTTTTTCCCTCACGATAAGAACCCTTAGGACTTACTCTCTTACCTTTCCAATTGTGAAAATTCGTAATAGGAAGCCTCACTAGAATGGAGTCAGAAGTTTGGGAGCTCTCATGTCCTACCACTCAAAGTCAGTTGGGAGACCTGACAGGAAGAGGCAGACGACTTTACATGGACTTGACCTTGCACATGGTGACTGCTTGATGTGGGAAACAAAGCTAGAAGAATATTTATTAAATTTCCTTACTTAAAGCCCGTTGGCAAGTCCTTGAAATAGGCAGAGGGATCTTCCTCTAGGGACCCAACTGCCATGATGTTAATGCTTTGCTAAGGGCCAAAGGCAATCTTAGCCCAACCCCCAGGATTCTGTAAGTCCACTTTAACATATAAATATTCCTTTAGAACTTTCCTTTATCTCTAACCCCCTCCAAGATACATGTTGGCAGTCATTCCCCAAGCATATGACCCACTGATATACATTTGAAAGGTCTCATGACTAAGGTTTTATTTTTTTTATTTTTATTTACTTATTTGACAGAGAGAGGGAGGGAGAGAGAAATCACAAGTAGGCAGAATGGCAGGCAGAGGGATAGGGAGAAGCAAGCTCCCCGCTGAGTAGAGAGCCTGATGGGGGACTCAATCATGACCTGAGCTGGGGGCAGACGCTTAACTAACTGAGCCACCCAGGCGCCCCACGACTAAGGTTTTATTAGACAGTAATAAATGATCTTTTCCCAATAATAGCTAGCCCCCTCAAGGTCCTGGAAACCTTGCTTCCAAAATCCTTTAGAGACTTAGCTATCCCTAAACCCCCTCCCAACTTAAAAGTATATAATGAGCCACCCCTCATGACCCAGCTACAGCTCTTTCTGCCCATGGGTCCTGTCCCTGTGCTTTAATAAAATCACCTTTTTGCACCAAAGACATCTTAAGAATTCTTCTTTGGCTATTGGCTTTGAACCCTAACATCTATCCTATATCACTGCTCTACTATTCCAACAGGAAAAAGAGATGTCTTCCTTATTCACTTGGGAACAGCTCAGCCAATGAAAAGCCAACACACTTTGAACTCCTAGGTTATTCCAATGGACTTTTACTTCTTAATGGCCATCCCAACTTCCTCCTTTTCACCTTAAAAAAGAGCACCTCTCCTATGTTCCCCAGACTTGCCCGCAGTTTTGCCGCAGCTTATTTGTCCCAGATGGCAATTCTCTTTTATTCCCAAATAAAATCATCCTTTGCTAGTAAAATAACTGGCAGTTTCTATTTTTAAGGTTAGCAGAATATACCTTGCAGCAGTGCTAACTATAGTCATCATCTTGTACGTTGTATCCTTAGCTCTTATTTATCTTACAACTGGAAGTTTATTTTCAAATAAACTCCTAAAATTTAATACTCCTAGTTTATCCTTAAGCACAAGTTAGAAGCAAAACTGAAATTTCAGGTCTCTGAATCATTATTCGGTTTAAATCAAGCTGACAGATACATATTAGCTGCTACCACAGGTCTAGAAAGAGGTGAACATTAAGGAATATATTAAAGAAACATATACTAAGCGAAATAAGTCAATCAGAGAAAGACAGCTATCATATGATCTCACTCATATGTGGAATTTAAGAAACAACACAGAGGACCATAGAGGAAGAAAGGGAAAAATAAAACAAGGTTAAATCAGAGAAGGAGACAAACCATAAGAGACTGGTAAGCACAGGAAACAAACAGGGTTGTTGGAGGAGAGGGGGATGGAGGAATGGGGTAACTGGGTGAGTGGCACGAAGGAGGGCATGAAATGTAATGAGCACTGGGTGTTACATAAGACTGATGAATCAGGGGTGCCTGGGTGGCTCATTGGATTAAAGCCTCTGCCTTCAGCTCAGGTCATGATCTCAGGGTCCTAGGATCAAGCCCCGCATCGGGCTCTCTGCTCAGCAGGGGGCCTGCTTCCCCCCTCTCTCTCTGCCTGCCTCTCTACCTACTGGTGATCTCTCTCTCTCTCTCTCTCTCTCTCTCTCTGTCAAATAAATAAATAAAATCTTTAAAAAAAAATATTGATGAATCGCTGAACTCTACCTCTGAAATTAACAATACATTATAGTTAATTAATTGGGTTTAAATTTTTTTAATTAAAAAAAAAAGAAAAGGAAAGAAAAAGAAAATTGGCCCCTCTCCTGGGCAGAAGTTCTAATCTTCAGGAAAACAAAACTTTAACACAAACAACTAGAAAACAGTGTAAGATAGGAAGATAATCAAGGGCAAAACTCTTAGAATGTCAAAAGATGAGCATCCCTAGTATCTGTGGAATCAGCCACTGATGGACCAAAATCAAGGTGTCGGCAGGACCACGCTGCTTCCGGGATTTCTAGAGTAGAATCCATTTCTTGATTCTTCTAGCTTCTGGTGGCTATAGTCATTCATTGGCTATGGACACATCATTCCTATCTTCAAGGCCAGCAAATTCAAATACATCTTTGCTCTGTCTTCCCATTGGCTTCTTTGTGTGTATGTCAGATCTCCCTCTGCCTCTCTCTTAATCTAACGCCTTAGACCACTCGGCCACACTACCCTGTTCCTCTGCCTCCCTTTGGAAAGGAGAGTTGTGATTGCATTTAGGGCTCACATGGATAACTCAGAATAATCTCCACATCCCAAGAACCTCAACTGCATCACATCTGCAAAGGCCTCCTTTTTGCCATATATGGTAACATTGAGGCATTCCAGAGACATCATCTGGAGTGTTGGGCTTGGCCAGCAAACCCTGAGACAGAGAATGACAGGATCACTCCCAACACCCTAATAGGAGAAAGGAGAGGCCTGGGGACCAGATGCTCTAGTGGCGAAGAGCTTTGAGCCAAGCTCTGTCTCTGCTTTTATTGTGAGTTTAATTCACACACCACGTGCAAGGCAAGGAGTTCATGAAGTACGTGACCACAACAAGTGCCTGCATTTAAACCTTTACTCCCTCAATGAGATCCTTGAGCCACAGTAAGAATCCATCCATTCAACCAAGAAACTTCAGAGGAGGTCCAGCGTTCCAGACACTCCTCCTTTGCTTTTTCAATTATCCTTATCCAGGGAGGCATAGACAAGTCGGGTTTTTATCTAGACAGGCACTGTGAATCCCCACACTGGAAGACCATTTTTCAGCCTACTACACTACCCAATTTCAAAACTTTCTATAAAGTTACAATAATCAAGCCAGAATGACATCAACATAAGGATAGACTTAGAGACTACGAGACAGAATAGAGTCCAGAAATTAACTCTGCATTCAAGGTCAATTGATTTTTAACCGAGTTTCAAAGGCGATTCAATGTTGAATCATTGTCTTTTCAACAAATAGTGCTTGAGATAATTGGATATCTAAAGAAATGAAAGAATTAAAAAAAAAAAACCCTGAGACCTTCCTTTCATGCTTAAGCAAAAATTAACTTTTAAAAAATGGATAATAGACCTAAACATAAATGCTAAAATTATAAAACTTCCTGGGACCCAGCTCTTCCTGGGAACATTTTGCCAGGAAGTCAATGTTTTTCTCACCTAAACGGGCTTTCCTAAAGGGCACAGAGCTTGCAGAAACAGACTGCCAAGAAGGAAAACCACAGAAGGCATGTGGAGAGCCTTTATTGCCGATCCCAACACCTGCGGAGCTCATTCGACAGAACTCTAAAAAGGGGGGAAAAATTCACATTTATTTTATCTGACTTATGCTTTCTATATGTTATCTCACTTAACTTCCCCAGTAACCCTCTGAGGCAGTTAACAGAACTGACATCTGACAGATGAGGAAACTGAGGACTGAATGTGATTTGTGTAAGGTCCCAAAGACAGTAAAGAGACCCAGAATACAAATCCAAGTGCACTTGACTCAACTACTGCCTGCCTTTCTGAATTCTGTGTGAATTTAAAATGCTAACACCCATCAAACAGGGAGCAGTGTGCCTGATGCACTGTAAATGCTCTCCACAGTACTGCATTACACTCACCTCATTTGCACACCACTCCAGCACAGAACCATTCAGGAGGGGGTGAGGCCACCCAGCAGCTCTGCTCCACTGACCCTCCGTGCAAAATTCAAGCTGTAAATGCTGCTGCCCCCGGAACACAGGACAGAGAAGCTCCCCCAGGGAAAAGGGCTTCTGCCTATTTATGAAGATTTGCAGCCAGGACCACCAAGCCCTTTCAGTAGACCACCTGCCCAACCCCCTCCCACCACCCCCACCTTCATGGCAGAGGGTCCCCATGAGGTTGTTAGAACCAACACAAAAAGAGCACAGATGTGGAAAGCAGATCAAAACATACAGGACACAAGGAAATTAATAAATCACCGACCTAGACAACAGTTACCAGTCCCTGGCATCATTAAGTTACAATAGTAGCCTAACTCTTTAGCAGATCTATAGATATTTACCCAGTCATTCCTGTTAAAGACAAAATGGCGGCTAATTAAAATAGCAATAGAAATGGCTGGCGTGACCTGCTGCTGACAACACAGGAATGAACTGAAAGCCCCTGGGTGCCCCCAACCTCTACCGGGTGAAAAGGAACCGAGGGAGGCTTACATGACTGACCCGGGGTGGTTATTTATTAGCCTCACTCACTGGCACTAAGGAGCGTTTATGATAATAGTACATAGAACACTCCCTAGATGTCTTGCCTGGGTTATTTATTATTCACAATGTAATGAGATCCTTGCTTCACAGACAAGGAAACTGAAACAGAAAGTGCAAACAGGCGGTGAGTTTAAAACTGGAACTGATCTATTCAGCCTTCAAAATGAAGCCATGCGCTCTAGCTCTATGAACATCCCCTATCCCCCTAAAGTGGTCTAATAAGACATCTTTCTGCTCCTCTCCTCCCACAGAATCTGGCAGGAATCGTGGTTTATAAATAATCAAATTGTCTTTCTTACTTTTCTGGCATTTCCTAAGGGGATCTGCTTTTAGGATATTCCAGTTTCACTCTTGCAAAGTGCATTAGTCACTATGGAAACAGTTAATTCATTGATAAGAGTGGAGATATTTTATTAATAAGGATACAACAGCATATGTGACCCATAACGAGTAGCTCTGCATAGAAAGCCATCCCAGAAAAAAAAAAAAATGTATAGCATTATGGGATTGTGGCCTTAGCACAACCTGCCCCAGGATATAAATATAGGACAGCCCCTCCTGGAGAGTCCATTTGGCCAATCCCCTGAGGATTATTAAGTACCGGTCTCCCCAGACCTCATTTTTCAGACCTGCTACTTGCACGACGGCAGTCAACTGCCTGCCGAGCACAAAGTGGTCTCTGTCCCCCCCAACCCCATAGTCCTGGAGCACTTTCAAGTGACTTGTGAGGTGGCCAAACAGTTCCTGAGCCTAATGAGCTCCCCCGCCAACTGAAGTACTCCCTCCCCAGACCCCGTGGCCTTCCACACAAAAGCTGCAAATTGCTTTCTGACCTTTGAAGCCATCCCAGGAAGTCCCAGGCAGCCTGAAGGAAGAGCTTCCTAGCTGTGCCTTTAGTGCTGGGCACCATCTGATCAAAAGTGTGGGCAAAGGGCAAGAGAACCAGCCCCTGATGGGCAGCGGCTTTGGCGAAGCGCTGACTCCTGGAGCTAATCAGGGCCGGCTGGGGACAGGGGACAATGAGGGTCCTGTGTCTAAAAGCCAGCCCTGGATGCCTGCTGTGTGCATTTGGCCACATAGAGACCAGTCAAAGCTCAGAGGCTCTGAATCCCTCCTCTTCCTCCTCCTCTTCCTTTTTCTCTCCTCCCCATTCTCTTCATCCTTCCCTGGGCAGTGTTGGCTTGGCTTCCAGGTTTCCATACTCAGGAGGCAGCAAAGTCAGGGACAAAGGACTTTTTACATCTAGACCACTCCTCCCCTTCCCAGTCTACTACCCCTATGCTTTCAAATAGCCCACATTTCTCTTTTTTTCTTTTTTTTTTTTTTATTATGTTGTTAGTCACCATACAGGACGTGATAGTTTTTGATGTAGTATTCCATGATTCATTATTTGTGTATAACACCCAGTGATCCATGCAATCTGTGCCCTCCTTAATACCCATCACCAGGCTCACCCATCCCCCTCCACCCTCCCCTCCAAAACCCTCTGTTTGATTCCCGGAGTCCATAGTCTCTCATGGTTCATCTCTCCCTGATTTCCCCCCTTCATTTTTCTCTTCCTTCTCCTAATGTCCTCCATGCTATTCCTTATGTTCCACAAATAAGTGAAACCATACAATAATTCACTTTCTCTGCTTGACTTAATTTACTTAGCATAATCTCCAGTTCCATCCATTTGATGCAAATGCTGGGCATTCATCCTTTCTTAAGGCTGAGTAATAGTCCATTGTATATATGGGCCACATCTTCTTTATCCATTCATCTGTTGAAAGGCATCTCAGGTCCTTCCACAGTTTGGCTGTTGTGGACATTGCTGCTATGAACACTGGGGTGCATGTGCCCCTACTTTTCTCTATATCTGTATCTTTGAGGTAAATACCCAGTAGTGCAATTGCTGGATCATAGAATAGCTCTATTTTTAACTTTTTGAAGAACCTCCACATTGTTTTGCAAAGCGGCTGTAACTTTTTTGACATCGGCCACAGCAACTTCTTTCAAAACACATCGCCAAAGGCAAGGGAAACAAAAGTGAAAATGAACTTTTGGGACTTCATCAAGATAAAAACTGCTGCACAGCAAAGGAAACAGTCAACGAAACAAAGAGGCAACCCACGGAATGGGAGAAGATATTTGCAAATGACACTACAGATAAAGGGCTGCTATCCAAGATCAGTAAAGAACTTCTCAAACTCAACACCCAAAAAACAAATAATCAAGTCAAAAAATGGGCAGAAGACATGAACAGACACTTCTCCAAAGAAGTCATACAAATGGCTAACAGACACATGAAAAAAATGTTCATCATCATTAGCCATCAAGGAAATTCAAATCAAAACCACATTGAGATACCACCTTATGCCCGTTAGGATGGCAAAAATCGATATGACAAGAAACAACAAATGTTGGAGAGGTTGTGGAGAAAGGGGAGCCCTCTTCCACTGTTGGTAGGAATGCAAGTTGGTACAGCCGCATTTGAATTCTGGCTCCAACTCCTGCTAGCACAGTGACTCTGGACTTGTCCCTTGACTCCGAGAGCCTCAGCTCCCAGGTCAGACTGCCCAGATTTGCATTCTAGCACCACCACATAATAGCTTGCAAAAGTTACTTTTCTCCACATAGTCTTCGATGCCAACTGAGGAAAATAATAACACTGTCTCATAGGCAGGAGCTACTCGTAGGAGAGACCTCCTGTGAGTCTGGAACCACAGTGGGAAGGTCTGGGTGGGAGAAGCTGGGGCCATGAAGGAGACCCAAGCATTGGGGGTGACAGTGCTTGGCCCAACCAGCAGCCAGCATGCTGGAGAGCCTGGGAAGTACAGCTTGCTGGGTGCATCCTCTGCAGCACAGAGCAGAGCAGGAAAGGGAGGGAATTTCTCAGTGAAAACGGGCATAGGACAGCATGTTGCCCCATAGGGTTGTTTGTAAGGCTGAATAAGAAGCCAGGCAAATCCCCTACCCAGCACAGGGCCTGGCACCTGGTAGTTGTGACAGTTAATTTCATGTGTCAGCTTTGGCCCCAGGATGCCCAGAACAAATGTGATTTCTGGGCATATCTGCAAAGGTGTCTCCGGTTGAGACAGCACTTGAATCAGTGGACGCAGTAAGGTGGATGGCCCTCCCCAGGATAGCCGGGTCTCATTCAGTCCTTTGATGGCCTACACTGAGCAAAAGGGAGAGGAAAGAGGTTTCACCCCTTTTTATCCTGCCACTCAAGTAGCACTTGAGCTGGGACATCGCATCCCTTCTTCATTTGTCCTCTGGCTGGGATTTACACCATCAGCTCCCCTGGTTCTTAGGCCTTCAGACTTGGACTGAGCTATACCACTGGACTTCCTGGGGCTCCAGCCTGCAGGCTATGGGACTTTCTCAGCCTCCGTAATCGCATGAGCCAATTCTTTATATTAAATTCCTGTGTGTGTGTGTGTGTGTGTCCCATTGTTACTGTTTCTCTGGGAAATCCTAATAAAGAGTCGTAGTCATAATAGCTGCTGTGGTGACAGGACGGTGCAGACAGTTAGCCCCCATGGTCATGGGGGTCCCTACCTAGATGGAACACCTCGGTCAGCCACTGGAAGGCTGCCCTCCTGAGTCTAGACTGCAGAACCCCCAGCTCCAATTCCAGCTGCGACTCAGAAGCAGACATACCTTGACTATCTCTCTCTGCCTTTTTTCCTCTTGTTCCCAAAGCCCAGGCTATTGTTGGAAAGTGGCACAGAAATATGTCAACCAGGTTCATACCAGAATGCTGCCCACAATTGCTGTTACCCTCTTGTGTTCCTAGAACACTCTCTTTGCTATGGTCCCTCTCAAAAGATCATCCCCACTTCCTTCTACTGAATCAAGATAAAAAACAAAACAAACAAACAAAAACTCATCTTCTCTCCCAAAACTGAGCTGTGAGATATAGGACAGTGGTTAAGGGTATAGACTGGAACTGAGTATGAAATCTGGCTCCACACTTTCTATGTGATGATACACAGGTCATCTAATCTTGCTGAGCATCTGTCCCCCCTTCTGTGAAATGGGTGGTTCTGACAATTAACAGAGAGACTCCATAGAAAGCAATTAGCACGATTAACTAATACATTAAGTGATCAGCTAAAATTAGTTATTATTTCCTATTATTATATCTCTGCCCTTTACCTACTTTATCTTTTTCTTAAAAGATTTTTATTTATTTATTTGAGAGAGAGAGTATGAGAGGGGAGAAAGTCAGAGGGAGAAGCAGACTACCCGTGGATCTGGGAGCCTGATGCAGGATTCGATCCTGGGACTCCAGGATCATGATCTGAGCCGAAGGCAGTCGCTTAACCAACTGAGCCACCCAGGTGCCCCTACTTTATCTTTTTTATGTGTGTCTTTCTTAGGAGAAACTGTCTCTTCATCTTTACAAGTATAAACTCACCCCCTGTTCTCCATTAACCTTTGTGGATTACTTTCTGTCAATTATCTCAGGGTTTTTTTCTGTATTAATTTTTTCTCTTTTCCTTCTCTGCTCAGATGACGTCTTTCCATATTTGTAGATAATTGATATGAGAAAAACACAAACAGGAAACAAAAGTTCTCTTCCTTACTAATAAAAGAAATATGGATTGAACATCCATTTTAGATCTAGCAAAATAATAAAAATGAATGCTTTCATTTATTTTTTTTTCCCCAAATGGCCAAACACTAACAGGAAAGTAGAGGAAAATAAGTTTGGTAGCAACACTATAAAGTGGCACAATCTTTGCAAAAAACAATTTGGCAAGTAGTGACAAGAGTCATAAAAATGTTTATACTCTTTGACCCACAAATATCAATCTGGAGAATTTATCCCAAGAAATTAATTTTAAAGGAAAAAAATGACTTCTGCAAAGATGTTTATAGCTGCCCTAAACATTATCCCTAGAAACTAGAAACAGCTATTCTTGAGAGAATGACTAACCTGCTCAAATGCTGCATACACTAGGAGAGAACATGGTTGGTCCTGAGACGTGGCAATTATAATGGAAGAAAGAAGAAAATTCTGTGCACCCATTGTTAGCATAACTACCTCCAAGAACTCCATGAAGGCCTGAAATGGACCACTGGGCCATTTGAGGAAAGGGAAGTTGGAATCAACAGTCATGTAAGTAACAAACAATAAGAAATTTGTTGTCTCAAGCCATAACATGGACACAGGCAGTAGCATTTTGAAATACTTCGGGCTGCAAATGGCTAAATATTCTTTGCTCTCACTCAATCAGTTGATAGAAAATTACTGCCATTCTAGCAGGTGGCAGACTGGGAGGAACAGTGGCACAGAGACAAAACACAATGGTCCCTTCCATCACAAACTTAGAAACTAGACAGTTACACAACAGAAAATCTATTAGCATGTAGGAAAGTGTGGGTTTTTCTGAAAATACCAAGGTGATGGACCAGGAAAGGCCTTCTCAGGAGGAGGTATCACTTGAGCTAAGGGGAGAACTTGTCCAAGCAGAAAGGGGGAGGAAAAAAAATTCAGGCAGAGAGGACAGTTTTAGAGGGCAGATAATTTATGGAAAAGAGTGTGGTGCCTTCCAGAAACTGATGGTAGTACGAGATAGCTGGATCGTGTCATCCTGGAGGGCAGGTGGAGACAAGACCACAGAAGTAAGCAAGAACCAGGTCAAGAAGGGCCATCGTGTGGTCAACTGTGAACTATACACAGAAGATTCTAGAATGTCCTGAAAGCCTTGAAAAAGGAAAGTGACAGAATGACAACCTTTGCAGGTGAATTAATGATGTCTAGGTGACTATTTAACATGAATTGTTTAATAGAGTGAATGTGTAATCAAGAAGAAAAAAATCTATTCTGAAAGGAGACTCGTTTCCTTCCCTCTGTTAATATTCTTAAGCCATGTATTCTTTTCTTAAAACAACAGAAATGCCTTTCTTAATCATGTTGTCTACCATAGGTACAGCTGCCCAACTTTTCAGATCTGTGGCTAATATCTCCTAATTCTATGCTTTCATCCCACACTCTCTCCTGAATTTCCTTCAGTCAGGCTTCTCTGCCCCTGTGATTCTACTAGACCAGTTTTCTCAAGCATTTCTATCAAACAAACCATTGATCTGTTGTTACTATGAAGCAGGAACCATGTGAAGATTTAGGATGAAAGGGAATAAGGCAGTCTAGTCCTCAGTTATAAAATAAATAAGTCACAGAGATTGAAAGTATAGCATAGGGAATATAGTCAATAATATTATTATAATGTATGGTGACTACACTTGTAATGGTGAGCACTGAGTAATGCGCAGAGTTGTCTAATCAGTATGTTGTACACCCGAAACCAATGTAATATCATATGTCAATTATACTTCAGTAATAAAAACGAAAGTAAAAGACAGTCTGGTCCTCATACCTCAGGAATATATGGTGCAGGGGATAAGACAGATAGAACCCAGAGATCAGCCAGTGCTCACCTGCCTGTAGTGACCTAGATAAAATAAGCTCAAAACTCTCAATTCCATTGGCTTTATTAGCTTACATCCTTCCCACAAAATTGCTACAAATGATTCCAGAGGCCTTACTCCAAAATCATGACTACACTACCTCCAACTCATGCCTAGGCTGTCTCTGTGCCTTGTTCAAGGTGGCCACCAGGATGGAAAGCTCAACTTCTTTTATGGCACTTCTTCTACCACTCACCCCCCCAAAAAAAAGAAAAGAAAAGAAAGAAGAAAATAAAAGTCACTCAGTACCAAGAATTTTCACACATAAAATCCACTGCACAATTACAGGGCAGGGAGAGGAGACCAAGGGCATATTTACATAGAAGTCATGCCAGCAAACCTAGCCTTTTGCCTCATCTCCCTTCTGCCTCCATCCAGCTTCTTGCCCCTGTCTCAAATCACTGCTCCTCTTCTCCTGGAACTCCAAATTCCTTCTCCATTCAGCATTCTGTAGGGTATCCTTGAAAATGGCATGTCCCTGGGATTTCAATCTTGCTTCTGCCACTTACTAACTCAACAGCTTGGGAAAATCACTTACTTGTCTGAGCCGGATTCCTCTTCCATAAAACAAGGATAATCGTTGGTATAATATTTTAAAGCAATTAATGGGCTTTTCTCTTTTGCATTTCTGCATACATAATCTGTGTCATCAATCTAAATGCACCTGGGGTAGAAGTGATAAAATTATAATAAGACCTCAAGGAGAAAGGAAGGAATTACTCTCGCTAGAATTTAAAACGAGACAATGGTATTGAGACGTAGCTTCTGTCAAGAAAGAAATTTTCCTAAATGTCTTTATCTCCCTCCTTTAACATATCAGGAGTTGTCCTTGTGTGGTTGATATCACATTGATATAAGGGAGTCCCAGTCTAAAAGAGAGAAGAATTAGAGATGCCTATCCTTTCTCATCCCAGTGAAAGATGGGAAAAGATAGAAGGCAGAGATTAGGGAGTGGACCACAACACACCATCATCTGTCTCCAAGCCAAATTTCCCGAATGGAGATGGGGTGTTCACTAAGTTTTGGGATGGGTGGGGTTTGCTGGTAGACCAGTTAGGAGATGGTTGAAGTAATTTAGGAAGGTTTCATGGAGACTTGGACTTTGGTAACTGCCAATAGGGATTTAAAGAGAGAAAGATGGGATTCAGATAGCAAGGAGGTAGAATCACCAGTCTTAATGATTGCACATGTCTCCAATTTACAAATTTTCTTTATTATCTGCTACATTTGTGGTTTTTGAGATCATTCCCAAAATTTTCTCCTCTCCCAAATTCCGTGATGTCATACTACATAGCCCTTCTGTCTCCTCTCTGAATTCTCATTCTCCCCCACACAGAAGAGTTAGCTTGAATAAGTGGCTAAAGAAGTCTGTAGAGGAGGAAATGGTCTGCTTTATTTCAGGGCTGTGCTAGTGTTTGCAACCTACTGTGCAACAAATTTTACAAGATTTTCTTTAATCTTGAGAAAATGTCTCATAATGCTAACCCTGGTAAAATTGCTATTACACAAGAGAATACCTTAATCCAAGGGGGGGGAAGCTAATTTAGAATTTACAGTTGACAATTAATCAATATTTAGTATAATGTAGTGCTAAACATGTTGTCATCAATAATTATTACCTGTATCTAACCTACTAATAAAAGCAGCTATCAACTGCTTTCTGTTTACTACTTTAGCCAGCTTAATTATGATAATAATCCTTGGCCTCTCTAGGGAAAGTAAGAATGTACAAGTAGTTTCTGATATCTGGTGACATCTGCAGGGCATATGAGGAAGGCAGTGACGTGTTGTAGTGTCTGTATTGCACAAAGAAAGCAATTAAGGGCCAGAGAGATTATATAAATTGGGATACAAAAAAGGTCAAGAAGCTCTCATTTAGTATCCTTTTAGGAAATACATTTCTATTTCCCATTATCTAACTCCTCACACACCCTCCAGGATTCCTGAAAGATTGCTGATAAAGAGATCTGCTGACAAATATCCTCATTGTCCTTCAATGAAAGTGCCCTGGGCTGAGACACTTGAAACATTTTCAGCCCTTTGGGGAGGGGCTTTCATTTATCTACTGGAGCTTAACCACATAGGGGGAGCGGGGCTC
Source organism: Procyon lotor (assembly GCA_028646535.1). Lineage (NCBI taxonomy): Eukaryota > Metazoa > Chordata > Mammalia > Carnivora > Procyonidae > Procyon > Procyon lotor. Next base: position 151,640,503 of record CM053606.1, on the reverse strand, counting down.
TCATTTATCTACTGGGGCTTAACCACATGGAGGGCGCGTCTCTAGTATTTCCAGTTGATTATATTCATCTTGGTGGATAAGTGTATATATTTGCTAGACCTTTTCTGAAGTAAGTAATGGAGAACTAACTTTAACTTCTTTATGCAAAGGATATAAGGAGGTTAATCAACATAAAGGAGAAGAGAGAAGAGCAGATGTGTGACAGAGTCTGAACACAATGGAACCACAGACTGGAATGTACCCAGACTCTCATACTGGTCTACTGGTTTCTATCCGTGCTCCTGTCTCTATGGTGCCTCTTGCTTCTACTGTTATAAACTAGGTTTTTATATTAATGGTACACATAATCATTGAATGGTCCCACATTTTCCGTCTTATGGATTTGGTCACCTGGAAGTGACAGCCCTCAAGATCTTTTTTGCTCAATTCCAGAAATTCCAAGAGAAAAATTCATTGGCCAAGCCTGAATAAGCAATCCAAACCTGGACCAGTCAACCTGGACAGGGAACCAAGTCAAGTGATGTTTTTATGACAATTCCCATTTGGCCAAAGATATGGAAAACTCTTAGAAAAGGATATTGGATGGAAAATTTGAGAGGCTGACCATAAAAAAGTGTAAAAGTAAAACAGGCATGAATACACCTGTTTCCCTCTTCCACATTCTTACCATACCACTTGACCTAAGCGTAGGAATGTATACTCTTTGTTATCTTTCCTACTCTAAACATACCTAAACTCATCTTTAATTTTTCCTACACTTGTAGAGCCTCATGTTGACATGTTAATTTTTATACATGTCCACCTCATTTGCTGCCTTAGGATCATTTATAATTATGAACTCAGTGTTCATTTTCCACAACTCCCATACCCATGGTGCTATGTCCCTATTTGAAGTCAGTAGTTTGGAAAGAATAGCTACATTTTCTCTGAATTTATTACAACATCCCCAGCTTGATGGTAAAAGGTGCTTTAACAATATAAATTATATCCATTCATTTATTCCAAGAACACTAAAGTATCAGGCACTGGGCTGCATTCTAGGATGGGGAGGTTGCCACGGGAGAAGGAAGAGATCCCCAGAGAGGACTCCTAACATCTGTGAGAGTCTGGCAGGAGAGGCAGATGTAGGCACACATTAAATAGGGTCCAGCATGGTAACTGCTGAGGGTGATCTAGCCATGATGTATAGGATCCCTGAGAGAGGAAGGACTAAGTCAGAGAAGTAGCTGAAAAAGGCAAAAGTCTCTGAACTGATATTAAAATTTACATCTCCTCCTCTTCCAAGGAGGAGACTGCTGGAGTCACAAGATCATAGAATCACTATCCTTGGAAAGAAAAGTGACCTGAGGGGCACCTGGGTGACTCAGTGGTTGAGCGTCTGTCTTCGGCTCAAGTCATGATCCCGGGGTCCTGGGATCGAGCCCTGCATCGGGCTCCCTGCTCAGTGGGAAGCCTGCTTCTCTCTCTCTCATTCCCTCTGCTTGTGCTCCTTCTCTCACTGTGTTTCTCTCTGTCAAATAAATAAAATCTCTAAAAATAAATAAAAAATAAATAAATAAAAAAAAGAAAAGTGACCTGAAAGATCATTCAGCATAAATTTCTGCCCAGCGTACAAATTTCTCCTACCAACCTGTCTCTGCCTGGATGATGGACCTCCCCATGATAAGGACCTCACTGGGATTATAGAACAGGTATTGGTATGGTAGAGAAATCAAAGGGTTTGGAGTCAGAAAGACCCAGATTCAAAATCTAGCCCTTACTGGCTTTGTGATTCCAGACTGGCCACATAGCCTCTCTGAACCTCAGATTTCTTTCTGGGTAAGTGTCCTCACATTACCTACTGTACAGAGTTGCTGAGGGTGGTGATTTTGACTGCTTACCCCCTTGAGTTAGCCCATTCTATTACAGAACAAATGGAATTGATAGGAAGCTCATTGTTGGATTAAGATGAAATCTGCTCCCGGTGGACTTCAGATGTATTGGTCCTGATTCTGTGCTTTGCTTGGGAGAAAGAAAAAAGAAGCCTTTTTACTCCCCTATCTAAGAGTACTTCAGACCGGACTATGATAATAAAATACCAGTTCCCCTTTTCTATAGCTCTCTTCTCCCTGCTGTGGTCAATTCTCCTGGCTTATTGCATCCCTGCTAAATCTTTATATTTTTCCAAATTCAACCATCTCAGCTCTCAGAGATTCAGACTACTGGCTCTCACAGTATCTGCTTATTTCAATAAACAGTTTTTAAATTAAATCTTAGGCACCACAATTCCCTTTCAATAGAATCGCACAAAATGGAAGTGTCAAAAGTTGGAGAAAGTGTAACTGTTTGACAATTGAAGACTGAACCATGAGCTAGAGGAATTCAAACCAGCTAGTTGGGTCACACAATAGATGTTTCTGTTACAAGGCAACTGGTGTATAGGATCGCCTCTCCAAAATCAAATTCATTGTGTTCTGATAAGATGCCAAAAGGAATCCCATTTACAGATGTAAAATATTCACACTGCAGGCTCTGTGACTGAATGCCAAGTTTTTGGTTCTCTTGCTCACCATCTTTAGCAAAGCAAAACAAATAAAATGAGGCTTCTTTCCTAAGAGAATGACTTATTTCTTATTGGGATCAAATTTCTTATTGATCCCTGTATAACTCAAACTCTTCTGACCGATGGTCGACTAACAGTCTAATTATTTTAATGCATTTGCAAGTCGAAAATCAAAATAATATGCATATACATATTCTATGTATATTGTCAAATTCACTTTCTGTATATATTTACCAAACACAATGATAAGGGTATGAAGGAGGGGAATCAGCACACCTTAACATTATTTTAAAATTTAAGGGGAGATGTAGCAATTTAGAAATAACTGCAAACTTCAAAAATTTCCATTCTATTATTTATGTCCCATTTGTGTATACCCTAACAAGTAAAAGAGTGAATGAATATCTTATTATAAGATTTGGAATCATGGAAGGGACCCACAATTGCCAAGTACACTGTATTTTAATTTAGAGAGGCTTCTTTCAAAATCATATGTTGATCTGACATTTCTCTTGGAAAATAATGGAGGGGGGATATTTTTCAAAGCTCTTGGGGCAGCTATTCAAAAGCCAAAATGCTAAGCAGGCCTGCATACAGGGGAGAAGTTCTTTGTGAGTGTGACCCTGCTGTTTGGTAGAATTTTCAGAGTCAGCCTACTGCCGTGAAATATACTCTATAACCATAATCAAGTGTTGTTTGAAAAGATCTTTTCAGATGTGAGGAGACCTTTGTGGTATGTAATTCCAACAAAGAAAGGGGCTGGCATGGGGGGTCATTGATGAGTTAGGGAGCGTTAGGTAAAGATGCACATCAGACACTTAATGGGAAAGAACAGATGTGAAAACCTCTACAAGTAGAAGAAATTAAACAGGCAAGTAGAAGGAGGAACTCCTGGATGGAGACAAACAGTCTGCAAGGGCCTCCATTCTGGAGCCAAGGAGCTATAGCAGAGCAGGCTAGAGCCCAGCCTTTACATCAGACTGTGCAGGACAATCTGCTAGCATCTAAAGCACTACTTTTGAACCTATAAAATAGGATAATAGTAATACCTACCTCAATGGAAAACATTTAGAATAGGGCCTAGTACACGAGAAAGCATAATTATAATTAGCTATTAGTGAAGGGATAACAGTAAGTACCCTGTAAAGCCAGGCAAGGGGACACACATGAGTTAGAGTGATTTTGTAATTGTGATTACAATTGTGATTTTGTAAAGACACTTCTGGTACCTACAATGGGTCTTGGGCTAGTAGTGCTATCAGGCAAGAGACTCTGTCTGCCTCTTTAAAAATGCTCTCCAATTCTTTATTCCCACTCTCTCTGAATGTATAGTGTTGATCAGATGTCCCATGGAGCTTCAGGAATTGTGCTTATTAAATTGCTCAGGAGGGGTGCCTGGGTGACTCAGGCTATTAAGAATCTGCCTTCGGCTCAGGTCATGATCTCAAAGTCCTGGGATCTAGTCACACATCAGACTCCCTTCTCCCTCTCCTTCTGTCCTTCCCCCCACCAACCCCCTCGTGCGCTCTCTCTCTCTCGCTCTCTCGCTCTCTCGCTCTCTGTGTCTTCTTTTGTCTCTCTCTCAAGTAAATAAATAAAATCTTTTAAAAAAAAATTGCTCAAGAGCTTAATGGCTGGACTGTGGTTCCAGGAGGATGGCCTGGCAAGAGGATTGCTTTGAATGGCTACTGTGATATTTCTTTTGTGGGAATCATCCAAGATTTAGCCACCAAAATTGTACTAAGAGGTTGATTTGGGGTGACTTGAACTGTTTCAACAGAGGTCCTGTAAAAAATATCTTCCAGGGCCCCTATACACCTTAGGGGTAGCCCCAGTAATAAGATGTTATTCTTAGCATTGATATCCTTTTTCTGCTCCCATTTAGGAAGAGAACTCACATGGTTCAGGAGAAACATAGTCATGCAATCCTAGGTGATCCAGGATACCTCAAAGGCAAATTATTTCAAGCCCTTTAATTACTCCAAACCAGGAAATCACTGTAAATTAATGGGAGATGAGATGAATTCCATCCCAGACTGCAACTTCCAATATTGGAAAGTATTCCTAAATCCCGACTAGCCCGACTAGGAAGGTTTTAGACACCTAGATAAGAATTTTAAAACTTACTACTAGTCAAAAGAAATAGAATTAAAATGATAATTGCTCATATTGCCTACCAGGAAAAAAAATCATTTTAAATAATTCCAAATATTGACCAAGATAAGGTGAAAGGCAGGGACAGATACTGCTGGTTGTAGTATAAAATGCTTCAACCTTTGGGACAGCAATTTAGCAATATGTGTGAAGAGAATTTAAAATGCTTGTGCCCAGTTATATCACTTCTGGGAATCTAGCCTGAGGAAATTAACATAAATATAGAAAAATCTGTCAACTTTTCTCTACATAGCAGCTGGCCTCCATCTCCTCTATTTTTCTGTCTTGTAAGAACTTCTGGGGAACCAAGTAAAAACATGAATTATACTTTAGGCTATTCCTGGTGACAGATATAATAGATTTGTTCACATTTTCTTATTAAAACTAGCATTTATTGATTCTTTACTAAGTGCCAAACAGTGTGTGAAGTGTTTTATACAGGCTAATTTATTTAATATTCACCACAACACAACCAAGTACATCACTTGGGATTCCTTCAACTTCAGGAAAGAGAAATCCCAGCTCCACTGGCTTAAACCAGAGGAAAGTTATAACAGGAAGCCCAGAGGTAGGCAACTCCACAACTGATAAATTCAGTGGCGATCACGTCATCCTCTCTGTCATCCACAGGCACCCTGAACTCTGTGGTCACAAGATGGTCACCACAGTTCCAAGCCTCCTATGTAGACATAAGTATCTCACAGAAATGGCTCCATGTCACCTTGACCAGAAATGCATTCCATGTTCCATAGCAATTAGCACAGAGAAACCTATGGCTGTGCAAAGGACGGATTACGTAACAAAAGTTGGATTTGGGTTAGAAAGCACCAAAGGGCAGATGGACATTGGTCGCAGTCAACAATCTCAGCAGGGAGTGAAATATTTATTATATCCATTTAGCAGGAAAGGGAGCTAAAATCTGGGGACATTAAGCAACTTACCTGAGGTCACACAGTCAGTGAGTGGAAGGGCAAGGATTTGAATCCACTTCTACCTATCTGGAGTCCATAATTAGCACTGTAATGCACTCATTTTCCACATATGTATATACAAATATACAAAAGGGTTCTGTATTAGTAGGGGCTCTCCAGAGAAACAAAACCAATAGGATATGTATACGTGTGTGTGTGTGTGTGTGTGTGTGTGTGTGTGCACGTGTGTGTGTGTGTGTATACATATCATATATAGGGTGTATGTGTATGTCACATACATATGTATACACATATATATCACATACGTGTGTGCTATACATATATGATTTATTATAAGGAGTTGGTTCACATGATTCTGTAGCCTAAGGAGCCCCATGATCTGCTCCTGTCTATAACCCGGAGACCCAGCAGGGTCAGTGGTATAACTAAGTCCGAAGGCCTGGGAACCAGGAAAGCTGATGGTGTGTGTTCCAGTCCTAATACAAGAGAAGACCGCTGTAGCAGCTCAAAAACAGTCAAGGAGAGAGGAGCAAATTCTCCTTTTTATTTTATTCAGGTCCACATTGGGTGGATGGGGTCCACCCTCTACTGGGGAGAGCAATCTGCTCCATTCAGTATAACAACTCAAATGTTAACCTCGTCTAGAAACACCCTCATAGATACACCCAGAATAAAATTTAACCAAAAATCTGGTCATGCCATGGCCCAGTCAAGCATGAAATTAACCATCACATGGGGCGCCTGGGTGGCTCAGTGGCTTAAAGCCTCTGCCTTCAGCTCAGGTCATGATCTCAGGGTCCTGGGATCGAGCCCTGCATCAGGCTCTCGCTCAGCAGGAAGTCTGCTTCCCCCTCTCTCTCTGCCTGCCTCTCTGCTTACTTGTGATCTCTCTCTGTCAAATAAATAAATAAAATCTTTAAAAAAAGAAAAGAAATTAACCATCACGGTTTCTCAATGGAGATTGTTTGTTCCCTTATTGTGCTTATTCATATGTACTTCTTTCATGCCAGCAAATAATAAGTACATGATAAGCCATGGAATTAAAAACGCACGAGGAAGAAAATTAAGTTATGGGAAGTGCTTGATTGGGAAGTGCTACATAAACTGGGCAAGGATCCTCATTTCATTCATTTTCTCTCTCATTCATTCAATCAGCATGTAATGGAAAGAATGGAGATTTGACCTTCACCACATCTGGGTTCCAATTCCAATTAAATCTTGGTGAAACAAGTTCCTTGTAAAATAAGAAATGGAACACAAGTGATAGTGGTTGTCAACAGTCAGTAGAAATAAAAATAATAGCAGTTTGACAAAGACAAATAACAAGGTAGGGTTCCCAGCCCTTTCTTCTTCTGGCAACTAAAGAGACATCTCTATTGCCCATTTAGTTCCTTCCCATTCCCTGCCTTTTCCTATCTTTGTTTGCCTTCTGGGCATTTGTTTGTTATAACACAGAATAGGGAGGATAGGGAGAAAGGAATCAAAGAAACCAAAGAAGAGGCAAGAGAAAGAAAGGCCAAAGTCCCCTGATCAAAGGAAAAGAAAGAAAAGGATTTGAGAAGGAAGGTGTTATGAGTCAGCTGTGGGGTACAAGAGGATGAGAGGCTGAGAAAGGAAGGGAGGACATGACTCTGCATTTTGAGACAGATTTTCATTCATGTTCTTCAAGGGGTATAGGCAACACATATAAGTGCTTTGTAAATACTTTTCCTTACTGAAGTATGTTTCTTTGAATGTGGCAGTATACATTCTTGAGAAATTATGTAGGGTCCTAGGATTTGAGTAATACTAACAGTAATGGTCATAATAATAGTAATCATGGTAGCAGTGGCAAGCACAAGGGCAAAAACAGCAGAGGGGTGAAGAAATAGGCAAGCCACTTTCACTCTTGAGACTTTAGGCTCCTCATTTACAAAATGGGGGAATTAGAAACATTAGAAACTACTTCTGACCTCTAAGATTCTGCGTTTCTTTCCATATCTACTAAGCACCCAGTCCTGAGCTAAATGCTAAGGCAGAGACACAAGAAATATAACAGATGATTCTAGGCCTCCAGGACTTGACAGAGAGAAGGGCCTTCTTGCTCTTCCTTCACATTCATAACTGAGCCCTGCCTCAGGGCCTTTGCACTTGCTCTTTCTTCTTCCCAGAAGGTTCTTGCCCAGATAGTCACAATAGCTCCTCCCTCACCTCATTCAGGTTTTTGCCTAAAGTCTCTGTGGTCAGCCACTGGCTAGCTGCTAAAGGGACCTGTTGAGCCCAGACTCGTGACCCCTGCCCGAATGGGCGGAAAGTGGGCGCTAGAGAATGGGCTCGACAAGGGGCCTTGAGGCATGCTGGTCTGTGATTGGTCATACTTCCTTGAAGGACAAGCTGCGCAGGTTGTGATTGTTTAGATCATTAAACTGCAGCAATGCCTCTGAAGCATGTGCACATGCTACTCGTAGTCTTACCCAGACTTCTTGGAGCCTGTGATGAGGGGAGCTTGTTTGGATGTGTTAAGAACAAATTCCTAGAACATGTGACTCCCAGGTGTAATCGTTTTTTGGACTTGTTTTTCACACACTATATGAGAAGGTGCGCTCTTGAATAAAGCCGAACGCAGTCTGGACATCATCCGTTGTGTTCCTCCCGCTCCCATACTTTGTCTCTTTGTCTTTTTTTCCTCATTCCCTTACCCTCAGTCCTGGTTCGAGATTGTCGCGCAGGCCGTGGCAAGTCTCCCTCCCAGTGAGTTCTTCCCTGATCACCTTACTTAAAATACCCTATGAATCTGGGGGGAACACAAGCACTCAACCCATGGCAATATTTAACATTTCAAAGAAAGAAGAGGAAAAGAAAAGAAGGCTTATCACATCCTATGTGACAGAGGAATCCCAAGAGAGCTGAGGTGGTTAATTTCCAGTCTGAGGCTAGATTATAGGTTTTTTGGTAAAATGTAGTTTTATGGCTTTTTTTATAATTAATAGTTCATAAAAGTAATAGCACCTACCAAAAAAAAGGTGCAACTCCTTTCTGTTTTCCCCATTTAATTCTCTACTACAATTGTCATCACCTAACATATTACATAACGTATTTATTTATCCAACATCCATTATTCCACATAATAATTTATGCGGCATTAAGATAAGATTTTTTTTCTCTGTTTTCTGCATTGCTATATCCTCAGTAACTAGAACAGTGTCTGGCATGTGGTAGAAGCTTAATAAATATTTGTTGAATGAATGAATAAGAGATCTGACATGACTTGGTCAAGCAACAAATCAGCCTGCATTTTTCTGAGTCGGGGGAGAAACAGCTGGGGGAGGACAGAGGGAAAGGGAAAGAGAGAATCTTAAGCAGGCTCCATGCTCAACATGAAGCCAACATGGTGCTTGATCTCAGGACTCTGAGATCATGACCCGAACGAAAATCAAGGGTTAGGCACTTAACCAATTGAGCCATGCAGGGGCCCCATAAGCCTGAATTTAATACAAGTAAGAAGTAGAAATAAACACTGAAGAAACTCAAAGAAGGAAGGGAGGCACATGAGCCAGAACACTTAGGAAAGGCTCATAGGGACAGGGCAACAGGGCTGTGCACGGAGAGGTGACTGGCATTAACTGGGAGATAATAGGGGAGGCCTTTTCAGGTTTTACAGGGAGTGGCAGGGTGGGAAGAAGGAAAGATAACACTGAAAAAGCCCATGGCATGCACATGCTATATTCTGGGATAAACAAAAAGGAACACCTACCTGGAATGGAAGAAAGGACCAGTTTAGCAAGTCGAAGGAGGTCAGGACAGGGGAGCAGCTGGAGACAGTCCCAGGAAAGCCCAAGGCCCCCAGACACACCATGTGCCGTGCCCGGACTTCTCACATATTCCAGAGGCCGAGTTGAGGGCCAGCTTGACGTGCTGGTACTGAACACTCGCTGGTGCTGGCATTGAAGCTGACCACTGGAAAAGAGAACAGGTTAAAATAGAGTACCCGTGACCCCCTCCAGGAGAAATTATAATGCCAATGTTAGTAATAGCTACCTTATTTCATGAACATGGCACTCCACAAGTGATACAGGATCTCCAACTTGTCTGATTACCTAATGCTGCATAACAAACTACCATTAAACACTGTGGCCTAAAATAACCATTTTATGTTTTTACAATTTTGCGTGCCAGGAATTGGGGTGGGGGTGGGGCTCAGCTTGGAGATCCATCTCAGATTCCATGCCACCAGCTGGGGTGACTGAGGCTAAGGGATTCACTTCACAATGACTTTTCATCACATCTCTGGAATTTTGATGCTCCTTGGCCTCACTCTGTCTCTCTTTCTCTCTACATCATCCAAGATCCCATCATATGGCTTCAACTTCTACAACACACTGACCTCGGGATAGTCAGATTTCTTACACACCAGCTCCAAGAGCAAATGTTCCAGGAGAGATGAAGTAGATGCATCCTTCTAAGGTCTGGGCCAGAAACTGGCATGGCACCTCTTCTGCCATGTTTTTCTTGGCGAGAACAATCACAGAATCTCTTCAGATTGAAGGGGAAGAAACACAGTCCCCATTTCTCAATAGGATCCTCCTATTGTCAAAGAATGTCAAAGAATCTGTGGTCCTCTTTAACCTACCATAGCAATCTGATAATATTATTATTTTTGTTCCTGAAAGACAGAAGCTGGAGCTAAAAAAGATGAGAGTAGGGACACCTGGGTGGCTCAGTCAGTTAAGCAACTGCCTTTGACTCAGGTCATGATCCCAGAGTCCTGGGATGGAGTCCAGCATCGGGCTCCCTGCTCAGTGGAGAATCTGCTTCTCCCTTTCCCTCTGCCTATTGCTCCCCTGCTTGTGTTCTCTCTCTCTCTCTCTCTCTCTCTCTCTCTCGTAAATAAATAAAATCTTAATAAAATTTAAAAAAAGAAAGATGAGAGTAACTTAAAGAGAAAGGCCAATAACTTAATAGTTACGATGATAATAATGAGAGACTTGATGAAGCCATTCTTAAACTTACTATAAATCCACTGTGGTCAACCTAGTCTGATATCTCTATAACACTAGACAAATGTGTGACATTGAATAGAGACTAGGATGAGGTTAATATATAAAGAAACAATATATGACCAACAAAAGGGCAACTTAATTCACTAGAAAAGCTGGTTTAAAAAAAAAAACCTGACTCATACCATATTGAAATATAAACTACAGGTGTATTAAGAAATGTAGGGGGAAAGGTGCATAACCTTAAGTAGCAATATAGAAAGATTAGATGGGTAGATGATAAATGGACAGAGATCATTCTGCAATCTTTATTATTTTATGGCAAAATATAATAAGCAAAGTCAAAAGAGTACTAGAATGGAAAATAAATACCTGGAACATGTGTGGCAGAGAGATGGCTATCCCCCTATCAAGAATTCACACTCAGAGATCGTAGCCCAGCCAAGAAGCATAGCTAGCCCCTTGCATCAATGTTGTATCAACCATGAAAGGTGTATGGCACTTATAGACCAGGGCTTTAAAGAAGTTGGTAGGGATTTTCCACCCTGTTTTTCCCTTTCCTTTGCTATATGTAGAGGACCCCACAGCCATGATGAATGGGAGAGCCATAAGATGGTAAGACTCCAACTCCGAAACGCCAATTGGAAGAAAGCTGCACACCTGCAAACCAGGAACGCTCACACTGGATTGTTAGAACAACAAATAATCTTCTGTCATATTAAGTGACTGAGATTTGGAGGTTCATTTGTTATAGAAGCTACCAGTATCCTAATTAATTCAACAAATTCAATCAATGAAGGGTTAATACCCCTACTACATAAAGAATAGCTACAAAATTGACTATTCGAAAAGAAAAAAAATCAGAAAAATATGAAAATTATAAAAATAGTCCAAATCACTAGTGAGAAAATCCAAATGGATAATAAGTATGAAAATATTCTTGAACATTTTTAGTAGTATTTGGGGAAATGCAAATCAAAGGAACTCATCAGACTGATAATTGAAGAGGAGATAATAACCAGAGCTGATGAAAATGCGAAGAAACAAGCACTTTTGAAAGTTGATTGCATGAATTGCTAGTTTTGAGGGGAAGATAATCGACCACTAGATATTAAAATTGAAAATAAGCAAACTCTATTTACGTTTATGAATGTATGAAAAAATTGTCATACATACAATTGCTACCTAACATATGCTCAATAAACAAACTAATGCAGGAAGCAATTATAGAATAAAAATTATCGTGTGAGTCTTCATAGCCTCTCAAAGGAGTTACAGAAGAGTTAGATTTACCTCTAACTCTCCTTTGTCCACATAGAAAAATCCTGTAATTGTCCATTTAGTTTCACCAATCTTCCTCTTCTCCTCTAGAGAACCAAGAGTTCTCTAGAAGGAAAAGACCAAAGAGAGTTGCATTTAAAAAAAACTGGGGACGTGGGGAGAGACATAAAACTGCTTAAGAATTACAAGGAAGTAATTCTTGGGTATGGTACCTGGAAAGACTCTGGAGCAGCCACTAGGTCTGAGCAAGATGGAGAGAAAAGGGAAGGGAAAGTATATGATGTTTCAGTGAATAAAATGGACCCTCCCCCTCTAATGTTCTCTGAGGAAGTCAATAAAAAATGAATATGAATTACTTTTTCATAACTTTTGCTCTTGCAGCTATTGTTACTGGGATGATCTATCTCTGAGACTGGACCATATAAGTCCCTGGAATAATGAGGGTTACAATTGATAATATCTCGTATTCTCTACTGTCAACACCTGTAATGCACCATTTCAGCTCTCAGGCCAAACCACAGCTCTTTAATTCACTTAACCAACATTTCTTGAACACCTACTGGGTGTCAGGGAATTACTGATTCACAGTCTCTGATGGCAGAAGTTCTAGAATATCCTGGAATTCTCTCAGAGACATTCAAAAGCCCATCACAGCAATCCATACATTGATATTTTTGTCTTCAAATAAAAACTGGGAATTCAAGTCTGGAGAAAGTGTAAGTGCAATTTATGCAGTTGATGTGGCAAAACACTGAACTTTCATTCTTTATGACTCAAACACCTTTTCCTGGACCCTTCCCCTTTCCATATAAAAACATCCTTGAACAGAACCTGCAGTGACAACCTATCAAGATGTCTATACTTAAGCCTTGTCAGATGCCAGAAACAGTGACCACCCATCACTCAGTGGCTCAGGGACTGCACATCCTGAACATCAGCACAAACCTCACACACAGACATTGTCCATTTGCAACCAGTGACGATCAACATGAGAAACAAGAATTGCACAGAAACAAGTGCCCTAAAAATTTTGCACCAGGCTCCCCTGAGTTGTCAGCCTGGTTTTGCTCTCCGCAAAGAAACCCACTGATTGCCTAGTGCCTCTGATGGGCATGAGAAATATCAGAGAAAGCCTTTCCCAAGCTCCCAGATGTTATTAGGTAGATGAAGAGAGAGAAGCTAAAGTCATACAGATGCATGATTTTCAAATAGGCGGAATGAAATAGATATTGTAGTATGAGTGGGAAGGGTTTAAACAGCTCTAGAGCTCGTTCACACTTAACCCCTACATTTTTCATGATGCTGACATGTTTAGGGCTCCAATACCTACAAGGTCTTTGCTACCCTATCCAAGATGAGCAAGGCACTTGACCTATATGGGTCTCAGTGCTGCTAACTGTAAAGTGAGGATATTATTGCCATAACAGAATTTAATTTTTAATGTATATTTATGTATGAATATATATACATACCCAAAATAGTGTATGGTACATGGATGGTATCATTTAAATAAGTCTCCTTTCACACTCTCTTCTACAGCATTGCTAAATGTTATCATGTTTGGCATAGCAGGCATCTGCTTTCCTAAAGGAGTCCTGAAGAGAAATACAAGACTGAGTGGCCTTTGAGACTGAGTCCATGTTTTCAACAATGCGTCATCCAAACTTAAGTATAGCTCAGTGAACTGTATAAAAGCTGGAGATTAAGAAAGCTGGAATCTGGTTTTCAACCACTCACAAAAAAAGAACTGTCCATCCCAAAACATCAATAGTACTAAAACGGAGATGACCTGAAATCACCACACTGTGAGGAAACAAGGTAACCACTTGTACAAGCCATATAAAAAGAGAAAATTCCTGAATTATTCCAGCTGTCCCAGCCATACCAGCCCAGGTGTCAGACATGAGCGAAGGCGCCATCTTGGCCATTCACATCCCATAGAAGCAAAGTGATGAAGAGCCAAAGAACCCAGAAGCATCAGGTTGAGCCAACCTAGGGGTCTCTAGCAGTCAGAGCCACCTCAGCCAAAGCTCCGATCCTCTGGGAGCCGACCTCACTGTTTGCTCTTTTAATTCATGACCAACAATGTCATGTCGCTTAGTTTTGGAGTGGTTTGTCCACAGTCATAGATAACAGAAGAGCAGCCTGTCAATATCAGAGAAAAGACTAACCTTTAAGAACCACGAAACTGGTTTTAGGAAGACTGGAACTAAGTAGACAGTGTAGGCTAATCCAACCTTTTTTTTTTTTTTTTTAAGATTTTATTTATTTATTTGACAGAGCAAGAGAGCACAAGCAGGGGGAGCAGCGGAGGGAGAGGGAGAAGCAGGCTTTCTGATGAGCAGGGAGCCTGATGCAAAGCTCAATCCCAGGACCCTGGGATCGTGACCTGAGCCAAAGGCTTAACCATCTGAGCCACCCAGGCGCCCCTAGGCTAATCCAACCTTAAGCTCAGTGATGCAATCTGTAAAATGGGGATATTAATCTCTATCGCTCAAGTTATTGGGAAAATTAAATAATCGTAAGTTTAAAAGTACTCACAATGCTAGCTAGCCTAGTCAGGCCACAGCACAAATAAGTTTAGGTTGGATTTGACCTGGTTTATCTTCAGAACATACAGCAAAGACGATCATTCTCTCAGACCTTCCACACTGAGTTGTGGAAAGGGACATGAAGAGGTTGTGTGTCAGAAACCCTCTTTCCCCTGCCCGCCTCATGCAAATAACCCACACAAACCACATCAAGCAGAGACCCACTTCTAAACCTCACTCGAGTTACTTAATATGTCAGTATCTTAATGTCCGACTGTATAAAATAAGGACAGTGATACTATATCCATCCCATAGAGTAGATCTGTGGATTAAATGAGATAAATGCAATATGAAGCTCTCAGCACAGAGCCCGGCACAGACCAGAGGTCAGAATCATCTTCTGGTCTACCGCCCACCTACTTCCTGGGCGTCTCTGAATCCCAGCAGTGGCCATAACCTACACTCTAAAGGGATCCTCGGCAATAGTGATAAAATAACCTTTCTCTCCCTTTGAATGATGCCAAAGGGACAGCAACCAGGAAAGAAAGTGGCTCCACCTCTCGTCCTCATTAATAAACAAAGCGTTCTGTGAAGCCCGTGGACATGTTCAGAAAGTCAAAGAAGAAAATCTTGTGACTTCTGCTGAGGTCAGGATGTGAGGAACCCCCAGCTGTGTAAACGCCCAAGAGGGAAACGGGTCTCACTCGGACCAGGCGGCTACATCTCTCTGCGTTACCCACACCCACTCTTTCATTTGGGGGCTTCACCATCCAGTGGTCCAGCCAACACCAACAATTGTTCTGCAAGACACAAAGGAGTACCAGTTAGAGTCCAGATTTTTTCTCCAGGTCTGAGGAAAAGAATTATCAAAAAGCTGTGACAACATCTGTCAGCAAGAAACTTGTCTGTGCATTGACACGTCCCGCTCCCTCTCTCCAGCCTCTGGAGTTGATCACAACCATGCCCTTCTGTCCCAAAGACTGTCTGTATCTTCCCTCAGGACTCAGGAACTTGGAAGCAAAAAGCTGCTACCCCACTCAAATCATCCAAATGAAAACCCCAGTGGTAGGAGTCTCCAATTCAAGAAGCCTATTCTGGGGCGCCCGGGTGGCTCGGTCCGTTGTGTCCTACTCTTGGTTTTGGCTCAGGTCATCAGATGAAACCTCATGTTGGGCAAATATTTTGTACAAATATGATTGTACAAATATGATTGAATTCCCTGGGGAACTGAGAAATGGCGAGGAAAATTATAAAAGCTTTTATTTGAAAAATAGAGTCCCCTTCTGGTCTATAGTATCCATGGTTTTAAAGTAAGCCTGAGAATCTGTTCTAAGGAAGAGCCCTGGATTCAATGATTTATGCTGTAAATCCAGAGGAATAACCCCCCTGCCCCACCACGCACACACACACACACACACACACACACACACACACACACGCACACCCATTAGCCACCCAATTAAAACATTTGGCTTTTTTTTTTCCAGATATGACATCCATTTAGAGTCCCATTCATTCTACACTCTCCCTGGTTTTATACAATCTCCAGGATTCACAAAAGCACTCAGCTATGAATGAAACAAAAGAATTCTCAATATTTGCGTAACAAAGTGCTTTCATATATATGATGAGTGGTGTTGGATAAACATGACGGTTTAAGTTGCAAACCACCTCTTTCCCAGCATCTCTCTATCCCTTGCTGAGTATATTTTTCCAGACAGCACTTACCACCTCTGGGCATACCGTATTCTCCTTAGGTGTCTGTTTATTTTTGTTTTGCCTGAACAGAATGCAAGCTCCACAAAGGGGAGATTTTCCCTGATTTGTCTATGGCTCTCTCCCTGAGCCTACAACAGTGTCTGATCCATGCCGGGCACTTGTCTAAATCAAGGTTCAGTGAGGAGACAGAAACCACAACAGCTCTTTAAACAAAGAGAATTACAGTTAACATCATTAACCCACCATAAAATTATTATCTTTTTAAGATTTTAATAATTTATTTGACAGAGAGAGAGGGAGAGAGAGATCACAAGAAGGCAGAGAGAGAGGGAGAAGCAGGCTCCCTGCTGAGCAGAGAGCTGGATGCAGGGCTCGATCCCAGGACCCTGAGATCATGACCTGAGCTGAAGGCAGAGACTTTAACCCACTGAGCCACCCAGGCGCCCCTAACCCACCATGAAATTATTAACCCAATAACTAAATGAGGGAAAATGTAAGTCAAGGAACCACCTGGGCTGGGTGAACCAAGGGAAGAGGCTGAAATGCTTAATTATTAAAACTTGGGAACCTGGAGAAGAGGTCCCATGGAGGCAAAACTCAGTCCTCTGGGGAAGGGGACACAGCTGAGCAGAGCCTGGTGTCCCTGAGCTCAGGGGAAAACGCCACAGGCCTGGGACCCAGATAAGAGGAGGGGCATGGCCTCGCTGATGTTTTTGAGGTGGGCGTGATGAGGCTGAATCTGAATGCAAACTGGCTTTGGTGGCTGGAACTTACTGCCTCCAGGAGGATGCCTCCCGGAACTGGAAGCCAACAAAAAGCCCCAGAAAGCACACCGGTTCCCACAGCGAGCCTGGTGGTGGGTATTGAGGAAGGCACGTATTGCATGGAGCACTGGGTGTGGAGCCTAAACAACGAATCTTGGAATACTGACAAAATAAAACAAAATTTTTAAAAAATAAAAAAATAATAATAATTTTTAAAAAACCAGCAAGGCTGAATTAAATCCTAGGTCTCTTTGGTCCAAATCCTAGCTGAGGACTTTTCCAACTCAACGGGTTGAGGAAGATAAAAGCAGCCAAGGCAGGAAGGTGGGAAAGGTCAAGGCAAGTGGAATGGGGCCATGGGGCCCAACATGGTGGTGGCCGGTAGAGGGGTTCCGATTTATCACAGCAGGCAACTGTATGTTTTTAAGCGGTGCAGTGAGGGTTGGTAAAATGTTCTACTCACAGTATATCATTTAACACTCCTGAATTTGCAGATAAATTAAGGGGAAAAAATAATGACTAGCAGGAAAGGGTCCTAAAGTGCTAGAGGGGTTGGAATCAGTCTGTGACTCCACCGAACTCAAGGCTCATTTCAGGGACCACACAGGTGTTCATTTAGGAAGAGAGCAGGGCATCGTGGTCACCGGGATGGAGAGCAGACCCTGGAGTCAGCGACAGCAAAATTAAAAAAAAAAAAAAAGCAAAATTAAAAAGCACCCATTTCAGTGCTTCCTTCTGAAGAGACAGTGAGTCCCAGGGGAGCCTGGGAGGGGCCTGGGTGTTCCCCTGAGTTTACCACAGGTGGGCTTTGGTTTATTTGGCTGAATAGGGTAGGAGGCAGGGAACACGGATAGAGTAGAGGCGTAGACACCCAGAGGAGAGAAGGGGAGAAAGCTAGATGGGAGGACAAGATGGGGCCTAAACCTTGTCCAGGGGCAGGCCCAACCCTGGGAGCATAAACATCTTCCTTTCTCTCAACCAGAGCAAAAAAGTTGTAATGAGATTATTTATCTCCCCATCAAGAAGCACTGTGGTAATAAGTCCCTTAGCTGACTGCTCTCGGGCTAAGCTACCCCACAAATATATGAAATGCCCAAACCCAGCAATCAGTACAGCTAATTGAAATGCCAACTTGAAGCTCACTAGATGAGGACTGCTAGGGTCACAGTCATTACCAGCGATTAAATGTTATGCGAAAAGATCCATGAAGAGACACAGTCTTAGCAGTACACTTTAACCCTGCTCCCACTGGGAGGAAAAAACGAAGAAAGCCAAACCCTGGACAAGAGGCTGGACTGGGACCATGGCACAGCTTATCCTGGAGGCTGAGCAGGGGCACAGAGACCCCTCCCCCTCAAGTAAATAAATAAGATCTTCATAAATAAATAAATTAAAAGGCCCTCCGATCAGGATGGCGTACCAGACCCAGGGGTCAGCTCTGGGTGCCAATCATAGCTTCGCCTCTTTTCTTTCTCAGCTGCAAAGCAAAGATAATAATAACCACACCTTGGAACTGCCATGAGGATTCAATTAATAAGTAGCTGAAACAGGGAGATGAATGTCTGGCGAGGAGCTGTTATTCAGCTTGTTCCCTGGGCACCAGTGGGTGAGCGATCCAGGCCAGAGAGGCAGGGGCTAGGACTCAGCCGTGCTCCCCCACAGGAGACTGAGCGGAGACTTGCATGGCCATCCAGGTGCTCAGCAACCCTCGGGTGACCAAATGGGTGAATGTCCTCAGACTACACCCTGTTCCATGTCTCTAAGCACAGGGCACTGCTGGTAGCCACCTTCCTGCCCCCCCATTCTCACGGCTCCCCTGCCTGCACTCCCTCCTCCCCTGCCACCCTTCGGTTTCCCTCTCTGCTTCCTCTTCCTCATAGCACCCCTGAGATAAAGGCATCTCCCAAATTTCTACCCTCTGCCAGCCCCCTTCCTTCTGCCACACTGTCCCATGCGCCTGTGCCGGGCTTGGGCGGAGAGATGTGTGTGAAGGCGCTCTCCCGTCTGGGTGAATTAGTAAATGGGTAGCTTATAGCCGAGGGAGGATTCCCCGTGGGCCAGGCCTTTTATGTGCCTTACATTGCTTTTCCTCGCTTTACCCCTCAGGAGGTATTAGCATCTCATTTTAGAGATGAGGAAACAGGCTACTTAGCCCCAAGTCGCACAGCTCATAAATTGGCAGGATTCAAACTCAGGTCTCCCAGACTCTGGAGCTCTCGCTAGACTGAAGGCCTTCGAGGGCAGAATCCATGTTTAAATGGATCAGCAGAGCTAGCTGAGCACACAGTAGGTGCCTGGTGACTGCTGAGTGCCCGGCGGACTCCGACCTGGGGAAACACTTGCCTGAGGAGCCCCTGTCGGGCAGAGAAGGGGTTAACAGCCCTGGCGGAGGCAGCCTGGCTCTGGGCGACCTACTCTAAATAATGAGCCTCCGGTATCCTTGCTAATGACATTCTCCTCTCATTGCTTCAGGTTTCACTTGCTGTAGTAATGAATTAATTAGTGAATATGGGTGAGAAGCTCTTTGAAGTTGTAAGAATCCCAGAGTACAAATACTAAGAAAAAGGAACCGAAAAGACTCCATCAGATAGCCTGTGAGTGCTGTTTAGCTCCGGGGGCTGAGCCCCCAGCTGTCTAAGGACCCTTGCAGACACAACAAAGGACAGGAAGAAGGGAACCCCGGGGGTGCAGTGAACACACCCGAACACCAGGGCAGTCTTCAGAGGCTCTCTGTCACCTGGAGTCTGGCAAACACTCCACCAGGTCTGCTTCTTCCCGAGGAATGCCTCTGATTGCCCGGCTGGCTACGTCAGGAAGAATCAGAGGCCGCCTACAGGCTCAGCAGTAATAGCGCCACGCTACCGCATCCGAGAAGTTGTACACTGTGGTTTAACCACGGGGACAAGATCCCTGCACAACCAGCCACCCCAAACGCAGGGACTTACATCAATCACTGACTTTTATAATCTGCAGATCAGCTAATTGATGAGGGCCATGGCCGATGTGGTTCAGCCCTGCACCCTCTCATTCCCATGATGGGATCAGCAGCTAGTGCAGGCATATCCGTGATGGCAGAGATGCAAGAGGGCAAACCCACCCGCTCAGGCCGCCATGAGTCTTGGCTGCTAAGACACCATTGGCCAAAACAAGACCTCAGAATGAGAGGAGCCCAGAGACAGGAAAGTGTCCCCAGTGACAATGGGAGGACACCGTAAAGTTACTTAGAAAAGGGGCTGGATACTGCCAGGGCTAGGGCATCAGGAGAATCTACCATGGGAACCGAGGGGTAGTATGGTGGTGGCAACCCATCCAGGTATTGGACAGCCATGATCAAAGATCCCAAGTCCTTACCCTGCTATTTGTGCAAGGTAGCCGCTAGAGCTCCACAGTGCCTGCCCCCCCTGTAAGCAGGACAGGAGCGCTCTGGTTCATTGGTCCCAAGCAGTCTGCTGCCCTCACTTCTGCTCCCCGTCTGGTCCCTGATAGCACTCAAGGCTCATATCATAAAGGGCACTTTATCCTTAACATTGCAGGTAGCTAACATACACACATGCCATCGTCTAGAAAAAGGAGGCCACTACTGAGAAAAAGTATTGCCGATCCAGCTGTCCCATGGGATAAATAGCTAAATAATAATGGCGGGCAGTGGTTGGCCATTGAAGCCTGGCAAAGGATAAACATGGAAACCTCATTCCCTGTAGGGACCGCCATCAAGGCTGCCGTGTCACAACTCCCTCTCCACCCCGTAGGCACATCCCATAGCTTTTCCATCTCTTTTAGATACTGAAAAATTAGCTCAGTGCAGTGGAATACACGCATCATGTCTAGTTCGGTAGACTCACCCTCCCCTCCCCCCACTCAGTGCTCAGCCTACTGGCCAGACAGACTTGGTGGGGAGAAGGAAGTAGTTTCCCTACCTCATCTGTCTCCAATCCTAGCTCGTCCAGAGGAGGAGAGGGAATTACAGAGAAGAGGAGGAAACCCTTCTTCCCAGGCAGGTACTCTTTAGGCCACCTATAAGCTCTGGGTGGTTGGCATCCAGATGCTGGCTATCTCCCAAAGCACACATGGGAGAACCTACAGGGTCTCTCCATCACACAGCTTCCTAGGGTGACAGATGTGCTCTGGAACAATCTCTTCCAGTCCCTCCATACCCACCTCATCTCTCACCCTGCAACCCACGCCACAGCCCACGTAGGCAGGGTACCAGCCACACGATTGTGCCAGACATCTCTGATGCCCCAGCTTGTGAGTCCTTGTTGTAGGCTCTGCTTTGGGGGAACCCAAGACAGCACAGCAGATCATGCTCAGCAACCTTCCCCTGCAGCGACACTTGATTTATGTGAAACTCCCACATCCTCGCCAAGCCAAAGGGATGAGGTCGGCTTCCCACTGCCACCCCGGCTCTTGGTCCTGCCGTTCCTTTCCAATGCTTTTCTCTGCAGAGACAGCAACCATGCCTCTACCAGTGAATTCTCAGACGGAAATGCTCATTCAGACATGAAAGACATGGACAAGAGAGCTGAGAGGTGTAGACGGGCACAGGTGCCCAAGTCAATTACCCCCAGCTTTGTAACCCAGCGAGTCATTCAACTATGCAGAGTCCTAGAACTAGAAGGTGCCTCATTTCCACACTTCACGCTTCACTTAACGAAGCCGAAGGGCAGAGGAAGGGACATGACTTACCCAAGATGACTCATAGGTTAGAAGAAGACACAAGCAGGAGCAGAGGCTTCCTGACTCCTAGGCCAGTGCCTTTGCCACATGGCTACCACTCTCAGGGGAAGAGCATCAGGCTGCAGTGAAACAAGCAGAAATTATGAGGTTTTATATACAAATGTTTGGATCCTGGTTCTTCTTACTCGTGGTGTGATCTTATTCAACCTCTTGAGTTCAGTTGCATTACCTGAAAAATGGTTATAATAATGCCTTCCTCATAAGGTTGATGTGCTAAATAAGCATGTAAATGGTAGAAGTTTTTACAATTATTACATAACCTCTCAAAGCTCCGGGCCTCTAATCTAAGAAATGTTGATAAATAATATTCCATATTCATATTCCTGGACTATGGGGATGTCATGGTAAGAATATATATGAAATCACTTTATTTTTTTTTAGATATTTTATTTATTTGACAGAGAGAGAGAGATCACAAGTAGGCAGAGAGGCAGGTAGAGAGAGGGGGAAGCAGACTCCCCACTGAGCAGAGAGCCCGATGCGGGGCTGGATCCCAGGACCCTGAGATCATGACTTGAGCTGAAGGCAGAGGCTTTAACCCACTGAGCCACCCAGGCGCCCTTGAAATCACTTTAAAAACAAAAAATTTACGCACATAAAAGACATTATTAGTACTATTATTGTTATTATTTCAAAATCAAAATCATTCTATCTGCCATCATTCAAATTATCACTCTGTGATTTCTGAGTAAAATCATTGTTGCTCAGGCTTTTCATAGAGGTCGGTGCAGTACAGGTTCCCACATCCCTGGAGTTTCTATAGAGTAAGACAAAGAAAAAAGATTTGTAGAATTACTGAGGTCCGAAGACTTGAGAATATTCTCTCGTTATTGCTTTGTCATGGTCAGAAGGCTGGTACCCCCAAAATGGTCTTAAGTGGTTGACACAGGTATTCCAGAATGAAAAGGGAATTATTGTCCCAGAATCGGGAAAATAGTGGGTGTTTCTTAAAGAGATTTACCAAAGTAAGGCAATCGAAACTAACCCTAAAGACAATGTCACCAGAACCCAGAAAATCATTTCCTCTCAAGGGGAAAATTAATAATTACCCTATATTTCCTAAAGTATGATAAATATATCAGTGACAGCGCATAAAACAATATACAGGGGCACCTGGGTGGCTCAGTGGGTTAAAGCCTCTGCCTTCGGCTCAGGTCATGATCTCAGGGTCCTGGGATCGAGCCCCGCATCGGGCTCTCTGCTCAGCGGGGAGCCTGCTTCCTCCTCTCTCTCTGCCTGCCTCTCTGCCTACTTGTGATCTCTCTCCTCTCTGTCAAATAAATAAATAAATAAATCTTTAAAAAATAAAAAATAAAAAAAAATAAAACAATATACATACAACAAACTACCAAGACCTGAAGCCAAGCATCCAAACGTTTGTTTGTGTGTACATACATGCATATGTCTAGATGTACAGACCTAAGCATATGTCTGCATGTATATGGGGGAAATTAAATGACATCAGTGCTGTTGCCCAAGGCAGTGGTGATGGACCTGGGAGTCTCATCCAGGGCCTGTGTTTCCGGAGCTTATCCTCTTTCCATTCTGCCTTGTTTGCTCTCTTGAAGACCTTGGCCCTCTAGTCTACTTAGTGACCCACACCAAAACCTGAAACCCAAAAGCCCTGTGATTTGTCCTAATAGGGAGCAAGGAAGCACGGGTTGGTTGGAGTGTAGTAGGTTCCTCCGCTGGGCTTGAAGGGAGAAGAAGGCACCCACAGAGCAGGGGATGCAGTGAGGGGTGGCAGCTCCCGAAGGAGAGGGAAGCCGATGGGTCCCAGGGACAGGCATGCCTGGGGGCTGGTATCTGAGAGAGGAGCACTTCCTGACCTGATGGAAGCTGTTCGTTTGCCTTTGCCTTCGTGGGAAAGTTCCATCCTTATCAATATCATGTGTCTGAGAAAAAGTGACAGTGACTGCTCTCCCCGGCGACGGTCTACACCATCAAGGGCTCGCCCCTCTGGCTGTTGCGACAGGACACCAGGATCACCTCCTGGGGCTGGCTCCCGGGTACAAACAGTTAAGACAGGTCAGTGGTGTCCTCAGTGACACCCAAACCCCCGACCCCACCAAAATTGAGGTGAGGTGAGGATTCTTGGCCACCCCTGAAGCCTGATGCTTCCAGCTGGCTCTGGGGAGCCAGGCCTGGAGTTCCAATAACGAGGAGCAGCTCCAGCAGGCAGGGGCTGGAAGGAACTTGGGGACAGGGGCAGGTGTGAGGTAAGGGGTAAGAAGTGGCCTTGGGAGTCCCAGTCAAACCCAACATGCTGTGTCTGCCCAGGCCCTCATCCCATCCAGTCCCCAGTGTAAGCCTGCGCCAGTCAGTCTTGGGGGCCTACCCTCAGTCCTCTGTTATCCCCACAACCTGAAATGGTCCAAAGACCCCCCAGCCTCCGTTCTGTGACCCTGAACTGAGGCCAGTGAAACGGGAACAGTTCCGACCAGAACTCGAGACTTGAAAAGAACTGAACCAGACTACCGCCCAGGTCACAGGCTGGGAAGGGGACAAAACATAGCCAGGACCTCCAAAGAGACCCCCGCAACTAAACGTTCACACTGGGAGCAGCTAAGGAAGGCCAACTTGAGTCTCCCAGAACTTGAAGCAAAGGGAGCATTCTTTGTTAAATAAAAAAAGTAGTCCCCCCTTATCTACCAGGCATGGGTTCCAAGATCCCCACCCCATGTCTGAAACTGAAGGTGCTACCAAATTTATTTAGACTATTTCTTCCTATACATACATACCTACAATGAGGTCTAGTTTATAAATCAGGCACAGTAAGAGATTAACAGCAGTAACTAATAATAAAATAGAGCAACTGTAACAATCTACTGCCGTAAAAGTTATGTGAATGTGGTCACTGTCTTTCAAAATCTTATTGTCCTATACTCACCCTTACTGAGCCCACATGAAATGGTAATAAATGCCTCCGTGATGAGATGAAGCTGGGAAATGACGCAGGCACCACCACGCAGGGTTATGGGCTTCCGGGAGGGGGCTGATGGCCGTCACTGACACAAGGGGGGAGTGAGACCTCAGGAAGGGAAACCGCGGATAAGTGGGAGTAAGTACCTGAATACGAAGGACTCGTTAGCACCACCTTCTGGCAGAAAGAAAAACTACAAGCAGCAGGATTTGAAAGCAACGGTAAGAGAAGTCACAGAGTGAGCATCTCCAACCAGGAGGAGCTCCAGAAGTCATATTCTAGGGAAAGTCTTTTGTTTAACAAAAAGGGAAACTGAGGCCCTGAAAGGGGAGGAGACTTACACAGGATCAAACAGATTGCTGGTGGCAGGGCTGATGCTTGAATTGGAGACTCCAAGCTTGTCTTTGAAGGAATTCCACATAAAGCTACAAAAAGCAACCTTGTTTCTTTAGTTATAAAGAAGTAAGAGAGGGGAACTTCACTCCCCCACAATCACTGTGCCAAGTAACAGGCTGATGTAGATTACAACCGTCCCCACTCTGCAAGGGAGACTGTTAGCTGGCTCCAGGGTCTCAAGCCCCTGTTCAGGCATGTTGGCGCCACAGCTCATGTTCTCTGATCCCAACGCCACGTTGCCTCCTGGCGGACTCAAAGCTGAAGTCTGGCAGATCTCTATGGCGGCCGCCTCCCTGTATCAATTAAAAATGCATTCACTGAATTTATCAGAAAGCCTGATGAGCACCCCTGAATTAAACAAACAGGGTTTTCTCTGGCTCACCTATCAAGGAATCTGGAGGTAAGTGGTTGCTGGCATTTATTCAATAACTCAGTAATGTCAAGGTGAGCAGCAAGGCTGTTCTCTTGACTTTTTCTCCTGCTTATCACATCAAGGTTTCGTGAAGCTACTAAAAACAAGGCCATAAGAAGGAGAGAAGCATTGCCTGCTGTACATGACCATTTTATCAGGAAAAGCATCATGCTTCCCAGAGCACCGGGCAGATTCCGACCCAGTGACAGAGGACCCCCCCCCCATCCTGCAGGATGTGCCAGGCATTGCAGAGATGCTCTTAGCTAAGAAGACGGGGGGGCTCTGACAACGTCACAGGGGTTTACCACGTCTGCCATACCACACTGTCCCCTGAAATCAATAAATTGCTTCAGACCTCACCTCGCCTTCAACCCCATCATCCAAATGGTTATCAAATTCTGCGGTTCCTCTCAAATCAATTCTCTTGGTCTGTGTCCTCTATTAGAGTATCATTCAAGGATTCATCGTTCCTCATCTGATAACTTTAAGAGTAACGAAAAGTCCCTTTGGACTCTGGCCCCCACCTACCTCTCTATCTGTATTTGTCTTCGCTGAAACTGCCCCTTATAAGCAACACTAGCATGCACTTAATGCTGTTACTGGCTTCGTTCCTTCACACTCACTGCTGCTCTGCGTCCTCGATCACAGCCTACCCAACCCCACTACCCCACCAAACCCTCACTCTTACTCCAACAAATGTGCTCTCTTCTCATCCTTCAAGATGGCTTACACGACCATTCCTCCAGGAAGCCTTCTTTGATGCCCCATGTTAGTTACACGACCCTCTTAGGGAGCTCCCTCTTTGGGAGCTCTGTGCTCCCAAAATCTCTACTCATAAATTCCACTCTCATCTATACACGGAGGGCTCCCAAACCCCAACCCTCTGCCCTGTCCTCTCTGTGGGTCTAGATTTAGCAGTAACATGATCTTCCTCTATCAGTTGGGAAGACGTTCGCTCAGTTTATCAGAAAGCCTGATATACACTCTTGAATTAAATGAAGAGGGCTCGATCTTGCTCACATATTGAGTAACCCGGAGGTAAGCGGTTGCTGGCACTCGTTCAATGGCTCGATATCATCAGGGCCGGCAGCAAGGCTGATCTCCTGACTCTCTGAGGAGGTCCAATAGTAGTACTCTCTTCCCTGCCCAGTTGTGAATTAACTGAGAAATAACTTCTAGAAAATCAATACATAATCTTTTTACTGATAGAAACTGACACTGGAGAATATATATTACAAAGCTGAGCAAGTGGGATCCCCAGTCGAGGGCCCCAGAATTAGACTTAATCCATTCAGCTCCGTGAGACTGAAGCAGGCTACAGGTCCACGCCTGCTCTGCCCCCACTGGCCTTTACCTCACAGCACGCTGTCCTCAAGTTCTGTGCCTCCATCACAATACAGCTTCCCAAGCATCTCGCTCCGTGTTGTGTCCAGAGGGACCACTTTGACTTGCCCCTTCTCTCTGCTCATTCTCTGTGCTGCAATCAGAGTGGTCTTCCTAAAAACTACATCTAATCACGTGGCTCCATGCACACATGAGAATGACCGCCCCTGCCTCAGCAGCCCCTGTTGGCCCTCATCTTTCTCTCAGACATATGGTACACCCGAGGAAGCTCTCCAATGGCACTGATCAGTGGAGAGAAATACATGATAGCATGTCAGAGCAATGTTTTGCAAATAGTAAAAGCTCTCTGAATGGTTTCATCCCCGGGGACAGTCCCTGGCTTTGAAGGAAGTGGCTGTCTGACCACTTTAGCAAAGACCCGTGCTCTGGAATACACCCAGGGCAACACCTTGTCATCTGCTAAAAGGTTTCAGAGCAAGAAAACATCCCAGGTGAGAGAAATATGGGCAACTTCAAAATTGCTGGCAGCAGTGAATCCTGACCGCCACTGTCTCCCTGGGCACAGTGTCTGGGTAAGTCTTATTCTCCCCTGTTGTTCGGGACGGAGCATAAGGAAGAAATCCTGCAAGACAGTCTTTTGTCTCTGTTGACAGGCTGCTGGGCTCCCTGTGGGTGGAACTCTGCAATGTCCTCTGTGGCAAAGATCGGGGTCTGACCCCGGGGCCCCAGCTCCAACACTGATCAGTTGTATTATACGATCCTGAAAAAATCATCCACTTCCCTGAACCTCAGTTTCCCTTTTCATCACCAGATCTCTGGAAAGCATCTTTGTTCTCTTCATCATTCAAATCTATGCAGTACAATTTATTTCTTCCCCTGGCTCCCTCAGCTCTGGTGACATCAGCCATGGTGCGGTGTCTAGGACATTTCGGACACACACCTCAGGACCCTTATGCTGGCCTTCTTTCACCCAGATAGTAAGGTGGCTCTCTCCCCCGGGCCTTTCTGTCTTTGCTGATCATCCTGTTTATAATTACAGCCCCACTCCAACTCCCCAGCACTTCCTGCCTCTTCTCCCTGCTGTATTTTTCTCCATAGTAGTCACCACCTTCTAACACACTATGCCATTTGCTCACTTAAGTGTGTCTGTCTCCAACTTCCTAATCCATCACAGTGGAAGCCTGAGAAAGCAGGGAGTTTGCCTGTTTTGTTCACTGTTCAGAACAGGGCCTGGCACATTGTAGGGGCTCAAAAATATCTGTTGAATGAGCAAATAATTTCAGCACACCTTTATTGAGCACTTACTGTTTATCAGGCTCTAGGACACAGAAATGAATAAGACAGCTCCTCAAGATGCTAAGTGTCTAGCCGGAGAGACAAATAACGGAATATATAGCTCATCAATCAATAAAACAGGGGCAGAAATGGAAGGACAATGGGATTAGAGGTAATTTAGAGGGAGAGCTAGCTCATTCTCTCCATAGGAGGGAAAAGTCAGAGGATGCCCAAAGGACTGACTCCTGTCCTGAGTTTAAAAGGATAGATAGCATTTCCTAGGGTTGGAGGAGCCGGAAAGCTGTTTCAAGGTAAAAGCTTTGTTTCAGAAAACACCAAAGGCAAAACTGTCATTTGCTAAAAATTTTCTATTATGAGCAGAGGTGTCTATCTCTTAGATCACTTAATGGATGCTGAGTAGATAAAAGAGACAGTCTAAGACATCTCCTACTTGTACTACCCTACGTGTCCATGGCACTATGGTATGAGACCAAAACCTTCTGCCAGACAAAAGAATCTCCCAGCACCCCAAAAAGAAATTTTAGCATTATAGCCTTCTTTGAGGAAGAAATTCTTCCCAGAAGTCTCAGTGAAAATGCATGTTTGCAGAGGAAGCCAGTGTCTTGAGCTCCCAAAGCAGACTGTTGCATTAAAGACTTGAATTGAGGAATGCCAGGGTGGCCCAGTCAATGAAGCATCTGCCTTCGAATCAGGTCATGATCTTGGGGTCCTGGGATCGAGCCCCACATCAGGCTCCATGCTCAAGGGAAGTCTGCTTAAGATTCTCTCTCTCTGCCCCTCCTTTTGCTCATACATTCTCTCTCTCCCTCTCTCTCTCAAATAAATAAAATCTAAAAAAAAAAAAAAAAAGACTTGAACTGACACCTGGAAATAAGCAACGTGCTGAGAGCACGAGAGGACAGGTGAATTTTCATGGAGACAGCAATGGCAGAGAGCAAGGGTGGCCAACCACAGCTCCCCAGCACCTGCTTTGTGTGGCTAAACCCAAGGAAGCACTTCACATTCTTAGATGGTTGAGAGCGGAGGTGAGGGGAGGAATCTCAAGAAGAATACAATTTCTCAATAAGGGAGAATGACATGCCATTCACATTTCCATTTCCATCAGTAAGGTTTTACTGGAACAGGGCATACTCTTGTTAAGCTGCAATCACAGCTACTCTCATACGTAGTGGCATAGCTGTGTAGTTGCAACACAGTAGAAAGGCTCAGACATGTATTTTCTGGAGACATAGAAATACAGGACTGTGAGGTTCTCTTTGGCAGATAATACTGGCCCAGAAGCTACAAAAGTTAGAAGTCAGGACAGATTAAGCTACTCCCCTTAATCTCACTACCAGGTTAGTAGTAGGCTAACTACGTACTCAGGCTCACTACCAGGTTATCTGAAAGCATTCAGAGCTCAGACCAGATAATTCCTGTGATGACTAATTTTAAATGTCAACTTGGCTAGCTCGTGGTATCCAGGTAGCTAGTCAAATGTCAGTCTAAATGAGGGGGAAGGTATTTTTTAGATAAGATTAACATTTAGGTCAGTAGAGTTTGAGTCAACCACCTCACCCTCTTAATGTGGGTGGGCCTCATCCAATCAGTTGGAGGTCTTAAGAGAAAACAGACTGAGATCCCCTGAGGAAGTGGGAATTCTGCCAGCAGAGTGCCTTCAAACTCAAGCTACAACATCAACCCATTCCTGGGTCTCCAGCCTGCTGGCCTGCTCTGGATATTTTATATATGTAACCAATAGGATGTGTGTGTGTACACACACACACACACACACACACACCCTACAAGTTCTGTTTCTCTAAACTAATACAGCTTCCAAGTGGAAATTTTTGAGCAGGAGTTGAAAGGCCCCTTTGACTTCTCATAAGATCTATTGTCACACTTTAGTGGATGCAGAACTGGAAAATTAGGGAGAAGAGAGGATTTTTCAACAGAAAGGAAGAAAAGGAAAAGGAAGAAAGTAGCCAGGGGCCAAAAAGCACCTATCTCTATTCAGCCCCTCCAGGAAACTGGCACCGCATGGAGTAAGCAGTGTGAGAGACTCTTGTGGAGGGAATGGTTGTGTAAGCTGAAGGTAGAGGGACGGGGAGTAGACAGAGAAAGGCTCCAGACCATGATGCTGGTTTGACATGACTAAAGGGAGCGGGGGAAGAGAGAAAATTAGATTGAGGAGCATCACATTGCAGTGCAGCTCAGAACTTTTCACCCAGCCTAGTGGGGAGCCCCGGTGTGAAGAATGCTTGGAGAAGGGTCCAGACCTGAGCAGACATGGCAGTCTTTGTAGCTCTGCTGACCTTGGTTCAGGCTTCTCCTCCAGCACCGCAGTGGATGCCAAGGGCCCTGCGGCCATCAGCTGACTACACTACTCAGGGCAGGTCTCTCCTGAGGGGGTATTTTATCAGACACCCACCTGGGCACCTCAAGCCCTACTTGCATGGATGGTTGGGGAGACTAAGCAGGGAATGGACACTGAATCCACACTCTTGTTGTTCTTTTTATCCACAAGCCTGCCTGACCAAACACTGAATTATTCATGTACTTGTAGGAGAAGCACATGGAACAAGATTATTGCCCCATAATGTTAACTACAGCCAATATGATAATCATGGTGGACAGACGCTGCGGTCACCCTAACAACTCCTTAGAGAGCCACCTATTTGTTACCCTCAACACTGTTCTGATGGCAATGTCCCCAGGTACCCTCTTCCTGGCCAAGTAGGACATTTCAGCCTCTAGCTGCGCGGTGAGTTGAGAGAGAGGCTCATGTTCATCGCCAGGAAAATCAAAGCCTAGTCAGGAAAACCATCAGGAAGTAGATGCTCCTGGTTTCTGGGATCACTAGCTGTCATGACAAAGCAAGTGTGGCAATATCTTGGCCATCGTGTGCTGAGAGTCCCCAAGAACAGAGTGGAGTCGAGCTGAGAGAGGCAGAAACGTATGGCCAAGCTAAAATAACTTTCTACAGAAAAAGAGGCAAACCCGAGTTTATCACTAACACATTTTCACTGAGGAAAGTTACTAATGTGTATGTTTCCTCCGGAAGGAAAAGGAAATGAGAAAGAAGTTTCTAGAAAGAATTGTAAATGAGGAAATTGGTGGGGTTTTTTTAAGTGGACAAATCTAAGCCAGCATTTATAAGATAATAATAAATCAATTATTCAATTAAACCCTGGTGATTAATTGGGGATAAAAACAAGGTTGAAAGTGAATAAGGGAAAAGGGTAACATATGAGGTCAAAAAAGGGACACTAGGGTACAGTAATCCAAGGAATCTCATATTTTTCAGGACTTTAGACACATAATTTAACTTTAGACTTGTTTAGTTATGATGTAGGTTAAAATTAAGAGACACCAAAAGAAACCTCAAGGAAACTAAAACACAAGAAAAGGGATGTAAGGAAGAAACATAAAAAAATGCCAAATGGGAAGCACAAAATAAAGTGATAGTAGTAAATCCAAGTATATCAGTAACCAAATAAATAATAGACTAAACCCTCCAAGTAAAAGAAAAAATGGCTATCGGGTCTGGGGCAGGAAGCATGTAAGAGAAGTCTGGAACATCTTGTTATATCAGAAGGCAAAGAAGTTATCAAACAGGGGTGAGGAGCAAGATGGCAGAGGGGCAGGCGACCTAATATCATCAGGTCCCAGGAGTTCAGCTAGTTATCAAGCCATTCTGAACACCTACAAACTCAATAGGAGATCAAAGAGAAAAAGAGCAGCAATTCTAGGAACAGAAAAGCAACCACTTTCTGGAAGGTAGGACGTGTGGAGAAGTGAATCCGAGGTGATATACAGGAAGAGAGACCCCGGGGGGAGGAGCCAGCTCCTGTTAAGCAACAGAGTAGCAGAGCACAAAATCAGAACTTTTGGAAGTCTGCTCCACTGAGGGATGTTGTTCCAGAGGCTAACTAGGGGATGGAGCCTTGTGGGGACAATGTGGTCTTGGGACCCATGGGGACACAAAAAGACCATAGGTGTCTGAGTGTGGCAGAGTCCCCAGGTATCGGAGTGGGGAAGCTGGCTACAGAGACGGAGCCCAGGAGGAAGCTCTCAGCTCGGGGTTACCTTAAACCATGATCCGAGGCACAGTCAGGTCACTGCTTTTCAAGCAGGGACACCACAAGTGGCAGATCCAAGGAGACTCACCTTCCTCCTCTGGGAGGAGCTGCACAGGAGCACGCTGCAGGAATCTGCTGGGTTTGGAGACTCCTAACAGGGCCATGCACCTGAGATAGAAACGCACAGTCACAGGCTGGGTGAGCTCCGAGTGCGACTGGAGACCAGGGAGATGGGAGGGATTGACTGCTTTTCTCTGAGGGTGTACTGAAAAGTGGAGCCCTGAGCTCTCAGCTCCTCCAGAACTGGTGACAGGGAGGCTGCCATCTTCATTCCCTCCCTCCAAAGTGGTACAGAAAACATTCAGGGAACAGAATCTCCCGAGAATGAACGCGAGCAGATTACTTAGCCCAGACTCTGGCAAGGGCAGTGCGATTCTGCTTCGGGCAAAGACATTTGAGAATCCCAGCACCAGAACCCTCCCCCAGAAG
The DNA here is from genome assembly GCA_028646535.1 of Procyon lotor. Classification (NCBI taxonomy): domain Eukaryota; kingdom Metazoa; phylum Chordata; class Mammalia; order Carnivora; family Procyonidae; genus Procyon; species Procyon lotor. The sequence continues at coordinate 151,607,946 of CM053606.1, read as the reverse complement.
ATCAACAAGAACATCCAGCCAAGACCAAGTTCACCGATCAATGAGAACTACGGAACTCCAGAGCTAGGGGAAGGCAAAACATAGAATTCATGGGTTTTTTTCCCACGATCCTTTAGATATTCAAAGTTAAGTTTTTTTAATTTTATTTTTTTCTTATTCTATTTTTAAAATTTTTCCTCTTTCCTATTTTAATGTTTCTTAACTATTTTATCAATACCTTTTTTAAAATATTTTTTTAAATATTTTATTTATTTATTTATTTGACAGAGAGAAAGAGATCACAAGTAGGCAGAGAGGCAGGCAGAGGGAAAGGGGGAAGCAGGCTCCCTGCTGAGCAGAGAGCCTGATGCAGGGCTTGATCCCAAGACCCTGAGATCATGACCTGAGCTGAAGGCAGAGGCTTTAACCCACTGACCACTCAAGTGCCCCTTAAAAATCTTTTTTAATTTTCATTTTTATAGTCATATTTTATCCCTTCATTGTATATAACCTTATTTTTTCTATACATATAGGTCTTTTTTTTCTTTAAAATTTTGGGATACAATTTATTCTAATACATCAAAATATACCCTAAATCTAGTGCATGGTTGTGTTCTAGCCTTCAGTTTGATCACATTCTTTCCTCTTTTTCTTTTCTTTCCTTTTTTCAACCAACTTCTTATCTTATCAATACCTTTTTTAGAATCCTTTTTAATTTTCACCTTTATAGTCATATTTCATCCCTTCATCGTGTTTACCCTTATTTGTGTGTGTGTGTTCTTTCTTTAAAATTTTGGGGGTTAGTTTCTTCTAACAGACCAAAATACACCAAAAATCAGGTGTGGGCCCCCTTCAGTTCACTGGACTAACATATATATATTTCTTTTTTCTTTTTTCTTTTTTGCCCCTTTCTTCTCCTCCCATTTTTGGGTCTCTTCTGATTTGGTTAGTGCATATTTTTCTGCAGTCACTGCTACCCTTTTAGTATTTTGTTCTCTCATTCATCTATTCCTACCAGGATAAAATGACAAGGTGGAAAACTCACCAAAAAAAGAACAAGAGGCAGTACCGACAGCTAGGGACCTAATCAATACAGACATTAGTAATATGTCAGAACTAGAGTTCAGATGACAATTATCAAGGTGCTAAATGGGATCCAAAAAAGCATGGAAGATATTAGAGAATCTTTTTCTGAAGAAATATAATCCCTTTCTGGAGAAATAAAAGAACTAAAATCTAACCAAGTTGAAATCAAAAAATCTATTAATGTGGTGCAATAAAAAATGGAGGCTCTTACTGCTAGGATAAATGAGACAGAAGAGAGATTTAGTGATATAGAAGACCAAATGATGGAGAAGAAAGAAGCTGAACAAAAGAGAGACAACTACTAGACCATGAGGGGAGAAGTAATACCATAAGATGAAACAATATTAGAATAAATGGAATCCCAGAAGAAGAGAGAGAGAGAGGGTCAGAAGGTATATTGGAGCAAATTATAGCAAAGAATTTCCCTAATTTGGTGAAGGGAACAAGCATCAAAATTCAGGATGCACAGAGAACCCCCCTCAAAATTAATAAAAGTAGGTCCACACCCCATCATCTAATACTGAAACATAAAAGTCACAGTGACCAAGAGAAAATCCTGAAACCAGCTCAGGACAAGAAGTCTGTAACATACAACAGAAGAAATATTAGATTGGCAGCAGACCTATCCACAGAGACATGGCAGGCCAGAAAGGACTGGCATGATATATTCAGAGCACTAAACGAGAAAAATATGCAGCCAAGAATATCCAGCTAGGCTGTCATTGAAAATAGAACGAGAGATAAAAAGCTTCCAGGACAAACAAAAACTAAAAGAATTTGCAAACACCAAACCTACAGGAAATATTGAAAGGGGTCCTCTAAGCAAAGAGTGAGCCTAAAATTAACATAGACCAAAAAGGAACAGAGACAATAGACAGTAACAGTCACCTTACAGGCAATATAATAGCTATTAACTATTATAATGATACTATTATAACTATTATATTAAAACAATATAATAACTACCTTTCAATAGTTACCCTGAATGTAAATGGGCGAAATGCCCCAGTCAAAAGACATCAGGTATCAGAATGGATAAAAAAACAAGACCCATCAATATGCTGTCTACAAGAAACTCATTTTAGACCCAAAGACACCTCGAGATTTAAAGTGAGGGGGTGGAAGACAATTTACCCTGCTAATGGACATCAAAAGAAAGCTGGGGTGGCAATCCTTCTATCAGATAAATTAGGTTTTAAGCCAAAGACTATGATAAGAAATTAGGGAGTTGATCCCATTTACAATTGCACCCAAAACCATAAGATACCTAGGAATAAACCTAACCAAATAGCTAAAGAATCTGTACTCAGAAACTTATATTCATGAAAGAAATTGGGGAAGACACAAAGAAATGGAAAACCATTCCATGCTCATGGATTGGAAGAATAAATATTGTGAAAATGTCTATGCTACCTAAAGCAATCTACACATTTAATGCAATCCCTATCAAAATACCATCAATTTTCTTCAAAGAAATGGAACAAATAATCCTAAAATTTATATGCAACCAGAAAAGACCCCGAATAGCCAGACAAATGTTGAAAAAGAAAACCAAAGTTAGCAGCATCACAATTCCAGACTTCAAGTTTTATTACAAAGCTGTAATTATTAAGACAGTATGGTATTGGCACAGAAACAGACAGATCATTGGAACAGAGTAGAGAGCCCAGAAATGGACCCTCAACTCTATAGTCAACTAATCTTCAACAAAGCAGGAAAAAATGTCCAATGGAAAAAATAACAGTCTCTTCAACAAATGGTGTTGGGAAAATTGGACAGCCACATGCAGAAAAATGAAACCTGACCATTTCCTTACACCACACATAAAAATAGACTCAAAATGGATGAAAGACCTCGATGTGAGACAGGAATCCATCCAAATCCTGGAGGAGAACACAGGCAGCAATCTCTTCGACCTTAGCCACAGCAACTTCTTCCTAGAAACATCACCAAGGCAAGGGAAGCAAGGGCAAAAATGAACTATTGGGACTTCATCAAGATCAAAAGCTTTTGCACAGCAAAGAAAACAGTCAACAAAACCAAAAGACAACTGACAGAATGGGAGAAGATATTGCAAATGACATATCAGATAAAGGGCTAGTATCCAAAATCTATAAAGAATTCACTTCCTAAATTCACTAACCCGCCTGGCCTGGACCCATTCTGTCACAAGCCCAAACCCTGGCAACCATGTTTAAATATGGCCCTTCACTAGTATTACATGCTATTCCTCCCACCAGGTCTTTTCCACATCACCAACATCTTCATTAACACACAGCTGAACTAGTAGTGCAGCAACCTCTTACCCTGGCTCCTTGATTTCTGGTTATTGCCCACCCCTCAACCCATCATGGCAACCATGGACAACTTAATTTCACTTGAAAAGAGAGAAAGAGGGGCTTCTTGGTGGCAGCACAGTCAGTAAAGTGTCTGACTCCCAATTTTGGCTCAGATCTTGATCTCAGAGTCATGAGATCAAGCCCCACATCAGGCTCAGCGCTCCAGTGAAGAGTCGACTTGTCCCTCTCCCTCCCCCTCTGCCCCTCTCCCTGCCTCTAAAATAAATAAATAAATAAATAAATAAATAAATAAATAAATAAATAAAATCAAAGGAAGGAAAGGAGGGGAGGGAGGGAGGGAGGGAGGGAGGGAGGGAGGAAGGAAGGAAGGAAGGAAGGAAGGAAGGAAGGAAGGAAGGAAGGAGGGAAGGAAGGAGAGGGAGGGGAAAAGGAAGTAAGGGAGGGAACCTAACCATGCTTTCAAGTTCCAGAGCCATCCACAACTCCCTGTTGCCTCTCAGATGAAGACCAAGCATTGCTGGCCATTCAAGCCTGTGGCTCCTCACTCACATTCTGCCCTGCTCCCATCCATGCCTTCTAGGCCTTTTGTGGACTCAGTCATGGTATCCTCTCCTCCTTTGTTCCCTAAGGACTGTTTTCTCAGGATTCCTCCTGCATGCCCAACTTCTCCCCCAAACTCCCACAAACATTCCCTCTGTGTAAAGGATTTAGAGGCTTCCCTTATCATGTTACTTTATAAAGTGAGTGATTTCTCCTGCAGTAAGTAATTGCTCTTTCATCAAATATTTACTGAGCACTTTCACCTAATGACCTACATCAGAGTATTTATACCAGCCCTATTTGTAATCACTGAAACCCAAAAGCAACCTAATGTCTTCCTACAGAATAATGGACAAATTAAGTGTACTACAGAAAGGAATACTATACAGCAGTGAGAATAAATGAATGTCCATAATATAGGAGGTCTATAGGACTTCATCCATACCGGTCCAGGAAAAGGCAGAAATGAAGCTGCAGTGTTAGAGCCTGGACAGTGGATACCATTAGTGAGGATTAGGGGACAGGGGTTGGTGACTGGAACACTAGGGAGGCTTCCAGGATCATACAGCTCTGCTTCTTGATTCTGGTCACAAGGTATGTTTCCTTTGTGAAAATTCACCAAGCTATACAATTCATTTGCACACTTTTCTGTATATGTTAAACTTCAACAGGGTGCCTGGGTAGCTCAGTCAGTTAATCATCTGCCTTTGGCTCAGGTCGTGATCTCAGAGTCCTGGGATCGAGCCCTGCATCGGCCTCCCTGTTCAGTGGAGAGTCTGCGTTTCCCTCTCCCTCTGCCCATCCTCCCTGCTTGTGCATTCTTGCTCTCTCTGTCTCAAATAAATAAAATATTTTAAAAAAAAAGGATTGAGAAGTTTTTCCACCTGAATTAAAACAATGTTCTGAAATTTGCTTGTGTTTAGAAACGAGTGAGGAGGGGCACCTAGGTGGCTCAGTCAGTTGAGTGTCTGCTTTCAGCTCTGATCGAGCCCTGTCTGGCTCTGGACTCCACAGGGAGTCTGCTTCTCCCTCTGCCCCTCCCCCCACTCATATGCTGTCTCTCAAATAAATAAATAAATCTTAAAAAAAAGAAAAAGAAAAGAAAGAAAAAGAAATGAATGGACTGTGCTGGATTTGTAGGCTGAGGCTCGGGCTGGCTTCATTTTGACAGCAGTCCCATGAGCTCCGACAGCAAAAACAGATGGTGACCTCAGTCAGCAGACTGCAGGGGGTGCTGCATGATGGTGAACAAGGTCCCCAAAGCTGTGGTCAGGATTCGGGGCACTCTTTCCTAATAGCACCTGTCATTTCTCACCTGCAGGTGTGGATGTGAGCCAGGAGTCACCGGTAAGTCATCAAACATGAGTCATCAATAGAAAAGAAATTCATTACAAAAAGTCCAAAGCCCACCTATCTGTGCTAGGAGCCAGGATGGCCCCTTCACCTCTTTGATTCCCTCTCCAAAAATCTCTCTCCAACTCCACCCTTTCTTACCATCTCACTTCCAAAACCTAAGCCCCCCTCACATCTCTACCACACTTGTAAGCTCTCCTCACCTATCTCCCTGATTCTTTCTTGCCCTGCCAGTTATACCAATTTCCTTTCATCCTCTTAAACCCACCAAACTCCTTCAAACTTGGCAGCTTGCCCTGCTGGGAACATTCCATGCCCTTCTTCAGCTAGTTAAACTGACTCATGCTTCAGATATCTATTCTAATGTCACCTTCTCAGAGTTCTTGGGGACCCCTCCCAATCTAAAGGAAATCCCTGACCCTCCATTTTCTCCCTGAATAACCATCACAATTTCTACATATCTTTTGAACTGTGTATTTGCTTGCATATCTATCTCAGTCACTGCTAGACTATAGACTTTCTTCGCCACTCTATTCTCAGAGCCTAGGAAGGCTGCTGCAAATATAGTAGGTACTCAGTATTCTTTGGTCAATTGGATTTTTGGTTGATTGATGGGTCTCTGAAAGGGGAACATTGCCAAGCAACCTTAAATTGCAAAAAAGAAAGACTTTTCCCTCATTAGGAAAGACGTTTGGGAAATAACGTAAGAATCATGCTGCCTTTTACAGCTAAAAGTTATAGGCAGCCACATGGATCAAGCACGAACCAGACAGACCTCATCCTGACACACATGACCTCTGTGATCTTCAGAAAGTGACTTAACCTCTTGGAGCCTTAATTCCTTCCTGACAGTTGGGAAAACAATTGGGAAATTGATAATAAGAATATGATAGTATTTTATAAAATTTTTTTAAAGATTTTATTTATTTATTTGAGAGAGAGAGAGAAAGTACTTTGATTATGGACTTCCATCTTCCAGAACTGTGAGCAGATGAATTTGTGTTGTTTTAAGCTCCCTAGTTTGTGGTGCTTTGTTATGACAGCCCTTGGACACTAATACACACACACTTGCAATTTGCCACTTTGTATACCTACTGGTGGTACATGCACCACACCCTTGCCCTAGTGAGTGAGCCTTTGTAACCAAGGAAACAGCCCTAGTACTTAGCCTTAAAAAGATACCAGGAATATTTCTCAGCCAAAGATAGAGAACAAAGAGGAATTGTTCCTCTGAACTGCCTGCTCCTTGGATGATACTTGTCAATCTTAATGTCCCAATTCCCTGCTTGCACATAATGCCAAGACTGGGGCAGCAGCAGGCAGCCCCAGCTTTCTCTGCTGCTCAAGGTCCAACCAACATCTGGCTTACCCTCCTCCTTACTCTGAATCATTGTGGAATGATCCCATCTCCTGTTCAAACTGATTAGGGAATGACTTCTGTTTGCATCCTTACATAAGCAGACTCTATTCAAATGACTCATAAGTAGAACCGAAACATATGTCTTGGGTCCGGGTGGCCACACATCACCTTTCCAGCAGGATACCAGACTGTGATTTCCCTTGAATGATGGCATATTAAGACCAGAGACTAAACTTATGTCAGCAATTGCACTACTGGGTATTTACCTCAAAGATACAGATGTAGTGAAAAGAAGGACCATATGTACCCCAATGTTCATAGCAGCAATGGCCACAATCGCCAAACTGTGGAAAGAACCAAAATGCCCTTCAACAGATGAATGGATAAAGAAGATATGGTCCATATATACAATGGAATATTATGCCTCCATTAGAAAGGACGAATATCCAACTTTTGTATCAACATGGACGGGACTGGAAGAGATTATGTTGAGTGAAATAAGTCAAGTAGAGAGAGCCAATTATCTTATGGTCTCACTTATGTGCTGTACATAAAAACATGGAGGGCGTTGTGAGAAGGAAGGGAAGGGGGAATGGAGGGAAATCAGAGGGGGAGATAAACCATGAGAGACTGGACTCTGAGCAACAAACTGAAGGTTTTGGAGGGGAGGCGGTGAGGGGTTGGGCGAGCCTGGTGGTGGGTATTGAGGAGGGCACGTATTGCATGGAGCACTGGGCATGGTGCATGAAGGGGGAATGGAGGGAATTAATTAATGCCCAATTAATCCTGTAACACTGAAAAAATAAAATAAACATATTTGGGGGGAAAAAAACCTACAGCGAATATCATTCTCAATGGGGAAAACTGAGAGCTTTTCCTCTGAGATCAGGAACACGTCAGGGCTGTCCACTATCACCATTGCTACAACATAGTACTAGAAGTCCTAGCATCAGCAATCAGACAACAAAAAGAAATAAAAGGTATCCAAATTAGCAAAGAAGAAGTAAAACTCTCACTCTTTGCAGATGATATGATACTTTATGTGGAAAACCCAAAAGACTTTACTCCAAAACTGCAAGAACTCATACAGGAATTCAGTAAACTGTCAGGATATAAAATCAATGCAAATGAGCAGAAGACATGAACAGACATTTCTGCAAAGAAGACATCCAAATGGCCAACAGATACATGAAAAAGTACTCAACAAAACTCACCATCAGGGAAATACAAATACAAATACAAATCAAATCCAAACCACCAAACCACCTCATACAAATCAAAACCACAGTGAGATACCACCTCACACCAGTCAGAATGGCTAAAATGAACAAGTCAGAAATGACAGATGCTGGCGAGGAGATGCGGAGAAAGGGGAACCCTCCCATACTGTTGGTGGGAATGCAAGCTGGTACAGCCACTCTGGAAAACAGTATGGAGGTTCCTCAAAAATTTGAAAATAGAGCTACCCTATGACCCAGCAATCACACTACTGGGTAGTTACCCTAAAGATACAAATGTAGTGATCTGAAGGGGCACATGCACCCAAATGTTTATAGCAGCAATGTCCACAATAGCCAAACTATGGAAAGACCCTAGGTGTCCATCAACAGATGAATGGATAAAGAAGACGTGGTGTATGTGTGTGTGTGTATGTGTGTGTGTGTATGTGTGTGTGTGTGTGTGTACATACATATACATACAATGGAATACTATGCAGCCATCAAGAGAAACGAAATCTTACCATCTGCAAGGATGTGAAAGGAACTAGAGGGTATCATGCTAAGTGAAATAAGTCAATCAGAGAAAGACAATTATTATATGATGTCTCTGATATGAGGAATTCGAGAGGCAGGATGGGGGTCCTGGGGGGTAGGGAGGGAAAAAACAAAACAAGATGGGATCAGGAGGGAGACAAACCATAAGAGACTCTTAACCTCATGAAACAAACAGGATTGCTAGGGGGTCAGGAGGTAGGGATAGGGTGGCTGGGTTATGGACATTAAGGAGGGTATGCGCTATGGTGAGTGCTGTGAAATGTGTAAGCCTGATGATTCACAGACCTGTACCCCTTGGGCAAATAATATATTAGATGTTAATATAGATAGATAGATAGATAGATAGATAGATAGATAGATAATATTTAAAAAAAAAAAAAAAGAAAAGAAATTGTGTCTGCTGTGAAGATACAAAATTTGCCTTAGAGACTAGAGACTCTAGTCTCTAGTAGAGACTAGACCATGGACAAGGAGTAAGCGTGCTCATTTGGCCTTCAATAGAGCCTCTACTAATCAACAAGAAATGGAGCATTTTAGCCTCCATATCCTAATCATTTTATGATTTTTCAATTGGTTCTTACATGGGTAGTGAAGAGAGGTACTGTTTGGGGAGCCTCCCAATGACCCTGATCCTATTATTCACGGTACTTATGTGATAGTTATGTGCTGTAAGATCATTGCAAACACTGAATCAGCAAATACTAAACCCCTGCTCCTAGGGAACACACACACACACACACACACACACACACACACACACACACAACCCTCACATAGATTGAAACCTTAAATCCTAAAAAAACAACTCATCCTGGTAGATTCAATTATTTTGTATTCTACAAAAGAGAGAATGAGATTCAGAAGGGTTAAGGGACTGGCCAGAGGCCTTGGCACTCATAGGAACCAGAACCAGGATTTCACCCTGTCCAGCAGGCCTGGGTCAGAGCCTCTTGGACTGCCTCGCTCCATCCTGCCTCCATCGTCTGCTGTCTCTGCAACAGAGCTCAAACGCAAAAGCCGATTGCTGCCTTGTGCCGTGTCAGGGGGGAAGATAAGCATCAGACAACTCAAACTTTGTGCTGCTCTGGGTGTGTCCACAAATGACTGCAAAAGTTCCAGAAGTATTAATTTGGGAAGTTGTGAATAAATTTTAGCAAGTGAATGAATCTGCAAATACAGAGTCTGTCAATAATGAAGATCAGCTGGATATTGTATTATTGCTCCTAATTATTCTCGTCCTCACAGTAAGGGGACTGTACATCCTTGCCCCCTACCATGTGCCTTGTAGTGCCTCCCTGGGGTGGGGGAGTATATGTCCCTGTCCATTTGTCATCAGGTAAGGCTGTATGACTCAATTTGGGCCAATGAAATGCAAGTAGCAATGACATGTGCCAATCCCAGGAGAACCTCTAAAGCCATCTCTCAGTTTTACCCACTTTCTTGCTCTTTTTCCTCTTCCAATGGAACAGCTCTCCCAGATGAGGCAGTCCTTCTGCCTGGATCCTGGGATAAAGAAGACACATGGATGTCAGCTGGCCTGTCGTGTAACAGGAACTATTTGCTCTGGGTTTGTAAGCTGTTAAGATCTGAGGTTTGAAACTGTAGCCTAACCAAGCAAAAGCTGAGTAATAGGGACCCCAATGGGATGGATACAGCCTGCTGTCACCTTATCCCTGTTGGTTAAAGGTAATAATCCTCTTTTGTTTAAATAGTGGCTGTTTGGAACTTTACTTTGTACTTTCTCCAAATCCATAAAGAAGAAAAGTCAACCCCCGCTCTGAAGGTCAGAGAATGTGTCAAAACAGAGATCAGGACTTGATCCCACAGGAGTGTGGTATGCCAAGTCAGGCCTGGCAGGAAGCAGACCCCACACTGGGATTCAAAGTGCAAGGGGTTCATTACAGTGAAGGATAGAAAAGGCAAGAAAGGAGAAGACTGGGTGGGCTTTCAGACAGGGAGGTGGGTCTGAGAGCTATAGAGGAGACAGCAAAGGAAGGAGTAGGGAGAAAAAGTTTCAGATCGCAGCTCAGGATGGCCAACCAGGGCGTTGAGGAGTCTTGGCACCAGAGCTTCTCTTTGGGGGAGCCCTCAGTGAGCAGGTACCAGCCCCAGTCACTGACTGGGAGCAGCCCAGAGAAAGCAGGACCTCAGTGCTCCTGGGATGGCAGCTGGAGGCTGACGGTCAGTGATACTCCCCACAGCAGTTTCTCTTGAAGGAAATCTGAGCAATGGTTCTCCATGGCCGCCATATTGGGAAGGTTAGAAGAAAAAACCTGTGCTCTGTGGGGCCCAGATAGATAGGAAAGAGAGGCAGATGAGGGATAAATCAGAAATAAAATCCAAGCGTGTGTCCACCATAGATCTTACTGGGCACTTCTGGCATAGGTAATAGACTCAGCACCTAGAATATACTTCAATCTCTATAAAACACTTGAAACCTATATCATTCTGTTACTCGTACAGGCAAATATGAAGGGACTGCTTCTCCATCTGAGGTGAAGCCACTCACTCATGGTTATATAGTAAGTCCAGGCAGATCCAGAATTCAGACAACGCTCAGTGTCTACACCGTCACTACGGCCTTCCCAGGAGACTTATGCAGATTCTCCAACCAGAACAGCACCAACTTGACTGCTCCTGCCCATGCTTACCCATTTCCTCCCAACATGGAGGATGTGTCCTTATAGAATCCATATAGGGTCACATTATCTATTTCCACCTCCTCATTTCACATAGAAAGTCAAGGACACCCAGGCAAGGGGAGGGCCATGCCCAGGGCTGCACAATCAAATGGAGATAAGACCCCAGAATTTCCACATCCATCCAGAATTATGACCGTGAGAAAGCTGACGCCTGGATTTTGAGACCCTTGGGCATCTACTGGGTGTCAATCATCGCCTTTGCCCTGGAATATGGATGAGACCAGGCCCTGGAGAGCCAGCCCTCTTGCAGCTAAGGGCCTCGAAGCCTTCCCAGGTGTGGCTTAGAAGCACAGCTCCAGGATTCCCTGGTTTGGTTCTAAATCCACAGAAGTAAGAACACAGCCTTTCCCTGCTGTGTGTGAGCTCGTGATGTTTTTTCTTATGTCGGTGAGGTCAATTACTGTCCTGCAGTTTCACAGTAAAGCTTTTCAACACTCTCCAGTCACTGCTCTTATTAATTACTGTATCAGCTGTTTTACATACCCTAATTATCTCCCCATGGCACAGACAATGGCCTTTCTTAAGATTTTTTTTTTCTTACTCTTTCTGGTAAAAATAGAAAATATGAATATGTATGTACGCTTAAGCTTTTTCAGAATTTAAACACAACGTGAGTGCCATCTGCTGGTTAAAATGAGAAATAGCTACATTGGTTCCTGCAGTTTCAACTGTGAAAATTCTACTACTAATAAAACTAACAGTAAAGTAAAAATAATGGTGTATTTCAAAATAATCTTTTAAAATGCTATTTAGATACCTAAGGCATTCCTCTGCTAAGTGCCTTAATCCTCACAGCATAATTAATTCTAAAATATTTGTCATGAATATCATAGCTAACACTCGATAAGACCTCATTTTATATATATATATTATCTCATAAATCTTCATGACAACAATCTTTGTTGGGTTCCGTGGCTCTGCATATTTGAAAGATAAGGAAACGAAAGCACAGAGGGGGAAGCGACTTGCCCAGGAAGTCGGTGGCACAGAGCTAAGGTTGGAGCATCCATGGGCCAGCCTTCTTTTTTTGTTTTTTTGTTTTTTTTAAGATTTTATTTATTTATTTGAGAGAGAGAGAGAGAGCATGAGAGAGGAGAAGTTCAGAGGGAGAAGCAGACTCCCCATGGAGCTGAGAGCCCGATGCGGGACTCGATCCCAGCACTCCGAGATCATGACCCCAGCCGAAAGCAGTCGCTTAACCAACTGAGCCACCCAGGCGCCATGGGCCAGCCTTCTATTCTGCCCCGATGTTGTATAATAAGCTTAGCCAAAGCAAACAGAAAAGACATACTTCCAGTACCTAGAATGAGTCACTGTTTGCAAAGCTCACCCAGGTACAAAACCTTGTGCAGTCCCTTCCACCCCCTCCCCGGAGAAGCTGTGTCATTCTCCTCCTAAAGAAAGTCTTGCCGAGGGGTTGGGTCCCAGCCTAATGTCACCCTCGGAGGAGAAACAGGACTTGAACCTGGGATCTGCTGACTGAATCCCAAGTGATGCCCACCTCGTGATGCTGCTGTCCCATCGCTCACAATATGATAGAGTGGGAAGGGCATTTTCATCAGATTTCGTCTCCCCTCCTGAGGGTTCAACAGGACCAGGCCCCATCTCCTAGGACAGATTTATATATATTGCTTTCTGAAAGTTCCCAGGAGCAGCAGGAGATCCAACAACCAAAGCGGACCTCAGCCAGAAAGAGGGCCCTTCCCGCATATTCGCCCGCAATCCCCCTTATGCCTTCCACAGCTGCGCCCTCCTGGCTCCCCAGTGCCTGTTGGGGTGAGGAAAAGCTCAGACCCTCAGCGTGCAGGCAGACCACCCACACTCTCTCTCTCTCTCTCTCTCTCTCTCTCTCTCACTGGCTGATTCAGCAGTTAGCTTTCCCTGACTCCCCCAAACCAACAGGATCCTACGACCCACCCTTCATTGTGCTTCCCAAACCACACTTTGCGCACCTTGCTGGTGACTCATTGACATCCAGGGAGTGAGCGAGGGGGAGGAATCCCAAGACCACAGCCATTCAGAGCCCTCCAGAATCAGGGGCAGCTCTGCCCTTCACAGGAAGTTACCTTGCCTCTTTAAACTTGACCTTCCTCACCTCTGGTAGGAGGATAATCCCAGGCTCAGGAAAGCTCATGGAGAGTTAAAGAGGCATCACACCTAAATGTGCCTCATCCAATGCTACGCCCTCGGTCTGTGCCGGAGGAAGCCCTTCCTGAACAATCTGGCTTTGAGAACGGCAAATGCCTCCATGAATGGTGAAGCCAGATGGAAACCACAGAGATGGAAAGACTAACTGTCATGTGCTAGACGAATGTACATTGTTATCATTTTTAGAAGAGGAGTGGGTGTTCCACAACCACTCAGCAATTCCACAGTTTACTGAGGGCTTCTGTGCCCCAGGCATCATGCCCGAGCAGGGGGGTGGGAAAGGGGCGTATTCAGAACACCACCTCACCCCCACCCTGGGCTTAAGGCATTCGCCGCTCAGCAGGAGGACCCTACTCCCTCCACTTCTGTTAAACTGACAGGACAAAGACCAATGTGTATCTGCAAAAAAGGCCACCTCCTGCTCAGCAGGGGAAGCAACCCTGAGCATTAGCAAGGATAGAGCTTTAAAACACCTCTCAGGGAGATGCCTGGGTGGCTCAGTTGGTTAAGGATTAAGCGGCTGCCTTCAGATCAGGTCATGATCCCTGGGTTCTGGGATGAGCCCTGTGTCTGGTTCCCTGCTCAGCAGGGAGCCTGCTTCTCCCCTCTCTCTCTGCCTGCCTCTCTGCCTGCTTGTGATCTCTCTCTGTCAAATAAATAAACAAAATCTTTAAAAAAAAAAAAAAAGAAAACAAAAATTATATCTGAATAGCAAAGTGCCAAGCAAATATTGTGGTAAAGATCCTGACCATTTTTCTGTGTCATCTTTGCCCTTTTTCCATAGCTAGGAACATGGCACCTCAAAATAAAGACTACACTTCCCAGACTTGCTTGCAGGGAAGTGTGGTCACATGACTAAGTCCAGGAGGAGGTGAACAAAATGTCATGTGGTAGATTCTGGTAGATTCCAGAAGAGTTCCTTAGAGACAGCTGCCCCACCCCCCGTCCCTCCTTCTCCCCACCTGCCCTCATGCTGTGTTTAGAATATAGATAGGACTAGGGAAGCTCTGTCTTGGGCCATGAAGACAGTGGCTAAACTCTAAGGAGAGTAGAGTGGAAAGTTAGAATGGCCACAGACCCGAGGACTTTGTAGAAAGAGCTCTCACAGCTGTCCAGAATTGGATTGTCTGTGGTTGTTTACGTGAGAGAAAAAGAAATATCTACTGAACCCACTGTCACGTCGAGTGTTTTATCATTCACAGCTTAAGTGAATTCTAACTGATAGAAATACAATTGGCTAGTATGACTTCCCAGAGTGGCCTTTCTAACAATGGGCGTTATATAGTACAATAAAATGGGTAAGTAAGAAAGTGAACTCCTGCCACAAATAATACTCAAGGAAACACTATACAAACTTCTGTTAAGGTGATTACAGAACCGAATCTTCCATCAGCTGGATTCCAAGGACCGGTAGTCCAATGGGCATGAAACCAACGTGTGTGGAAGGAGCCGAGACAGTCATCAACAATATCATGAATAATTCATACAAACTGTATTCCCAAAACACCTACCAGGGGTCAGGTACTGGGACTACAGGGGAGCCAAGATGTGCTCCCTGCCCTCAAGGGGCTCATGGTCTGAGGACAACTGAGAGCACCCCTGTGGGGTCTAGGATCTAACAGAGAGGTGTGCGATGTTCCAGAAACATGGGGGTAGAGATATATGGCCTCTCCGGTAGGAAGCTAGAGGGAGAATCAGGGAAGTTTTCATAAAGGAGACTTCTGAACTTGATCTTAATGGGTAGATGAGAGTTATCCAGAAAAAGAAGAGTGGAGAAAGTATCGTAGGCAAAGTCCAAGGTGCAGAGGCAAGAAGGCGTGGGCTTAAACCCAGTGTGGGGATCCAGCAGGACCCACCACAGAGCAACGCCTGGGGGGAATCACCTCCCCAGGAGAACCCCGCCAGCCTTCAATACAGAGTGGCAAGCCCGGCTTTCACTTTCCAGGGTGACTCAGAGCATGACGTAGGATGGCTGTGGGCTCCCCAGTGGTTTTTCACGGGGGCAGCTTCTGCATTTGGAGTCCTTGCTGGTGAGTAATGAGACAGACAGCCTTTACAGATAGAAAGTGAGAAAACATCAGAGTGCTCAAAGCAGGAAGAGGGAGATGTGGGTCAAGCAAAAGAGAAGTGAGCATTATTAATTCCATTTTTAGAGACCACATGAGGGCTGGGCTCGCTGCCTCCTTGCCTGCCCCCCCACCCCCAGAATGGAGAATCTCACTCCCACAGCTATGTCATCCCCAAAGGTCAACTGGGATGTTCACAGCGCCTCCCCCGATGTTCCTGCCTTTTCTTCTACATCAGAACTGAAGCATCCCCTTCTGTGGAGATTTTTTAATTCTTAGAACAACTACAGTGAGGTTGGGGTTCCTGTCCTTATGCGGCAGACAAGAAAGCCAAGACAGGAGGAAGCTAAAAGCAATTCTTCAAAGATCTAAGAACTGGTAACTAAAAGATACGGTCCCCAAATCTGGGTTCTTTGGGCCACACCAGAGATCACAACGGTGTACCGTGTGGGTTCCTGAGCCCAGCTCTGTGGGTGGCACCCAACTGGGGGCTTTGAAAACCATTTCTCTCTGAGTTCTTATGGTTGGGACATTGCAAGAACCTGTCCTAACCCCAAGTTGGAGAGTCAAGGCCTTTGTGCCCCCAAAACCCAGTGATACTAGACAACGGGCCAAGATTTGTCACCGGGGGGCTGATGGCACAGCAGGTAGGAGCACGTCTCGGCAGCCAGATCACTTGGGTTTGAAAACTGGCTCTGCTGAATATTACCGGTGTCACCTCTAGCAAGTCGCATGCCTCCCTGTGCCTCAGTTTCCTCATCTGAAATATCGGGCTCAAAATAGACAAACCCACAGGGTTGTCTGAGGGATGCAATGAGCTAAATGTTCAGAGCATTTAGAATCCCTCCCTTCCGCCACAGAACAAGCATCCAAAACATTGTTGTCATCATTACATGATTAAAGGCCCAAAGGGACACAGGAAAGAGGAGACTATCTGACACTCTAGTTCCTGGAGGAGGAAGTCGAAGAGCAGAGCCCCAAAGGATCTGGGTGGATAAAGTGAGAAGAGATTAAATAACAGTTCTTTCTTTGTTTTCGGGGCTGGTTCTTAGGAGACTGTTTGTTATTCCTCGGGAAATGTCACCAAGAGCCAGTCAGGGCCGTCGAGACAGGTCATGAATCAGCCTGCAGGGCTGAATCACGCCAAAGCCCAGCTTCTGGGCATCTTTAGGTGGGGCTGGGTGCTCACTTCCCCTTTAAGCCCTGACTCCCTTCCCTGAGAAGTGCGCTGCGCATGCTTCAGATGGCCGCCAGGGGGAGACAAAGGGGACGGTCACCGACCTAACCTGGGTAGGGGATTCTTAATGTTCCTTGGGGACGCGGGCAATTTCCCACCGCTTTGCTCTCAGTCAGGCCATTTCGGAGACTTAGCATGGTCTCCCTTTAGTCCCTGGACGTCTTGTCTACTTCCCAGCTGAACTCCTTATATTCAAACCTCAGATCACATGAGATACAAAGAACTAGGAGGCATTGCCCTTACCCTTGAGGGCAAGGGCATGTAAGGAAAGCCTGCTTGTACCAGCCTAACAGAAATTGTCTCACTTGATTCTTACAACAACCAGATGAGGTAAGCTTTGTATACTCTTTGTTCAAGGCTCAGTTCGACAGGGACGGTATTCATAGCATGATTACTAAGTGCCAGACATTGCACTAAGCACTTTATGTAGATTAGCCCATTTAATTCTCGGAATGACCCACTAAGTAGGTACTACTGTTACACCCATTTTACAGAAAAAGAGACCAAGGCTTAATGAAATTAAATAACTCCCTTGCCCAAGAACCAGATCTACTAAGGGGGATGGATTTCAGGTAAGAAACCATGGAGTCTGATTATAGAACAAAAGCCACACACTGGCCACCCCACCGATCCTTCCAGAGAACCTTTGACTTGTGGCCACGCCCTGCTCTCTTCTCCAAACTCTAATCCTTTTATAGCCAATGGAATGAAGAGATGTGTGCTTATTCTCTCTCACTCCCGGCTGTATTCTGCTCTACCATCCTATCCACACCCTACCACCTTCCCGAGAGTGAATTCTTTGAAGGCAATCACCCTACCTCACCTTCTTCCTTTTTAGCTTCCATTTATTTAGCATTCTGTGTGTCTACCCTTATCGAGGGCACTTTCATTCTTTAAATTTGTGGTCCATTCGTCTTCCCAGTAATTCTGAGGAAGAAGTCCTATCACCCACATTGTACAGGTGGAAGGGTGAGTCTTGGAATTACATGACTCTAGACCAAAAAAGATCACCTAGCGAGCCAGCAGAAAAGGCAGGACCCCAGAGCTTCCCAGCCGCCACCCCTTGCTACTGTCAGCCCCTCCACCTTGCATAGAGTTAGCTGCACCCAGACTTAAAAAAAAGGTGTCAGAACATGAGCGTGAAGACTTCGGCCCAAGTCCCTGGTCAATGATTAGGACTAGTAGAGCCTGAGCAGGTCACCTCACCCCCTAGAGATTCAGGCCCAAAGCATCGTCTGTCAGTTCCTATCCTGGTTCTCAGAGTCAGGCTCTCTCCCCTTCCCTCAATTCTGCTCCTGCCTCTTGGGATTCCATGCTTGAATGTCACTAGCCTGAGACCTCCTTTAGGACAAGAACCTTGTCATATTCACCATCATGTTCCCGGAGCCCAGCACTAGAATCCCAAACATGGTGAATTCAATATATGCTCAGTAAATAAAGGAAGAAATGCACAAGCAAATTAATATATCGAGTCCCTCGGGCACTCTACTCTCAGAGCCTCACTGTGAGTTGCCTTGGCCACTTCCTACCAGTCTTCACCCTCAACTCCGTTATGCAAATTTGAGCAACAATAAAGGACTTTGTGAGCTTTATGAAATAAAGCGCTCTCTCTCTCTCTCTTTCTCTCTCTCTCCTTCCCTCCCTCTCTCCCTCCTTCCCTACAATCCACTCTGCCTTCCCTGCCTTTTGATGACAATTCCATGGGATTAGAACCTCCCATAGTCACCTCACACTTTGGAAGCCCGTAAAGAGAGATAATACTTCATCCGTCCCTTGAATCTAGGACATTGCTAAGGACCTAAGAGACAGTCCGTCTGTCTGGAACGAAGACGCGGGAAGTCCGAGGAGTTGTGACAGCGCCAGCGCCATCACCCTGGACGTGCTGTCCAGGGCCGACCTTGGCTGTGGATGCTGCTGTCTGGTCTCCCTGAATTCACAGCCCGGTTCTCCAGCTGGTGGCTGTTCACTGAGTGTCAGACACTCCACATCCACTAGCCCATCTCATGCTGAATATAACCACCCGAGCTTGGATCTACTGTGGCCCCCGCGAGGACAGTGGGTTTAGAGATTTCAGTAACTTGTCAAAACCAACAGCTAATAAGTGGCCTCTACTCCCCTCCCCTCCTCCCCCCTGTAGCCACCAGCCTCTCACCTAACCCTGGGTACACTTAGGAGCTGACACATTTCCTTGACTTAGTTGCTCCCTCTTTCTGACTTTAAACGCCAGCACTAAGTGCTGGATATACCGATTAGTCCAATTATCCAAATGCAAGCCCATTTTCTTGACTTGGCATCTTCCAGCTGGTCTGTGATTTGCACTGCCCCTAAAGGTCCGGCCTCAGTGGGCTGGGTCACTGATGGAAAAGGCACAGCTGAAAGACCCCGTGCTCCCAGGCCTGCCTCCTGGCCCCAGCACTTACCGAGTCACTTAATCTTGGTCGGCTGCAGTTTCTTTAACTGGAAAACGAACATATTTATATCCCACAGCAAGCTGTGATAATTAGGTACCAACCCAGCACAGGCCCAAGCCTTATCGATGCTTTCTGCATAGAAGCTCTCTGCCCCTTCACCTACGGCTGTCCCTGACGTTAGGCCAAAAGGGTGACAGCCCAGTGGGACAGCCAGACATCAAGGCTTGGTGGCTAGTTGTCGCGTAGGGATGTTGGACGTGGGCGACACATAGAAACACGTCGTGATCCATAATTAGCTCTGAGGAATTGGTTAGAAATAGAGATTTCTGGACTCCACCCATAGAGATTCTGACTCAATAAATCCGGATTTTTTCCAAGCAGCTTAGAGGGCAGGCGGACACAGGGGGTCACCAGACCCCCGCTGGGGGACACTGGCCCAGTTTCACCTGATTTCACCATCAGTGTCCATCAACTCCTCCTACCGTCCCACTATTTTTGGCTTATTTTTTTATTCATCGTTTTGATTCCCACCAACACACTTTCATAACTTTAAATAAATCTATTTTTAACATGCATTTCACATGAGTACCTTAAACGCAAGTGTATTGAAAGGCAATCTGACAGGCGGTTCACAAGAGCGTGGGCCCCAGAGCCAGAGCTGCCTGACTGAAATCCCAGCTCTGCCGCTTCCCAGCTGTGTAAGTTTAGACAGGCTATTTAAGTCCCTGTGTCTCCACACGCCGTTGTGTCCAAAGCAGGTAATAAGCGCAGTAACATCCCAAGGCCACTGTCATGATGAACCGTTGGACTTCAGGTAAAGAGCTTACCACAGTGCCCGACACGTAGTTATCACACGTAGTTATTCTTAGGATGACTGATTTTTTTTTTTTTTTATGTATCCTCTCTCTGCAAAGAGAAAATAACCCACCAACGCACAGGCACAACCAGGGGACATTCTTGAGAGTTCATCCGTGGACCATCCAGCTTTGTCTGAGGATCCCGTGCGAAGTACACCCTCTGCTCGGCAGACCTTACTGCAGAAGGTGCCAAGTGGCCCTACCCAGGAGACACCCTGACTGGGGCATTATTTTGGAGCTGCTTCCGATGGAATTTTGAGTTTTCCAGCTAAGCTGAGAGTTTGCCTGGCACTAGGAGAAATCTCCTCGGGAATCCACTATTTGGGTTCAGCAGCAAGCATCCCGAGACACCCTCTGCCCAGGGATTAGGAGCTGATCCCTCCTCTGTGGGAAACAAAGCAGGTTGCCCAAGAGCAGCCTCATTAGCTCGCCGTGAGTATCTACAGATCTCAACGTGCCTCAAAACATTCATTAATGCTCAGCACACCACCCTGCCCGCCCAGAATCCCAGTCCCCATACTGCAGATGAGGAAACCGATAGCAAGGGCTATTAAGTGGCTGAGCCAGGAGGCGCTTGTTGGGCAAACAAGCAGTGGGAGCAAGAAGGAAAGGAATGACTCTAGAAGGCGGGCGGTGCCTCCCACAGCCCGGGTGTCGGCCCTGGACGGAGATGCACGACGGGGCAGGAGGTTTCCCTTTGCTGTCAACCCGATGGGAACAGGACGGGGTTTCTGGAGAACAGGACGAGAGCCGGCCTTGCCGTGGTTGTAGCATAAAGTGCTACTGGATTCATGGGCAGAGGGGTTTTCCGGGAGTCTGATTTCCCCTTCCCGTCCAGTTCCCCCACCAGACTGCAGGGTCCAGAGAATAGGGTGAGCTTGGCTGAGAAAGTTGTGACCCAGACTGTCAAAGGTCGTGACCTTTAAGGAGGCCCCAGAGCACGGCACGCATCAGGTCCAGGGAACACGATGGAGAGTGGGATAGCTCAGGAGCTCCGGATGCCGTTCAAAACTTAACTCCAGGAAGATGTATAAAGAACCTTCAACATGCTTGTTTCAGAAATTCGTCCAAAGCAAGTAATAAGACAGTTACAGAAAGATTCCTATAAAATTATATGAAGATATCTGTGACATCGTTTGCAACAGTATAATTTATACTAACAAAACTTAGAAATCATCTAAATATTCAAACTCGGAAGTCTTTTCAAAGAAGTTAGGGGCATATCCACGCTACACAGTCATTGAAAATATACTAAAGGATATATCGTCATATGAAGAAAAGTTCATAGTATATAAATGAAACTTCAGAATACAAAATAATAAGCACAATCACAAAGTTATAAAAGGAAACAGAGGTCCACGCTTAAGAAAAAATTAGAAAGAAATAGCACAAAAGTATGTGGATAATTGGGGTGGTGGAATTATGTGTGATGTGAATTTTGTAAATGTGTTTTTTTTCTATATACTAAAATTTCACCCATAAGTCTGTATTGGTGTAAGTTCAAAATGTTAAGTTTTTTCACTTTTACTGTGAATATTGTCGGGACTTTAGAGACTCGCTCTACTTGGATGGCTGTGGGGTTCTAAAGCAGATCCACAGACTTAAAGAAGAAGCAAACTATCTGTTGCCTGGATAACTCATGGGAGACCCAAATAGTCAAGGTGCTTTCAGCCCTCTGCGTTTATAAAGGACATCCCAGGGCATGAGGGCGAGCCCTGCATCAGGAGTCAAGAGATCCAGCTGGTTGTCCCAGATGAACTGCTTACTCACTCCACAAACTTGAACAAAGCACTTCGTTGCAGATTCTTCATTTAAAATGGGAACAACAGGGCATGGCTTGACAATCCCATAGTAGCATGGTTTGTAAAAAAAGCATGCTTAAGTGGGAGATGCCATCTCAATGGAGATGTCATAGATAGCATCCGAAACCTTGATCCAGTGAACAACCTCGGAGGCCACCCTTGGAAAGGTCTGCCCACCCATGTATACCTGCTCCCTCTATGGGCCACCCAATGGGAACAAGTGTCCATGGTTGCAACCTTCGAGACACAATTTAGCTCCTGGAAAACCTTCTCGATCATCCAAGAAATACTAAATCAGGAACAGAATTGTTGGAGATACACAAGCACCTATGTTCCCCGGGGAGACTCTCAGTCAGAGAGTATTAGCTGAAGTATCCCATCCATTGCGGACTCAACAGGATTAACACGAGAGAGCCACCAGGGGTTCACAAACATCTTGCTCACAAACGCCCATGTGTGAGTCAAGACACCATGCTTCTGATGTCTCAACAGAAGCATCCAACCATAAAACCATCCCTGGATAAAAAGCCAAGACCTCAGGCCCATGATATTGGAAAAAAAAAAATGGCTTAATTGCTCTAACCTCAGCTTCCTTGTTTATAAAAGGAGGAGGTTGAACTTCCTTAACTTGCCTTACCTTTCTTCAAATACACACTCTATACACGGTCACTGAGCAGGATAAAACAAATCTTCAGAGCTGGGAGTAAGAGGAAAGGAGTGTCAACCCGGTGCAGGGACCACACCAGGTGCCTCATACGTATGACAATAATGTTCCCAACCACCCCCCTAGACAGCATTCCCATTTTACAGGTAAGGACAACGATGCTAAAAGCAGTAATGTCCAAAGTTATTGCTGGGAAGTAGCAGAACTGAAATAGGAACTTGAGCAAGACAAGTACATCACACTGACCCCATTAAAGACTGGAGGTCAAGGGCATGAATCCAATCCCTTGTTCCGTGGTATGGACAGTAGCTACTGCTCTGCCTGCAGGCACACCATTCAGGCTGCCCTCTTTACCTGTGGAAGAAGTTTCATAAAGTCCCCACAAGCTTAGAAATGACAATAATAGGACACCAAGAAAAAGATACCAGTCACACAGGTCACATGCCCTTTGCTCCCTCTCAAATGTAGTGCTTAATATTTCCCTCACTGCTTCTAGCCCTCTCACTAAAGGCAGGGTACTTGATGCCCGTGTGGTCCTGAGTCCCAGTGACGCCCAACTCTGGGCCACCCCAGGGTGGGGGATAAGGCTTGCCTGTACATTGCAGAGGAGGACAGAGAGGAATTACTGGGTATGCTCCAGCAGAAGCATGGGGCAGGGGGATGTGGGGAGCAAAGGATGGAGGAGATAGATGGCATAATGATTTAGTCACTTTCCTGAAGCATAAATTATAGGCCCATGAAAAATCCAATCACAATTTTCTTTCCTCTCATTTGGAAAACAAAGAGGTGCTTTTGCCTGGATCTACTGATGGAAATATACATATCAAGCAGGATTCCTGGACAAGAAAGGCCTTGAGCCAAGGGTCCCTGCCTGGTGTTCATTAGCCCCTGTGCAGGACACAGCCCATCTTCAGGAAATGGTGCTACAGACTTGGCATTTCGTGGCTGCAGAGCAATGACCATGATCTCCCATCTCATCTGGGGTCCCCAGGAAGGAAAAATGCATCCCACCCATTCCAACACATTGCCATGGGCTCCACTCATTTGAGAATTTTCCCAAGGATCTCCATTAAAGGGAGAAACACCTTTTTTCCATCCTTGTCCATCATTTGAGCAAAAAAGGGAAGCAAAATTCTCCTGACCCAAGTGTTGCTTTTACACTGGGACTCAATCAATGGTCCCAAATTTCACTGAAGAATTGGGACAATTACCTGTCACTCTGTCTCTGATTTAGAGGTTTATTTTCCTGATGTTTTGTAGGTTGATGATCTTTTTTGGAGGTCATCTGGTTGTGTTATGGACAGTTGTATCTGTGGTCTAGAATTTCTCTGTCCACCTCTGAGCTCCCTGTTCAAACCCGTGCACACACTTAGTCTCTGTGGAGCCCAGGTAGACAGCGACACACCCAAACTAAGGCTGGGAGGCTGTGCTTGGTTCCTGATTGTTCACACCTGCTCTAAGAGATGTTTTCTTCTTCTTTTTTTTCTTCTAAACCTATTTTATTTTATTTTTTCCCCAAATACTTTTATTTTTTTAGTGTTATAAGATTAATTGCTCACCGTGCTTCATGCAATACGAGCCCTCCTCAATACCCACCACCGGGATCTCCCAACCCCTCACCCCTGAACCTCCAAAACCCTCAGTTTGTTGCTCAGAGTCCACAGTGTCTCATGGTTCATCTCCCCTCTGATTTCCCCCCATTCACCCTTCCTTTCCTTCTCACAATGCCCTCCATGTTTTTCCTTATGCTCCACACATGAGACCATAAGATAATTGACTCTCTCCATTTGACTTATTTCACTCCACATAATCTCTTTCAGTCCCATCCATGTTGATACAAAAGTTGGGTGTTCATCCTTTCTGATGGAGGCATAATATTCCATTGTATATATGGACCACGTCTTCTGAATGGGGCATGCCTACCACAGTGTCAAACACTTTATGAGCATGGAAGGGGGAAACGTGACCTTTAAAATTCTAAGGAAAGAAAGGCTGAGTCCCTACTTGTTCATTATTGTTGTAGCTGTGTAAGATAGAATGTCGCTAAGTGACTGTGTCTGAGGAAAGCCACCAGAAACTTCAACCAGGATCAAGACCTCCCCATTCCACCCACTCCCCAGCCTCCTAAATAGTTCCGTAGGTGGAGAGAGTATTGGGGAGTAAGTGATTATTAGAGCTTAAAGGACACTCCTTCGGTCTCTAGCTCTGATTACTAGCCCGCTCCCAGCTATTTTCAAATTGCTCTTCGACCTCATCTCTCCTCTGTGATTCTGTAGTTCAAATCTCATGTCACATATTCATAGGTGATGCTTTTCTCCCATCTTGTCATATGAAGCCCAGAGTTTGAATTCTAACTCTATCGGTCAAGATCCTCAGTGTGTCTCCCTTCTCTGTGAAATACACAAACCTAAAAAAGCAGGGGATCTCTCCCTTCACCCAAGCCACTGATAAAACTGTTGAACTGTTGAACAACATCAAATAGGGATTACGCTCTTCATGTCTTCTCCCAAGGCTCACGTTAATTTGCTAATGAGCTCTTTTAGAGTACCTGGCTATTTGGGCAACTTAGAATCCATGTAACTGTTTTATCATCCAGCACCCATGACCCCAAGTTGTCTGAAAAAGACCCGAGCTTATCCACAAAAGAATCGGTTGAAGCCCAAACTGAAATCCAGACACTCTGCTCATGAGGACATTATGGGACAACTCATCTAATCACCATATTCCAAAAAACAGTCCTTCGCCTAAAGTGGTTACCATATTGGTCAGGATGTAACAGACTCTGCTGTGTTAGCGAATAAGTAGGAAATCCCATGGCTTAGCCTATACTTTATTTTTCACACATGTGAATCCAGTATAGGCCAGACAGTTCTCCTCCATCTTGTTATTCTGCCATCCGGAACGGTGGTCTCTGAGGCTGCCATAGCAGAAAAGGGGCCTTTGGAGCCACGCCTGCCCCTGCCCCTGCTCTCCATCCATTAACAGGAGTCGTGTAGCTCCAAACTCACTCCAAGGACACCTGTGAAATGTCGGGGAGAAAATGACTATTTGGGAGCACGAGCCACTCCTGCCGTAGCTGGGTAGGTTTCTGCATCTGATCCCATGATCATATTTTCCCTCTTGTGTGCTTGGAAACCTGATCATTGGCTCAGGATTTCTAGAACCCTCCACATGGACGTCTTTGGACAGATTTCATTAGTATCAACCACTAGACTCATAAATACCAGTACAATAACCTAGGTGTTCCGAAATATTACTTAAGAAGTCCCTTCCATGTAGCTGGAAAAAAAAATCTAATCCTCTGGCCACTGCTGGATAAGAACTCCCCGTTCTGAACAGCGAGCTTGACTAAGTCTGATTAATGAATTTCTGAAGTTATTTTTGTTGATCCTCCCACCCTTGACGCCATAATTTGCCTGTGGCAACATGCGTGTAGATTAATGAGCCTTTCTGCAGCCAGTGGAAAAGTGTTCATTAGCTTAATTATCCACACCTTCAAATTGAGGGCAACTCAGGGCTGTCAGGAGACAGCAGAGCGTCTGTACTGGAGAAGGGCACCCGCTCGGAGCTGCCCAACCAGGACGATCTTCCTTGCAGAGCCAAGGAGAGGAACAGAGGAAATAAGTGAATGCACAGGCGACAAAATGACAAGATTCAATGTGATTACCCAATGGAATGCTGAATGTGCTTGCATTCATTAAGCACTTAGTACAGGGAAACCTGAATAAGGAGACACCTCTTATGCTTCTAGCCTGCTTTCTCCTCATGCAGAGGACAAGCCCCCAACTCGAGGACCAAGCTCTCCTAAGTCAATGGGAATGGAATGGATGGATCTTCGTCAAGAAGGTCAAACAGTACGGCACCGAGTCTATCTTATCCAGGATGTGGTCATTTTATTGGTCCCAGCTCCCACCTTGGACATAGGATTTAGGACACAGAGTCTTCCCAGTGTGCCCAGGTGCCATGCTTTGCCTCCAACATCTACTTAGCACCCCAAGGAGCTAGCCCTACTTCTGCGCCCAAGCCCAAGGGGGAAGTTTCTCCTGCTTCTTCGTGCTGCCTCTCTCCTGCGGAGATGTCAGCCAATTGCTTCTCACAGTCCCTCCATTGCTATGCTCCGCCAACTAAGATCCATTTTTTGCCTATGATCCCAGATACAGGGCTTTCACCTTGGCCATCTCCCCTCAATGGCTTATAGAGCTCCGTGCTGGATGCTATGCAGGACAGAGATGGTCCTGTGGGGAGTTCCTGGCTCTTAGGAAGTAAGACTCATACATGGAGCTGATCATTAGAGGGAAGAGAGCTTCAGCATCTTGTAAATCAGTCTCTCTCAAACTTGCTTGGTCCTAAGAGTGACCTTCTTAAAATACAACTTACAAGGTTCTACCCATGAAGATCCTAATTCAGAAAATCTGAGGTGAGACCCAAACATTTTCCTAGGCACCCGGGAGACCCTTATCATGAGAAAAGTTTGCAAAACACTAGTAAATGACTATATGACAGCAATATTAACTATTGATTAAACACTCAGAAGCCAATCAAGGTACTAAGAAATTTACATATATTGACTCATGTAATTACTGTGACGAACTTTTCCAAACAGGTACTGACTTCCCATTCTACTAACAAGAACACCCAGATCCAGATATATTGACTAATTGCTCAAAATCACACATTCAGTAAGTGGCACAGTTAAGATTCAAACTTCATCTCCTTGGTTCCTGACCCACATCAACTAAATAATACCCTGTTTCTTAAGGCTAAATGCTAGACCAGCAATCTCTGACCTTCTTTTGACAGGGCACATTATCAACAATGAAATTTCAAGCATGGACCTTCAGTGTATGTGTATATATTTTTAATTTATATATACATACTATTTTTCTATTATCAGCATTATAAAATATACATAAAAATGACTATTTAAAAGGTTGAAATCAATATGAATTAAACAATTTTAAGCCATTTTTATTATAATTTTTGCTTTCAAAAAATTACTGATATAATAAAAATGCTTTTAGTGAGACCAATGTAATTTTGAATAAGCTTTTCTAAGTTTTTTCAACCTTGGGTTAATCTGTATGACATAGTGATTAACAGTTTGGTCCTAAATTCAGTTTGTTCTGACACTTGCTTTTAATGCCTGTCGTCGTTAGAAAAGATGCCTCACAAAGATGCATAAATTCAAATCAAAGAAATGCAGCATTATTACCTTGCTCAGTCATAATGCTAATTTTTCAACTTTATCTACCAGTAATGCAAAGATTCTTGGTGAAATTTGGCTAGTATGTTTCCAAGCTCCCAGATAACAATCCATTATCCCCACAATTTATTGGAATTTAAAAAAAAAAAAAGAATGCATTCAACATCAATAACATTTGAAAACTTAGAACAGGCTAGGATACTCTGGTTCAATCTTTCCAGGAGTAGAGATCCCTGTTATCTACATCATTTTTAACAGTGTTAACAGTGGAAATGTTTCAGACCATCAGTGCTCAAACACATCTTCTGGGGAAAGGTGTCATTTTTTTTCTTTGTGTTCAAGAGTAATATGCAATCCAGGAAAATGTACATATCACAAGTGTGTTGTGTGATCAGTGTGGTTGTGTGTAACTGAGCACACCCAGTTGAAGACACAGAACGAGAAACAGAATGTTATCTACAGCCTCATTATCAAAAGCCTCTTTGTGCCTTTTCTAGTTACTTCCATCCTCCCAAAAGTAGCCATTACCCTAGCTTTCAGATTCGTTTGGCCTGTTTGGTTTTTTTTTAAACTTCATGTAAGTGGAATCCTACAGGAGACAACTTTTTGCGTGTCTGGGTCATTTTGCTCAGGATTTGATTTGTGAAATTCATCCGTATCACTTGTCACAGATCGCTTATTCTCATTGCATAAGGTATTGTCTTGTGTGAATACACAACAATGGGTTTATCCTCTTCGCTTTTGATGGGCATTTGGATAAATTCCAGCCAATACTAGCAACAGTGTTGCTATGTGCATTTTGATGGCGTCTTTTGGACGTGTTTGCATTTCCGCCCAGGATATCCCTAGAGTGGAATTGCTGGGTCACTGGGTTTGCTTATGTTCTGCTTTTCAGATACTGCCAAATAGCTGCCTGACTGGTTCCATAAGTTTACACTCCCACCGCTGAGGGAATTCTGGGTGCTCCCCATTCTCACCTCCTCTTGGTATTGTCTGTCTTTTTTTCATTTTAGCCACCTTGGTGCATGTATGATGGTATCTTATTGTGGTTTACCAGTTTCTTTGAAAGGCAGTTACTATCTTATTATTAAGTTGTGACATTTACCCTCAGGGGACAACTTAATTGCAAGTTTGTGGTTTTTTTTCCCCCCAATGTATCTGCTATAGCTTATTCCTGATAGCCATTTGTCAGCCTGGAAAAGATCAAATAATTTCAACCCTTGATTTTATTCACTCACTATTTCAAATACTTGGCCAGAAGACAATAAGGAAATCCCTGTTGGAATAAAGTATTTCCAGGCGTACTCCCTATCTAATTACTTAATACTGTAAAGATTCTTCTGTTTTAAACTTCTTGCCTCTTTGTAATGATCCACATCAGTGAGATCCTACTGTGTTCTGTGCTTTTGTGGCTTTAACTTCCTGGCTTAAACAGCTTGCCTGGACAATGCAGCAAATAAATTTCACATAAGGTGCTAGCTCATGCAATGTGTCTGTTTTTTTTTTCACTCCAGTCAACATAAATACCCAAAATATTGCTTTTGTTAAGAAATTCATTTATTATTGAGAACGTAATTTTTTCTGGTACATCTTTCCTCTAAAAACTCACGAGAAAGGGTCTTTAGATGTATTTCATTATTGAAATGAACACTCTAGAAACAGCATAAGCTGGAATGTGTTGGAAATATCTGTACTTTCCATCAATTGCATAGCAAATCTCTCACACTTGAATTATTTGTTCAATGTTCCTTCAACTTTTCATCCACAGATGCTGTGCATCTTCCAATAATATCGAATGACCAAGGAGCCCCTTTGAATGTGTTCCTAGGTCATGTTCAAATATTTCTTTAGCCATTTTTATAGTAGCAAGAGGAACAAGTATTTGATGAATAGATTACGGCTTCTCACTTTCACTCTTAAGTAACAAATTGGAAATTATCGAATTTCACCAAAATGTGTGAAATTTTGAGTATATCATGACTTTAACCAGTTGGGAAAAAATCCTTAATGTCTTGCTAATTGCAATGGCTTCACGACCTCATCAGTTATGTCAAGACACGAGGAGAGACTCATCATTAACCGCAGTGGATGAAAGATCATCTTTCTAAGAGTTTTCTTAATAATTTTTTGAGTCTTTTGACCAATTCTGTGATGGATGTGACTGGCCTGCCGTTATTTTTATCCAGGCATTTGCTGAAGAACACTGAGCGCTCAGACTTGCAGAAGTAGCAGCCTAGCCGTTCTCCTGCTGTCCCCTTGGATTTGCCTCATTACTACGATCTTCAGCTTGCAGTGTCTTCATGGAATCTTCATGCAGTGCCTTAAATCACTTGCCCATTTTGTGAGAATTAGTTAAATTGAAATGAGGTATCATGAGCTGTAAATTCATTGAACAGGCACATAGACGCAAATCAGCTAACTGCTTATAAGAGCCATACAAATTTCCATTTCGGGAAGATTCTC
The DNA here is from genome assembly GCA_028646535.1 of Procyon lotor. Taxonomy (NCBI): domain Eukaryota; kingdom Metazoa; phylum Chordata; class Mammalia; order Carnivora; family Procyonidae; genus Procyon; species Procyon lotor. The sequence goes on along the minus strand of CM053606.1, from coordinate 151,578,000 downwards.
CTCACACTGAAGGGTTCCTTTGAATTAAGAGTGCTTCTCTGCACTTCCCCATGACAGTGTCCAATGTCAGAGCTCTAAGGGCTTCAGGAAAGCATCTTGCCAGCCTTTTCCTCTGACAGGTGGAGAGTTGGAGGCACCCAGAGGAAGAGGGGAGGCTGGGTAGCCTGATGGGCTGGTATGCAGGCCCTGGTTATAGGGAACGTAGGTTCAAATCTCACGCTCTGCCACTCCTCTCTGTGTACCCTGGGGCAAACGATGTTACCCCTCCAAGCCTGCTTCATCAATTGTATACCTAGCCACGGGGAAGGTTACTGTATGTAAATTATATCTCCATAAACCTGGTTTTAAAAGGCAGAGAGGGAGGGAGGGAAGAAGGCAGGCAAGCAAGCCTCAATGCTGAGACCTGAAATTAAATAGAGATTCTCAAATGAGCCTAGAGGCTTCCAAGGAATAATATTTTCTCCTAATTATGTCTGTGGTCTGGCAAGCTTAGCATGGTGCCAGGCACATCGTAGACAGCTAAAATTATTACTGATCGTAGTGGATCGAACCGTAGCCCCAAAAGATACGTCCATATCCAAATCCCCAGAACCTATGACTGTGATCTTATTGGGAAATGGGTCTTGGCACATGTGAGTTAAGGATCTTGAGTTGCGACCATCCTGGATTATCCAGGTGAACCCTAAATCCAATGATTAGTGTCCTTGTAAAAGACAAAAGAGAAGATTAGGAACACAGAGGTCATGTGAAGTTCATGTGAAGGAGAAGGTCAGAAGCAGAGACTGGAGTGAAATAGCCATAAGCCAAGGAACGCCAAGACCTACCAGAGCCACCGGAAGTTCAGAAAGAGGCAAGGAGGGATTCTCCTCTACAGTCTTTGGAGTGAGTATGACTCTGCCGACACTTTGATCCCGAACTTCTGGTCTCCAGACCTATAAGAGAATGCATTTCTGTTGTTTTAAGCCACCAAATGTGTGGTAATATTTTACCTCAGAAACTGATATATTGATCCACTTGGCTTCACATGATCATGCAGCTTGTTATTATCTAATCCAGTGATTTCCAAACTTCTGTTCTGCAGAGCCGTCCGTGGCCCTCATGATACACTAATAAGTATGCTACCTATTTTGTATTTGGAGATACTTTGAAATTTCTTATAACTAAAATATTCCGCAGCTTAAAAAAATTTGATGAGCCAGCCCTAAATCTTGTCCAACTCTACATGTCAACACTGAAGATCAGAGAAGTTGCTTAACTTGTCCAAGTTCTCTTGGAAGCAAGAGGCAGAGCCATAGTCACTTCTACCATCTTCTTCACGATGCGGGGCTCTGCCTAGACACCGAAAGAGCCACAGTGAACCACCATCCTTGGAAAAGAAAGAAGAAAACATTAGCAACACTCCCATTATATTCAAAGACAATGCGATATGCCCTTCATTATTGGCACTGTCACTCAACACTCAGCTGGAAGGTCCAAACACTGTGACGGGTAGTGATAAAGGAAGAAAATGGAGGAGAAAGAATTCAGGTAATGGGGGAGGGGGATCCTGACTGGGTCCAGGAGATTTAAGGGAAACACCCGTGCTATACACACTCATAAAGGGAGAACGTTCTTCCTCCAGGGTCAGAGCTGTTAGTACAGTCTGTGTCACTTGGAGTCAAACAAAAATGAATTCCACCTGCCACCCTATCACTTACATCTGTGTAACCCTGAGCAAAACTAACTTCTCTGAGTCCCTGAGTAAATGGGAATAATCCCTACCTTGCAGGGCAGTTGTAGGACTTAAATGAGATGACATAGCCTCGCAATTCTGACCCAGACTCTGTAGCTAGGCTAGTAGACTCTCACCTCGATGACATTAGCTGTAGACTTTGGGCAATTACCTCTCTGTGCCCAAGTGTCCTTTCCTGTGAAATGAGGATCACGCTACTTGCCTCCAAGGGTCAGTAAGAAGGTTACGATAAGCCAATAGTTATAAAGTATTTATTTATTTTTATTTTTTTAAGATTTTATTTATTTGTTTGACACAGAGAGAGAAATCACAAGCAGGCAGAGAGACAGGCAGAGAGAGAGGAGGAAGCAGGCCCCTTGCTGAGCAGACAGCCCGATGTGGGGCTCGATCCCAGGACTCTGAGATCATGACCTGAGCCAAAGGCAGAGACTTTAACCCACTGAGCCACTCAGGCGCCCCCCCCCCCTTTTTTTAAAGATTTTATTTATTTATTTGGCAGAGGGAGAGAGATCACAAGTAGGCAGAGAGGCTAGTGTCTGGCAGGTAAGTGTTACACGAGCGTTTGTTAAATTAAAAATCAATATGAAAATGTACCTAAAGGAGTAGGTACATTTTCTTTCTCTACAGAGAAAGTGGGAGGTCCAGCTTCTGTCCTGGCCCAGAGAGGACATAGATGGATTCCCTGGCTCTCTTCCAAACTGGTATGTTCATGGGGGACCAAGCACAGCACCCGCGCCCGACGCAGGGGCCAACCGTGAATAGGGGCAGCTGTTATTATCAGGCCTGGGGTGGGCAATGCGAGGGCGTGCTCCATGGACAAGGAAGGGTCCTCCTCCTGTTTCCCACCTTGGCTGCTCCAGAGAAAGGGGCCTCTTCGGGAGCCGAGTAGAGAGCTTTCTGTCCTGGGCTGTTGAAGGACCCAGCCCGGCGCGACGGGAGAAGGACACACCCTCTGGGAAAACTCAGCAGGTGGACCGGAGAGTGGGAGCTGAGGTCTCAGAATTCCTCCAGGCTGCCTCGCCGCCACGCAGAGTCTGGCACCGTCTGCCGGGCAGCCCTTCCGAGAGGCCAAACGCCTCTCCACCTGCCACATCCCCTTTTTGGGGCTCTCTGATAGAAGTTCAAAGGGAAAGATTTCAGTTCCAAAGGAGGGACTGTGAAGGTTTGACCGGAGGCTCCCCTCTCCAGGCTCTGTTTCCCTTTCCAGGGGTGAGTCACACTGCTGGAAGATGACAAACTCAGCTAACTAAGATAGTCGGGAGGACACGAGTGACTCAGCGGACACAGACGCCTGCACCCGGCAGGGCTCAGCGGCCCCACAGGGGCAGGAGGCTGCTTTCGGAAAAGGAAGACGGCTGTGAATAAGAGATCCACTCAAGACACCTTTTTCTCCTCCTGGGTGCAGATAGTGTTCCCCACGGTGTTTTCTTTTCCACCAGGAGCCCTGAGTCTGGCAGGCGTTGGCATTACTCACAGGGGAGGGAATCGAGGGCCAGGGAGGAATGCCTGTGTGCAAACCTTCCTTGGGCAGTTGTGGAAAACAGCAGTTTTCCCTCCCAGTCACGGGGTCCGGTGCCTGGAGGACCGATCTATGCCTCACTTTCTCTCCCAAAGCCTCTGCCAAAATGAATCTGGGCACTGAGGTATTTGTGTGCACAATAATAGGATGCCTGGCGTTTATTTTAAAACTTCCACTCCCCGCTCTTAAATTCTTGGCAGGTGATAAGTGGAAGGAGACTCGCTAAACGTCGGGAATCTTTAACCGGGGGGAAGGACGAGGGGAAGTCGGCCAAACTGGTCTCTCTACTTTTGTGTCTCTTTTGCAGTTTCCGTGATCGGAATCCTTTGTTGTCGTCACTTCGAAGCTTTGGTGCAGCCCCTTCTCACTAGCAGAGCTTGCTGGGAAAGTTTGAACACCTCCCTTCCCTATCTTGACCTCTGATCAAGGAAGGCATCGTCCCCAGTGCTCTCGGAGCCTTTTCCAGCTCTGCTGATGATCCCCTGTGCATTCCCACCTCTCACCCCCCCCACCCCAAGCACGTCAGGCCTGTATTTTTGTCACAAGCTTTCGCCGAAGGCAGAGGACAGTGGCTAGAGCAAGGATTCTGGAACCCCCTTGCCTGCTTTTGAATCCTGGGTCAACCACACACTAATTATGGGACTTTGCACAACTCATTTAATGTCTCTAGGCATCAATCTGCTGATCTGGAGAAATGGGGATAATAATATCCACCTCGCAGAGTTATTATAAGAATTCAAAGAGTTTATATTCATAAAACACTTAAAACAGTGTTTGCCATATGGCGTTACAGAAATCACGTTACATAAAGAAAAGGAAAGTTCAGAATCCGCCTTATTTTCTATGTCAGACTGCCCAAATTTGTCTCCAAAGTGCCAGATAGCAGGGGCACCTGGGTGGCTCAGTCAGTTACACATCTGCCTTCAGCTCGGGTTATGATCCCAGGGTCTGGGGATCAAGCCTCACGTCGGGCTCCCTGCTGATCGGGGAGTCTGCTTCTCCCTCTCCCTCAGCCTTTCCCCCTGCCTGTGCTGTCTCTCTCTCTCTCTCTCTCTCTCTCTCAAATAAATAAATAAAATCTTTAAAAAATAAAAAATAAGCAAAGTGCCAGATAGTAAATGTCTTTGGCTTCACTGGTCATCTATATTGTCACGTCCAGATTCGGGGAACGTGAAGCTGACACCCTCCTGCCTCTCTCCCTGCCCCTCACGGCAGCCGTCACCAAGGCTCCAAGTCCCAGACGGAAGTCCCTCGAGATGAAAGAGAACTCACAGCCTGGCCTAGCCTGACACCCGGTAACCCCGGGTGGGAGGGGGGTGGGGGCGGGGCGCGGGGTGGGGGGGGGTGGCTGTGAGAGGACCCCTGCTGCTCTCTCCCGAGTCCACTCTGAGCCATGCAAACTGCCCTAGGTTTCTTTCTTTCCATTGTCAGACATCATTCCAGATCCCCCTACCAAGCCGGCTGCCATCTTCCGAAAGACCTCCAATCTATGCACCGCCTTCCCTGAGCCCACGCTCAGAACTGACCGTGACTCCCGGACCCGCATGCGGAACTTTCAGCAGAGCTTTCAGCAGAACAGGACCACCACCTGTGGGAATGCGCCCTGGGGTCACATCAGGTGTGCGGGGGGAGAGGGAGGTCAGACCATACTGTTGATGCAGATGGCATAGCCCGTGACTCAAGACCCTAGAGTGTATGTCACTGTGCTTGTGCTGAGCCCCGCTTCTTGCGCAGTGTCTGGTTATTGACTTTTCATGGAGACCAAGAAGCTCTGTGACATTTCCTCCTTAGGCTGCCATGCCCCCTTGACGCTGTCACCCAGCCGAGGAGAACAGGACAACTCAGGGTCGGGGCAGGGTTGGGGGGTAAACAGTTGGAAAGCATTGCAAATATCCACAGTTGTGTGTCTCTTGCAAGACAGTCCCACATTCTTGGAGGGATTCTGAGAAATGACAGTTCAGGGGGAGCTGTGCTTATGGGGACTGTTCTTTCCAAGCTGAAAATCAGGATACAGATTTTTTTTTTTTAATTTTTTAAAAAATGTTAAAATGTAAAAATGTTAAAAAAAATTTTTTTAATTTTTTAAAAATGTTACACTGCTTCCACGTGGGATATGCTGGGGGACACTCTCCGAGGCTGATATTGAGGAACTAGGGGAATACTGGCAGTCCTTTGAATTAGAAGGAAAGCACTATTGGCCTCCAGGGTTACCAAGGCAATCTGGAGAGCGAGGTTTTAACAGATCCTGCCATCCAGGGCCTCGGAGAAGGGCTCTTGACTGTCACCATAAGGGCTGTAGGCGGAGTCAAGGACCCCACCTGCTGGGTGCTATCCAGGTAGAGAGCAAAGACTTGGGGGTCAAGCAGGCCTGCATTCAAATCATGGTCCGGCCTTTAGTTACCAAGTGAACCTCGAACATGTCCCAAAACTTCATTTGAATTCCACTGGAATGGTGGCGCCTACTTTGAAGGCTTGGGGTGAGGATTACATGGTGAAGTTCTATAAACCCCAGCTCTTAGGAGGTATTGGAGCTAGGAGTGCCACTGCTCACTCTTTCTTCTCCTTCTAGATGCCAGGTACTTTTCCCACGAAGTACAGGGTATTTCTGCTAGGTACTAGGTACTTCTCCCACAAAGGTACTGGGTACTACTGCTAGGTACTAGGTTCTTCTCCCACAAAGGTACTGGATACTACTGCTAGGTACTAGGTACTTCTCCCGCAAAGGTACCAGGTACTTTTGGTTGGTACCAGGTACTTCTCCCACTAGGTTTTTATTCCTACTAGGTAATAGATAGAAGACACTACAGAGACAAAAAATATTCACTTTATTTAAATGTCCTGCAACAATCTTTAGAATGGGAGACTGCCTCAGAACAGTGGTTCATATCACATATTAGAATATAGATGTGCAATCGTATCCTTATTTTGGATATGGGAAGCTTTTTTTAAAAGTCCCAATGCCTGGGTCCATCTCCAGGGATTCTGGTCCAAGTGATCAAGGTAACTGTGATCTGCATCGGGGCTTGGGCACACAGCCCCAGGCCCTGCTACCACCACCAAAGGGACCCCACCCACACAGCATGACCAGATCAGAGTGTTGACATTGACGGGGCTCTCCCACAAGCACCCAGACTTAGAAGTTCCCGCCTTGAAGGCCAAGCACCATGGTCACCTGCCATGTGACTTGCCACCCTTTTCTTTTTCTTTCTTTTTTTTTTTATTTTTTTTAAGATTTTACTTAGTTATTAATAGAGAGAGAGAGTAAGAGAGGGAGCACAAGCATGGGTAGTGGGAGAGGGAGAAGCAGGCTTCCCGCCAAGCAGGGAGCCTGATGTGGGACTCGATCCCAGGACCCTAGGATCATGACCTGAACTGAAGGCAGACACTTAATGACTGAGCCACCCAGGCACCCTCCACCCTTTTCTTGAGAAAAATATGGATTTGACCAAGTTTATCTAGAACACAGCACCCTAAGCTTGGGGCTCCTCCTTTCCCAAGAGATAATTTGTAGATATTACAATAAAGAGAAAGGAATGAAAGACAAGGTGTTGTTCAAAGTTTCTATATCTCGGTGGAAATCATGAGATTTTTTTCCCGTGCCTGCTACTCTGTAATAAATCCATTAGAGATTAGAGGAAACCTGGCTCCCGGGCCCCCCAATGTGAAAGAAGAAATAGCAACTGAATGCCCTTGTTGTCAAAGTATAAACATCTCAAGTGTAAAAGAGAAAGGCAGGTCACCTTGACCTTAGACAATCAGTGACCGAGTTATGCCTTAAGTTCTTGACCATGGAGGAGCCTCCTTGTCTCTCCTCCTAAGATGGGGGAGGGGTGGGAGTGGGGAGGCAGGGTGGGGGTGGTCTTTACTGTCCAGAATTGTCCAGAAAGAAATCGCCACAGCAGAGAACAGAGAAAGCAATGCAGGTGATGCCTGATTGTATCCCAATATTATCTTGAGTAGAGAATGGAAGGGGTCTTGTTGAAAAATCCATTTGCTGATATATGTCTCTTGGAATTCTAAACCTTTCACACCTGGCCTAGCTCGTTTTTTAAATTCATTAAGAGGCTGGCACAAAAAGGGAAAACACCTCTGTTCTTTGGCCAGAAGTTTTCTCCAAACACTACAGGGAGAGAGAGGGTAGTTTAATGCATAAAAAAGTAAAAGTGCAAAAAAAAAAAAAGTAAAAGTGCAAGGAACCAGGTCAGAATCAAGGTGGGTCCAGAAGAAAGCAAGCAACACGAAGGCTTAGAATGCTGACCCTGCTCAACAAACAAATGTGACCCAATGAACATCAGCCCTTCCCAGTATCCCCAGTACGATGACATTTCTGCCCTTCCCACGGAAACATGAGTAGAGATAAAAAAGATGTGTCCCTAGCCCTCCCTCAGAGGACAAATACATATGTTCCTCCAATTTTACACTTCTGTATGCCAAGGAAAGAAGTTACGGGGGGACCATCCGTGGAATATTCCAGAAATCACACCAGCCCCATAAAGCCAAGGGCAATCTCATTATTACTCTTCATGCAACCAACATTTACGTGCCCAGGTGCACGATAGGTATTCCAAGAACCAAAAGGAAGTACAAAAAAGGATTGACTTCCACGGTAAAAATTCCTCAGGCTTCACAGTGACATTCTGCCACGAAAGAAGTCTGTCCTCTCTGTCAAATAGCCCTCTGCAGGCTTCAAACCACCGGAGTCTCAGCCCCAGGCCTGCCCATCCCCACTCTACTCCTAGCCTGGGCTGTGACTTGAGCAAGTCACCCAAGTTCTCTGCACCCCATCCTTGCCCACTAACATGATGGCAGTCACTCTACTTGCCTTGCGGGGTTGCTAGAAGAACCAAGTATGGATAAAAGGAGCACGGTGACCTGCGAGGCTATGTACGCAGACAGGGTCTATATAGAATGGCATGGGACGTGAGGTGGGATGTGCCCAAAAGACAGTGATGATGATGAAGGGGGAGGAGGAGGAGGCTGCTGCTGATGGTGATGACTAGGACGGCCACAGCCACGACAACGACCCTATAATCTCATACTACAGATTCTGCACACTGACTGAGCAGTGACCAGGTTGGAAGGAAAAGATTCATTGGCAGATCACTGTTTCTCCTCTCCTGACAAGCACACCTTGGTTTAGGGCATAACCCTAGACGAGGAGTCTCACACTACTGAGTTTGTTTCTGTAGCTGCTTTGCAGCATTTTCTTTTTGTTTACTTTAAGGATGAGTCCTCCTTGGAAGATGCCCAGAAATGCTCGGATAGGAACGGGTGGCAGTGACTACCACTGACACCCAAGGCTCCACGCGATAATGCCGATACCCTGTCTCTCCACCAACGTGCGCCGCAAGCCAGAACATATGGGATCCCCCACGTGCACCCAGCACTTCCTCTGAACCCATGGGAAAAGGGCCACACGCCTCCTTCTGTGGTGCTCTCCCATGATGTCGCAACAATCTTTCTGAACCAGAGACCAGAGGAGGGAGGAAGGCAGCTAATGTTTATTGAGTGCTAAGTAGGTACTTTACTTAATCCTCGCAATTATCCTATGCAATAAAAATCATTACCCCATTTTATAGATGAAACAACTCCAGGTCTCAAAGATAAAGTGACCTGTCCAAGATCACATCGCTAATAAACAGTAGAACTAGAGCTTGGGAGAGGCTTGGCTCACAGCGGGAAACGCAGAGGTAAATAAATATTCTGGAGTAAATACACCTTTAAGGAGTTTGTGGTGCAGTGAGGGGACAAACAAGTGCCATAACATAACACACAAGGTAGAATGTGAAAAATGGCAACATACACATCACGGACTCTAGGTGCCAAAGGAAGGAACGATTCGGAGCCCAGGACCCAGGAAGTCTTCGAAGAACAGATGGCATTCGGAGGGGACCATGAGAGATGGGTAGGACTGTAGCAGGAGGAGAGTGGGGAGGGGCAGGGAAGGGGCTTAGGAAGAAAGACGAGGTCTGGTGAAAGCCCAGGAGTCTGAGAGCACCTGGCAGGTTGCCGAGCCAGGAGGGTGGAGACCACATCACCTCCCTGCTCTCCTTCCTTTCCTTCTGGAGTAAGGTCCAGGCTTCCAGACAAGGCTCATCAGAACCTTCAGGAACTGGGCTTCCTGCCGAGCCGTGAATCGCCCTGGTGGTGTCAGTCTCCCAAACTCCCCACACCCTCTTTCACATCTAAGTCATTCTTGATGAGACATATTTCCACTCCCAGCAGCAACCCTAAATCACCCTCGAGTGCCAGACACGGTCCCCTCACCCAGGCGGAACTGGGCTTCCCTTGAAGAAGTTCTTGTAGACCCTCCATCTCCCATATCATGACGCTTCTCAAACTGCGTGGCACTCACCAGTGTGTACGTGTCTCCATCCACCATGAGGCTGTGAGCTCCGTGAGAACACGGACCTTACTGGGTTCCCCAGAAAGGACCGCAGCCCAGCATGCAGGACTCCATAAGCAAAGAAAGTGGAATGGCTAACTGAGTAAGTGAACCAACCAGGGAAGAAATGAGAAATGAAACAAGAAAGGAAACTGAGGGCCGGCTTTTGAGTTAGGGGTGTGGGCAGGACCGAGAGGGCAGAGCGCACGTCCAGGCTCTATTGCCGAAGTAGCCAAGAGCCGCCGTTGGGGTTCACAGATCTCTCGGGGATGCCAGAGGTGACTGTGGGGACAAGTCAGGAGAGGGTGAGAAACTGCCATGTGCACATAGGAACTCTTAAGAAGTAAGACACAAATAAGTGGAAGCATTGGCAAGGACACCCCTGGGAAACCGCCTATTATATGAGTCAGTCTCTGAGAAATTTCTGCTGAGGGCCCAGCAGAACGTTTGCCAGGCGGATCTATCATTGAAAACCTCAGAGGACTTCTGGAAGCATGTGGATGATGGGCTGTGGGAATCTCGGGTCATAAAACTTTCGCCCAGCTGCTCAAGTGCCTGGCTGGGCAATTAAGGAGGATTCTTTCAAGCAGATCAAAAGGCTCTGATGAGGTGATCTCAGGAAGCTTCCTGCCCTCCCTGCGAGGAAAGCAGGAGTCAGTCCTCATTATCCTCATTTTACAGATGAGAAAAGTAGGTTCCCTGGTGACTAAGTCCCTTGCCTGAAGTCAAACAGGCAGCAAAGGGTGGAACCCAAAACAAGCGTCTCGGTCACCCTACTCCCAGGACACGGTGGCTGCATTCTGCGCAAGATGGACGGCTTCTGGGAAGTCTCTCGCTTGAGCGCTAGAGGGTGGCATGGGCCACAGGAGCCATGGCAACTCAGCAAGCACAGATACTTGCCGGCACTCACGGTCACTTGGCATCTGTCACATGCAACGTCAGATGTTTGACGGTCTTCTCACACTAGCATTTTCTAAAACCCGGGACTCCTATCTCACAATAACAACCCAGTTATTCCACGGCCCACCGAGACACAGCCATCTCAGAGGACACACGTGGTCGTAGCAGCCGTCTCAGAGACCTTCTCCCCAAGTTCCTAGAGTCCCACCTGGCTTCCAGCCCCAGTTCTGCCTCTGCTGTTCTCAGGACAAGTTCTTTAACCTAAGTCTCATCCCCCCACCTATGAATTGGAGGTTGCAGAAGACCTCTCTAACTGGGTGGTTGTGAGGATTCAGGGAGGTCAGGCATATAAAGAACACAGCCCAGAGCCCGGCATATCACTCAATAAATGGAAGCATTTACTAATAGCATTGATCATATGAATGACTTGAGTTCAGAAAATAATTCGTTCTCTATCTGTTCATCATCTGGATATTAAGGACGTAAGTCCAAATCTTAGTTTTTGGCCAAAGCCCTCCCTTCTGGACCGAGGAAGTTCATTTTTACTCTTCATGATCTCAACTACCTGCCATGTTTTAAATGAGAGGTGACTTAGAACTCTTCATGCGAAGGATACTTGCTACAGTGAGAATATTCTAAGACTCACGGAGGTGGATCCAGCCTGTCATGGCTTCTGCAAATTCTCTCTGGGGTCCTGCCTTGTACCTCCCTGGTCTTTCCATTGCTACTTAGTCATTAATGGGCCCAGCGTCCAAGCAATTAAAGGCAACCCACAAAGAGAAGCCCAAGGCTGGTACGCTGCCATAAGGAGGCATGTGCTTCTGTGGCCCCTGGCTCCTCCAACAGTGTCTTTGTTTGAGTCAGCTTTATAGCGTCCTGTGACCTAGAAGACTATCTCTCTAAATGAGCCCTGGTTGTTCAACGTGTTTGAGAAAGCATGTCCCATTATTGGTTGTTATTCCCTTCGGATATTACAGTTACACTTCATACACACCAACATCCTGCCCTCACCCCACCTGCCCATCCCACGCACCCCAGCACTGTGGTGACAGTTCCCATGCACCTTCTTACTCCAAACCCTTATTTCTCTTGATCTGAGCTCTTTCTCTGCCACAGGAGGGCACTTGACCCTCTCTCAGTTCCGGGCAGGGAGATAGAGCTTCCCAGAGTAACCCTCAACCAATACAAGACAAGAATTAGTAAACAAATACCCCCAACTGTCTCACCCCACAGTGGGGCAATTCTGAGATAAGCCAATACTGCCTCTTAAGGAGCCCCCAGGACAACTGAGTAGCGGGTGCCCACAGCAGCAACAGACTCCCTCATGCACCTTCACTGGCTTCCTCCCTTTCCTGGCTCACTCCCTCATCCCTAATGGAACTTTCTCAGGTCACCTCCAAATTAACTGCTGTCATCCAAATCCCTGCTTGGAGCCCGCTTTGGAGGAACCCAAACTAAGACAAATTCTTCAGTGAAAAATAGCTTTTACACTAAAATAACACAAATTATCTGACTATTATTACCACATCAAGTAGACGTTGGCACTGACATATGATACAGAGCACGCCCGAGAATAAAATCCCTGATTACAACATGGCGCCCGGTCTGCACAGACTCCTCTAATATGAGCTCCTCTAACATCAGTGAGGTTAGGGCTCACTCTCTAGTCATATTAGTCCCCACCATGGATGTGATCCCATGAGCTTGTGGCCAGCTGGTGCTGAGCACTCACCAGTAAATTAATCAGACTTCTCACGGCTGCCTTTTGAATCACTCAACATCAACTTCCCACCATTATCTTTCATCCTTCTCCATCCAGATCACAAACTCAAAAGGAAAAAATAAATACACTCTCTAGTCCTTTTCCTGCCCAATCCTCAGAAAGTCTTCACTCAGCCGATGCAAGGCATCTTCTCAATGACCCTTGATTAGCCACTTTCTCCTGACTGTATACAGCACCCCAGTCAGAAAGGCGCCCTTCGCTCCACTCCGCAGATGCTGCTCACACAGGTCTCTCCTTTCCACCAATACGTTAAATGTGGCCTTGAGGACTTGGTCCTTCTGAAGATTTCATAAATATTTGGAACCTCATGACAGTTTGAGACAAAATTGTATCATTAAACTTGCCATGCCTTGAAATGTTTTTTAGATTTTCGCATGTGTCTTAAACTTCTATCTTGTGTGTTCCCAGTCGAGCCTTTAAATGGCTCCAGCCGTCTGAGAGACCCAGAGCCAGCGGACTCGGTTAACCCTCTCCTGGATGGCTGACCCAGAAAAACTGGGAGGTACTAAATGGTGCTGTTTTAAGCCACTTGGTGTCGGGGTAACTAGTTGCACAGCAATAGATAACTAGTTCACCCTCCAACAATGGTTTGTGCCCCACCCTTAGAAAATACGATCCCAAGGAAAGAGTGGTAGGCACTGTTTCAGTGGGAGATGTACAGGAGCAATGGTGGAAAGTAGAGGCAACTCGAGTGAGTGGCTTGGAAGATTCCCGATATGCCTCTTTACCCCTGCCTTGGACCTTAAATAAAAACCTGTGAGGGAGAAGCTGAAACAGAAGAAAACAAAACAAAACAAAAAAATAGAATTGTTTCCTAAAAATCTCAGTGAGTTACGGAGAGGCAGAGTGGCCCTGCCTGGGCACAGGTGAGCAGATAAGATACAAACAGAGATGGGCATTCTCCTTGGGTCAGCAGGGAGCCCAGTGAGGCTGGCAAGAGACAGCAGCCCCTCCGCAGATACCTTTCAGCACAGCCTTGGCAAGGACCTCCAAAGCTTGGCCGTGAACATCAGAGCAGAAAGCTACAGCCGAGAAGAAGGAGAGGAAACAGAAGACTGGAGGAGAAAGGAGTTCATACGTACACAGGATCCAGCCCCTGGGACTTGCAGAAATAACCGAGGTAAGGTCCTTGGCAAGGAATCCCTGACAGCAGGGTAAGAGACACAAGGTGAGCATAAGGTAAATATAAATAGTTATTGATGAATGACAACACAGAGGGTGTGATGGCTATGGAGATCCTTTTCTTCCCCCAGGCACTCAAGAATACAAAATATTTTTTCTTTCTGATGATATTATAAGTTCCAGAGTGCAGGGATCCACTTACCTTCTAGCGTAATGTATGCTAGACACTCGGTGAAAGATACAGATAGAGAGACACAGAGGTCTTTCCTGATTAATGATTTTAATACAAATAAGCTTCTGCTTCACTCCCTGGGCCTTGTCCGTTGGCCAGAGGATGGATTTTTTTTTTTTTCAGGGTCTGCCAAGGACAGAAGTCGACACGTTCAGTGCAAAAATATTAGCTGGCCACCTGCCTCCCCATCACATTGCAGCCAGACCCAGCTCAAACTGTTGAAATGCACAACTCAAAGCCTTCCCAGGATGAACCCACTCCTCCAGTTCTGGGGGGAACAATCAACCCAGAAAATGTGGGATAGAGGGGAGCATTAATGCCTGCATTTCCAAAATAATAAATGATACTGTTTTATCATTTACAACCCAAGTGCTGGGTTAATTTGTTACACAGCAATAGATAACAAATACACCTTCAACGGATGGTTTTGTGCCTCACACTCAGAAAATGCCTTCCTAAAGGAGCAGCATTAATATACCCTCCAATGGTGGGATAATATGAAAAGTAGGACAATTTGCATGGGGGTGGGGTGGTTAGATGAGACATCAGAGGCTTGGGTTTAAGTTTCAGTTGTCCCAGGACCTACCAGCTGTTTTACTCAGTGAGATCATTTCCTCTTCTGTAAAATGGAATTAATGATACATGCCTTTCTTACATCACACTGTTATTATGAGACTAAAATTATAGAACCCAGGCAAAAAGCTTTGTAATATGTGAGGTTATATACCAAGTAAGGGCTTACAATCATCAACATTATCATTATCATCTTTACTGCTGGCTGTTATAAGGTAAAACCAACACAAGTTTGAGTGTCTCAGTCAAAGTCCAACCAAGGAAAACAGAAACCACTCAACATATTTGGAACAAGAGGAAATTAATGTGGGGAGTGGGTTACACAGTGACACAGGGCTGAAAACCCACCAGGAAACAATGAGGCAACCCGGAAGTTAATAATAGCAGGAAGCTACTACTGCCCCTTGCCTGGAGGGATAGAGGAGGAGGCAGGGTCATCAGAAACCAAGTCCTGAGGTCACCCTATAATGCTGGTGGGATCCAGAGTCAAGGAAGAAATGCAATCCCTAAAGGCAGAGGAGGGGGGAGAAATACCCTGCTTTCTCCTTCCCTGATTCCCCGCAATAATGGTCCATGGCCCCTCATTGGCTAGACCAAGCCAGAAACCAACTAACACATGGAGTGCCAAATGGATCAGGACTCAACCAGCCCTGGGCCAAAGAAACCTTCTATTCAGCGAGAAATGCAACAATATACTAGAAATGGGAGTAACATAATGAAGAGACTCAAAGTCCCAAAGACTCAGATCCCAAAAGAGCATGGGAATTCTTCTGGTCCAAGCCCTCATTCTACAGACAAGCCCCCAAAGAAGAAAATGATGTGACTTGACCAAGAACATGACCCAGCTGGCATGGGACGGCCGAGAACCCAATCATCTGAATTCATAGCTCTTTCACAACATGAAACTTTACAGTGACGAACGCCAGAGGCCCTTCAACCGGGTGAAGGGATATGTTCCCATAGTTGATTTCTAAGACAGTTGTGTGGACTATAGAATTCATTTTCGCACAGAAACGAGGTTATCTCGGCTGATTATGTTCCCAGACTGGCTATCGAAAGCCTATTTAGCCCACAATATGGGAAAGAAAGGAACCCTCCGACCCCAAATTAATGAGAAATCCGGAAGCTGATCAGCATCTTTCTCCCCCCAGGGCAGAGTAGAAGAGGGAGCTCTCCCACATCTCCTCCCTCTGCCCCACCAGCTGACGTTTCTCCTTGCCCCGCCATTAAGGGGTGTTGGGGAAATATACAGACATTCTAGAATAATTTTCTATTTACAAAATGAAAAAAAATAATTCCTTTCATTTTCAGGCTATAGGCTAAAGTAGAATGTGCACAAAAGCAAACAAAACGCACTGAGATGGTGAAGGTGCTAGGGATCGCGGAAGAGGGGAGAGAGCTTTTTTCTATGAAATGAGCATTCCATTCTCAGGGCTGTGCTGAGTTCATTCCCTTCTGGTTGGGCAGAGATTTCCTCAAACAGTTGTCAAATTGCCCACACTTGATCTTCTGGTTTTCACATGCCACCTGCAGCTGGTGAGCTCCAATTCTGGGAACCAACCGCCCAAAAGAGAGGAACTACCCATCCAGCCGAAAATTAGAACAAAGGCAACCTTCCTGGGAACTTAAAATGCGATGCGACTTGGTAGCTAATGGAGAAAGGAAACTGAAATACATTTTCTGCTCTGCTAGTTGAAACGCAGAGATGTATTTCCTCAAACCTGGACACTACCTCCCAGTTGAAGAGGACAGGAAGTCAAAGTCTGTACCCATTCACATACCAGTGCTCTTTACTGTGAAGCTTCCCCTCTCTGCAGAGGAGGAAGTGATTGTTCCCCATCCCTCACCCCTTGCCCGGGCCCCTTGTTCCTATCTCACTAGGTCAGGGCCACCATATACGGCCTCACAGACAGTGCACTGCACAACTCAAAAGCTGCCGTTTTCTACCAGTTGCAGTGTGAAAGGTGCCCCCTGGAGTTGTGTGGTGCTACTATTGGAACAGAGCTTGCCAGTTGCCTTGTATTGAGGCTGACACCTACGAAGCCATGAGCTCTTAGCGAGCTACAGTTGCTTCTGAGTTATGGGCACCTACAGCAGTGCCTGGTATGGAGTAGAACCTTAAAGTAGAACCTAAACTCCCAGGGATTTAAGAAACAAGGAATTCAAGAAGACAGTCAGCACCACTCTTAGACAAAAAAAAAAGTAATTATTTGAAATGGGAACAAAATCCTAATTAGAGTATGGATACTTCTTGAACTAACCTTAGATACTTTAAAGAATAAATAGAACATAGTGGTTAAGACCACTAGCTCCAGGGTCAGAAGGATCTGGGTTTGAATTCCATTTCCACGACTTACTAAACCATGCCAGGCACGTTCCCAAACCACCCTAAGCCTTAATTCCCTCTCCTGTGAGGATCAATTGAGATCATGCCTTAGTATAGTGCCTGATACACAGTAATGTCAATACATCTTAGCTGTAACGATGAGGTATGTTTTAATGGCGATTAATCAATACAACAATAATTTCAGAAGGCAAATTTTAGCCATCAATATTTATAACCCATGAAAGGAAATATGCCTGAGTCATAGTAGGTGCTAAATTAATGCTTATTGAATGGAGAGGGGGAGAGAAGGAAGGAGTGGGTGGGGAGAGAGTACTGAACTGGGAATCAAAAGAGATAGAGCTTCTTGTCTGCCATCACTGACATTGTGACTTTGAGTAAGTTCCTTTCTCAGTCTCAGTGTGCTCCTTTTTAATAATGGCATGAGACACAGTCTCAGGTCCCTTGATCAAGATCCCCCCTCCCCCCACCCAGAGTTCCACTGCTGCTCCTGATCATTTCTGCAATGTTCCCTTATATCCTGCAGGTGGTGCTGCTGAGTTAAGAAGGAAACCTGTTTTTCTGCAGCCGGGTTCCCAGCTGCCAAGTTTCTGTATTAACAGCAGACTGGGAATTAGGGAAATCACTTACTTGTTGCTGCAAATGCCTGAAGCAGTCAACGAGTCATTCCATTTCCTTTCTTGCACTTGGCCTCTCTCTTGGTGCCATGAGAGCACCGTGGGTGTGGGGAGGCCGCTGGTCCTGGATTCCAAGTCCAGTTCCACTACACCCGGCTAGTGACCTTGAACAAAGGCATTTGCCTTCTCGGAGGCCCTGCTGTAGTCTGCAAAATGAGGATGAGAACACCATCACCCCTGGAACGTTGGGGAAATTAATTAAATAGCGTTAATCAATTAAAGAGCACTGTGTCTGGCACATAGGAGGTATTCCAAAAAGTGCTAGTTCCTTTTCCTTGCCCACTTTGCATTCAGTAGGGACCATGGTCAGTGCTTGAGAAGAAATGAACAGGGTGCAGTGATAGAGCGATGAGGCAGCTTTCTGAAGGGGCTGCCAGAGGAGAGGCCACACCATCTGAGACAGGAAGGATGAGAGAGAAGGTGTCCTGGGCAAAAGAACCAGCAGGTGCAAAGGCACTGCCCATCTCACCCAGCTTCCCCTTCCCCGTCTCTTACACACTGACCCTCAATCCAATGACTCTGTCCTCAGCGGGCCAAGGCACACTCTAGAACAGCAATCACCTGTCCGATTGTATGTTTTATGTACTCGGTCATGTCTCTTTGAGAACCAGGGGTATATTTCATTCAACTCTGTCTCCCCAGAGCCTGGAACAACAAATGCCCTGATGAATGTGTGAACCGATGGAAGGGCCACCTTGGTCTTCATTTCAAGTCTGAAAACTAGCTGCCACCGTTAGCTGCCCAAACCATTAGCTGCCACCCCTCTTTGCATATCTTGCACTCGGTACATGGTGGGCGCCCAATAAATGCTTACTTTGTTGAACTCGAATTGCATTTTCATTTTGTGAGCGACTGCTGTGTGCCAGGCACTACAGTGAGCACCAGAGGGGGAAAGATGCACGGAGGTCCCCTTCTAGAAGAAAAAAAAGAACAGAGGCACATACTACGTCCACATCTCGTGACTATGTGCTCTTCCACGAGCACCTCACCAAGCCCTGCAAGGTAGGGGCTATGATCGTACCATCTCACAGACAGCGAAAATAAGGCCCTGGCAGGGACACTTGCACAGGGTGGCAGAGTCAGAGAGAAAGCCAGGTGTCTGGCGCTGAAGCCCCAGCCGGTCACCGCTTTGTTGGGTAAATGTAATTCAGACGTGTGTTCAGTTTGGGAGAACCAAGGAGCGGGGTTGACAGTTGGGCGGGAGTTCCCAGGGGACAGTAGGCATGAACGGGACCTTGAAGGATGGGAGTTTTCCAGATAGGATCACAGTGGCAGGGACGAAGGCACAGGAGGGAGGGGGAAGCAGTGTTCTAGACAGAGAGAAGAGATACAGCAGCCTAAACAAAAGATGGCAATGAGGAAGTGACCCAGAGCCGGTCTGGGAAACACAGGCTGCTCCTCCTCTCTGGAAAGTCAAGAGCTGAGTGTAGAGCAGACCAACCGGAAAAAAGATACACAGGACTGGAGGCTGTAGAAAACCATTTTCTAGAGTTTAAGTTTAACAAATAGGAACTTTCAGCCTTTTTTTAGCAGCAAATCTGTGTGACTTGCCTGCCTTCAGCCCGGGCAGTCAACGTACCAAGGCCTCAAACGCTTACTCACCATTCACTAAACACCTGCTGTGAGCCGCCGGCCAACCACCGAACACCCCATCTGCACCGCTATTCTGCACCGCTATTCTCGAACTAAGAGACGCAGTGGAACCACTGAGTTTCGAACCTCTCTGGGCTTGACTCTCAACTCCAGGACTCCTGTATCACCTCGCACAAGGTATTCCTCTGTGCTCAGTTTACTCCGCTGTCCAATGAGACTACCGATCACAGCTCCCATATAAGTCCATCATCGTAAAGGAGTTCAAGCCCGTAAGGGGCTGAGGACACACCTGCAAAGCACCAGGCAGGGGGCTGAAGCAGAAGGCTTAGTGATGAGTAAGACCGAGCCCAGCACTCCAGTGGGTCAGAGTCTAGAAAGAGCGAGGCCTACAAAAGAAGTGATTACAGCAGAGGGAACTAAATGCAACATTAGGGGGCGCCTGGGTGGCTCAGTGGGTTGGGCCTCTGCCTTCGGCTCAGGTCATGATCTCAGGGTGCTGGGATCGAGCCCCACATCAGGCTCTCTGCTCAGCAGGGAGCCTGCTTCCCTTTCTCTCTGCCTACTTGTGATCTCTCTCTCTCTGTCAAATAAATAAATAAAATCTTTAAAAATAAATAAATAAATGCAACATTAATAATAATGAAGAGGGGCTATGTCTGTGTGGGATTTGTGGGTGCTGGGTGCCAGGTAAGGCTAGCATATACTCTATCCTCCCCCCACCCCAGAGCTTTAGGGAGACACACTAGGTTTTAGGTTCTACTTAAGGAACCAAGGTCCCTCAGTAAGGGATGCTGCTGGCATCTTGATTCAAACCAGAGGCTGCACTTGTTCAGAGCCCTGCTGGGGGAGCAAGGAGGAACAAGCTGGTCCCTGGGGCGGCGAGTGAAGGACGTGCAGAGGACACAACATTTAAAGGCTCTGTTGTTTAAAGGATGCTGAGAAAGAGAAGCGTTTCCGGGCAGGTGAGGGGGCATGGGATGCAAGGTCTAGCGATGGGAATGGTGTGGTCCTCTATGGCGAACTGTGAAAAGTTGTCTTGCCAGAAACAGAGGGCAAGTGTGGGAGCCCCGGCCGGAAAGAGGCCTTGAACGCCGAGTACAGTGCTCAGCCTTGTTGCTGGGAAAGCCAGAATCGTTTAAGTTTCTAATCAGAGAGCTGCTGAGCAAAAGGAAGCAGCTCTCCCCCCTTCCACTCCTCTGAAGCCCCCACCCCGGGCCCCCAGGAATCTGGGCCAAGGCAGGATCTGCAGGCTTCTAATTAACGCACCCCATCAAGGAGCCGGTCCAGCCTCCATATGGTGCGTAAATAATTTACAGCGACGGAGCGTGTTTATGTGGGCGGGCAGCCAGCCGCCTCGCTCCTTCAGCCTCAGTGCTTCCTCTCGCTCGCTTGGCTGGCCAGCAAGCTCCCCTAGGACCCACAGGGAGAAGTCGAAGGCCCAGGAGCTCCCAAAACTCCCCCCAGCATAGCCTGCCGCTGGAGAAGCAGAGACTTCACAGTCCGCAGAGCCCCCAGCCCAGCCCTGGTTCCCAGGGAAATCACGTGCAGGTCTAACCCCGTGAAGGCTTGACTGGGCCTTGTGTGTTCTCAGCACATGTCTCAGAAACAGGCCAGAAAGGTCTGACCTGGCCGAGGGCACAGGGCCGCAGGCAGGACCCAGCCATGCGAGGCAAGGTGGCTGAGGGAAGGTGTGCTGGGCTGCCCTACGGGGTCGGAGCCCAGTTCAATCACCAGCAGCTTCAGCAAGGGCAGTCACTGCGCCCTCTTGCCCTCCCTGCCCACGAGGCGGGTCCCAGAGCACCCTTAAGCCTACGTACCATCTCTCCCTCCACGGAAAAATTACATCAGTCTACCAACCGCCGCCGTCACCACGGATGTGATTGCGATTCACAAGAAAAAGACTTTAGTCTCTGTCCCTGTTCCAGGCCCAGAGCTCCTAAAACCCTTGGAATTTCCTAAGAAAGGGGTTGACGGAGGTGTCTTTTGTTATGTTAAATTAGGTAACTTTTGGAAAGCCCCTAAGTCGCCTAAGGCTGAGGGCTGGTTGCCGGGGCTGGAAACTTCAGCCCCACCCTCTGACCTCCCGAGGGGAGAATGGCCTGGAGGTTGAGTTCCGTGGCCAATGGCCAATGATTGAATCAATTGTGCCTATATAATGAAGCCGCCATAAAAACACAAAAAAGAAGGGTGTAGGAGAGCTTCCAGATTGGTGAACCGGAACCCTTGACACGTGGCAGGCCCAAAAAAGTCCATGGGGGCAGAAATTTCCTGCGTTTGGAAACCTTGCCCTACGGATCCCTTCACCTAGCTGTTAACTCATATCCTTTAATATCCTTCGTAATAAACCAGCAATCCAGGGAATAACCCGGTTTCCCGAGTCACGTGAGCTGCCCTAGCAGATTCATCAAACCCAAGGAGGGGATTATGGGAACCTCCAGTTTATAACCAGGCAGTCAGAGCACAGGGACAAACCTGGACTTGTGGCTGGCATCTCAAGCAGGAACAGTCAGTCTGTGGAGTCTGATGCGACCTCAGACGGACATAGAGAGTGCCAGAATTTAGATTCTAGGACCCCTGGTGTAGCAGAGAATTGCTTGACGGTGTCGGAAAAAAACGCACATCTAAATTGGTGTCGGAATCATAGCGATGAAAGCGAAATAGTCTCCGATTTAAAATCTTCCTGTAATCCATACAGAAGTCCCATTCAGTGACACTGGGACACCAAGTTTCACTAGATCTACTTTTGTATCTGAACCAAGTTGGTGAGATGTTGTGAATCCCAGTGCGTAGGGAAGCTCCTTCAGGACGAATAGAAAAACACCTTCCGGGGGCACCTGGGTGGTTCAGTCGTTAAGCGCCTGCCTTCAGCTCAGGTCATGATCCCGGAGTCTTGGGATCGAGCCCCGCATCGGGCTCCCTGCTCTGCGGGAAGCCTGCTTCTCCTGCTACCATTCCCTCGGCTTGTGTTTACTCTCTCGCTATGTTTCTCTCTGTCAAATAAATAAAAAATCTTAAAAAAAAAAAAGAAAAAGAAAAACACCTTTCGCTCAAATCTCGGCAGAAGAGGAAATGGTTAAATTGGTTAAGGATCGCCTTCAGATAGGGTTCATAAGCAAGCCGGCTTCCAGTTTACCCATCTAAGCTTGGATTCTCCTAAACTCTTGCTGCAACACTGAGTTATCTTGTTAAATATAATAACCTGTAATACTGAGCAGCAGAAATACTTGGCAGGAGCTTACTCTTACTCAGAAGCAAGAAAAGGCACTGAGATGCTCAAAACATAGTACTGACAGGCTGCGCGAAGGACCCTGGTTTCCGGGACAAGAGCCGAAACACGAAGTCCGAGCAGCATCCCAACGGGAACGTGTCAGGTGGGTCTGATTTCGTCATTGGCTCTGCATGCGTCCTTGAAGGGCCAAAAGGGCCACGAGTATTGATTGGGGGGTGGGGGGGATCCAAGCCAATGTTAGCCAGTAGGCAAGTGTACAAATACAGAATCCACAAATAACGAGGTTCACCTGGGTGCACATGCGTGCACATAGGTATATATTGCACGTACATACAATATGGCGTGTAATGTTTATATATGTATAGTACATGTCTCTGTCACACTTGACTGGAGTCCCCGGGGATGCCGGCCACCGAGGCCCCCTCCCCTGGCTTCCCCAGGGCCCCGCACGGAGCCGGGAACAGCTACAGCTGCGCTTGGCCACCCCAGGACGGCAGAACCGGAATATGTCTCCGAGCAGCACTGACCTTACATCTCATGCAGCGAGCCCTGAGCCAGAGCGGCTCTGCTGCCCTCTGCCCAGAAGTCATGCCCTCCCAGGACCTCCTGGTTAGTGACAACGTAGGCCCAAAGGCGCACCCAGTCCCCTTATCCTTAAAGCCCTACCTGACTTCCACGCAGGCCTGGGTATCCTGTGTGGCAATGAAATTCCCTGTATCGCCTGTTTCCTCACCTAGACTGCTGGACCCAAAAGGCAGAAACCCTGCTCTGGACATCTTTAGATTCTTCACCCCTGGCACAGCTCTCCATGGCCAGGAGCTGGGGAGTTTCTTGAATTGCAGACGCCAGAAACGGCAGGGACATTCAGCCAGCCCCAGGACACTCAAAGTGTGACCAGGCAGCAGCGACAACCTCACCTGGGAGCTTGTTAGAAATGCAGATTCCCAGGCCCCCTCCCCAGACCTTCAGAAATGGAATTCCTGGGATTGGGGGCCCAGGAATCTGTACTGTAACAAGTTTTCTAGAATATTCTTATGCCTACTAAATTTGAGAAGCTCTGAGTCTGTTCTGCTCCCCTATCCCCGTGGAGACTTGGTGAAGGAACCTATTACCTCAAAGGCACACATTCGGTTAAGGGCATCCCACGGGGAGGATGCCAACAAGTGTCCTCACTGAAGGCAGCCCTTCCCGGGGCATCTCCTCAAGACAAGCATGGCTCTCATTTTGGTTCTTATTCTCAGGGCCTCTCTTCTCTGTGCTTCCTTTTTTCCCTCTTCCTCCTCCTCCTTTATCTCTCTCTCTCTCTCTTCTCCCTCTCTCTCTCTCTCTCTCTCTTCCTTTCTCCGTCTCCACTTCCCTGACCCTCCCTTCTCTCTCTCATGGGGGGTGGACTAGCTTATATCCTCTGGGCCCCTGTTCACCTTGCATGGCACACAGAACTAACCCTGTGTCCCCCGGCCAGCTCAGGTCAATCCCAAGAACACGTTCTTTGCAAGGGGATGTTTTCGTGATGGTTGGAGAACGGCACGAGAAAATTAAAGCAGTCCACTCCGAGGGCAGGAGTTATCTTGAAACTCTTCCTCCATCCAGTTGTCATTTGTCCCCCACCCCCACCCCCCCAACTCACCACCTGCTCCTTCAGCTGTGACAACAGCGTTTGTTTTTCTCGGCAGTGGGCTCTGGGTTATACATACAGGCAACTAGGTGAACGTTCTGGGAGGCCCGTTAGGGTTTCTCAGAATGAGTCATTTTTTCAAAAATAACAAAACCTCTCGACATCACTTGATTTCAGCATTCTTGCCAGGCTCTTGTAACCTCTTTTGCAATTGCATTCCAAGCACGCCTGACTTCTTTCTCAGGCCTGATGGCAAGCGGCCCCCCGGCCCCTCCCCTCCGCCCCACAGGACTTTGCTGATAGACAAAAAACCCAAGCTCAAGATCAGGTTCTGCTCCAAAGCACACTGAGGTTGCAGAAGATGGGAGGAAAGCGTTTGGAGGCTCCGGAGGGCAGCAGGTGACGGGGGCGTGGGGTCGGAGAGGCCACCCCGGCTCTGACCTACCGTGACTCTCGGGAATTTGGGAAACCTCCGCACCACGGAGCCTTCACCCTCCTAATTAGAGCGGGCTAAGAACCCCAAGAGAGATGACTGCCTCTTCTTTTTAACACGTCACAGCTGGACAAAGCACACTTCACCTCCATCGCCTCGTGCACGGATGAGGACAACCGAAGCTCCCGGAGGCTTGGAGAAACTGAATGTCTTGCCCGGGTTCTCACCGGGATGATGGTCTCTGCTTCTGGGGCCAGGCACCGTAGCAGTGGTAGCTCGAGGGGAGGCTTTTTATTCATCAGTGCCAACAAGGAAGGGTAGTATTCTCCCCATTTTCTAGATGGAGAGACTGAGGCTCAGAAAAGTCAACTAACTTGCTCAAAATCACACAGCGACGGTCAGCGCTGGACTTGAACCTTAGTGTGCGTGTCTTCAGTGCTTATGTCTTCCAGTGCATCCTAGGCAAATACTGCTCTCAAAGCCCTGTGCCCCTTTCTCTGCTGGAACTTAGCATCACGGATTTTTTTTCTTTTTCTTTTTCTCTTTTGGAGAGAGAGAGTATGTGTGAGCAGGGATGGGGGAGGAGGGGCAGAGAGAGAGAAAGAATCTTAAGCAGGCTCCACATGCAGGACAGAACCCAACATAGGGCTTGATCTCACTACCCTGAGATCATGACCTGAGTCAAAATCAAAACTCGGATGCTTCAACGGCTGAGCCCCCCAGACGCCCCTTGGCATCATGGATTTTAATTGACACTTGAAGTATCTTTGTCCTGTGAGCTCTTTAAAGCAAGGAGGGCGGCTTGCTCCCTTCTGTGCCCTAGCACATAGGACCACTGCTGGGTGAGGCTGAAGGCAGGGGTGAACTCCACTTCTGGCCCTCAGACTACAAACCTGGACATGTCCCCTCTAGACACACCCCCACTCCCGTTCCAGAGCCACCAGAGCTTGTGGTCCCCAAGGAACCCCAGATCTAAACTTGACCGCTGTACTTCCCGACCGTGGTGAAGACACCTCACCCATCTCAGGTCCAGCTTTCTCATTTGTACAAACATGCTATGCTGCTGGGCGGGGGAAAGGCAGAGGGCCCCCTGGGCTCTCACAGA
This sequence comes from Procyon lotor, assembly GCA_028646535.1. NCBI lineage: Eukaryota > Metazoa > Chordata > Mammalia > Carnivora > Procyonidae > Procyon > Procyon lotor. The sequence goes on along the minus strand of CM053606.1, from coordinate 151,552,758 downwards.
TGAAGGTTCTGAAAGTACGTTGAATTTTCTCAAGAAGACAGGGTCTAGCCCACTGGTTGGTTGAATAATATTTTTTGGCGCAAAAAAAAAAAAAAAGGTGGAGCCAAACCCACGGAATTCGTAACATTGACGCAGTGATACTCTTCACAGTTACTTCTGTCGCTGTTAGATCCTTGCACAAAGGAGAAGTGGCAACTCAGAAGTCTTAATGCTCTGAGACTAAAATCCTGTGTGAATGAGATATTTCATGCCCGCCCAGGATCACTATTGGTTTTTGCTTCCGCTTTGAGACACATGCTAGATGTCACTTTCCTCCCGCCCCCACCTCCTTCCTGCCAGCTCTGTGCCCAGGCTGAGCTGAGCTGGATGACCCTTCACCATGTTTAGCTGCGGGCACACGTCACTTTTGCAGAGAAACTGCTGGCTTATGTACCTATCTGCCAGGAGACGGTGCGCCCACATTCATGTGTCCAGTCCCGGCTCCCCTCTGTGCCCGATGGCTCTTCGTATCTCCGACGCTTAACCAGAAGCAGCCCAGACCTGCCCTTTGAGAGACGTCTGAGGATGGCACAACATCACCAATTCCATACCCCTGCAGGGTCCTCAGCTCTTCTCAGGGCACATCCGAGGGCTTCCTCTCAAATGATAATAACCCTGAGAACTCAGCGGTGTTTCTCTCCTTACGCCCATTTTTTTTTTTTTTTTAAGATTTTATTCTTTTATTCCACAGAGAGAGAGAGAGAGAACACAAGCATGGGGAGTGGGAGATGGAAAAGCAGGCTTCCCACTGGGCAGGGAGCCCGATGCGGGACCCGATCCCAGGACCCTGAGATCATGACCTGAGCTGAAGGGAAACACTTAACAGACTGAGCCACCCAGGCGCCCCTCTCCTTATGCCCATTATCAAGATGAAGATGTTGAGACTCACCATACAGACTGACTTAACCACCACTACATGGCCAGGAAGAGGTAGAGCCCACACTCAAATCACAAAATCACAGACAGTGAGGTTTGGGCAAGACCTTGAAGGCCACCTAAAACAGAATTCTTAGGGTGCTTGGGTGGCTCAGTTGGTTAAGCATCTGCCTTTGGCTTAGGCCATGATCCCAGAGTCCTAGGATCAAGCCCCACGTCAGGCTCCCTGCTTAGTGGGGAGCCTGCTTTTCCCTCTCCCACTCCCTCTGCTTGTTGCTCTCTCTCTCTCTCTCTCTCTCTCTCTCAAATAAATAAATAAAATATTTAAAAACAACAACAACAAAACAACAGAGCCCTTTAACCTGTTTTTAGCCAGGAAATATTTGCTTTTGTGTTTTTTTTTCCTTCTTCCCTAATGCAATCTTATTCAAAATCGTAATATGAATGGGACCTGCCCTTGATGAAGGAAAAATAGAAAAATCGAACACCCATCAACTCAGCTACTCAGCCCACCCTCAAGAGGAAAGGAGAGGGGTTATGAGCACCATTGGAGACACCGTGGATCCAAATAGACATTCTAGAATGGCTAGGTCTGCGTTCGAATCCCATGTCATTTCAACCATAGCACCTCACCTCCCTGAGGTTACCCCCCTCCTTCAAAAGCCCCCCCTCGGTCACCTCTCTGTCAAGTACTGTGCTGAATGCTGTCGCAGATGCCAACCAAATATGTCGGGCCGAGGGTCCACAGACCCACTTTGGTCCCCCGTCCTACCATTTCTTGCCTGAGAACCTTGAGGAAGTCAGTCTGTCCCTGAGCCTTGGCTGCTTCATGGGCAAAATGGCCCCGAGGCTCACGCGGAATCAGAGTCGGCTGCCCGTGAACTTCGACTCTGCAGGGTTCGCCGCCCACCCATGCTCCCCAAAGCACTGATGGCTTCTGCTCTCTCAGGGCTCTCCATGGGCTGATGTGGAAACTGCTGGAAGGGCCTGAGATCACTTTTGGGAGGCTATCCCCTTTTCTACCTTAATCATGGTGGTTTTAAACTTCCAGCAGCGTGCCTTGCCTCCCAAGGGAGTCGGGTTTGCCCGTATGACCCCATTTCGGCTCAAGGATGAAAAGAGGGCTGATGGGTTGACTTCATCCCGAATATCCAGAAAGCCAGGTGACAGGAGAGATACGGGCAGCCACCGTGGTGCGTGCGTCCAGAGCTCAGGAGCCGGACAAGCAGAGAGCCGGGCCGAGTCCCCAGCGAGGAGGCAGAGCGCAGGGAAAGCGCCGGGTGGGTGGGGAGGACAGCCACCCTCTCTAGGCACCTGCCGCTCTCCTCTCCCCACTGCTGGCCGCTGCCTCTCTGGAGGTGACGACAGGTGCCTCGGCAGCACAAAGTATTCTACCAGGTAGCGCTGTGTGTGTTGGAAGCCTCCCAGATTCCCCGCAGGCCTCGGAGGGGAAAAGAAGACAACGAGGCCACAAGAAGAAGCTTCCAGGGGCAGGTTTTTGTCTCCTGCATCCCGTATCTTCGGCTTGATCTGAGAGCAGCAGCTGGCTGGCAGGGCCTGCTTCTGCAGGAGCCTCTGTCCCAGGGTCGGAACTCTCCCTTCTCTTTAACGACAGCAAGAATAGTCCTGTAACAGATGCACTGTGCACCCATGCCCTCCGCTGCATCACTGCATTGCCTTTTAAATCTCGTGTCTTGGGAGAAAAGAAGGCCAGGCACAGGCCATTAGCCTTCCCCCGCCGTTGCTGGGTGTCACAGAGCACGCAGGACGGGGCACCTAGATTGGAACCTAAGGGTTGTCACTCTGACTCTGGCCCTCCTTCTAAAGGCCTTTCCTTCTAGAAAGATCCAGCCACCTGAGCCCTTTAAGTGGGGGGAGGGCTTGCAATGCCCCCCCCCCCCCACTTAAATGCCTTGCAGACTTCCCATGTCAGCCAAAGGGCTCTGGCAGGCCTGAGGCCTCATTGCATGGCAGCATCACCCCAGGGCCTCAGAACAACAGGGCTCAGCCAGCAGCACCCTTGAGAATTCTTGGACTGGCCCTACGGGCCTCGCCAACACACCCAGGTCTCTTGTCTTCCCTCTATGGCTGGGTCAAGGGAGGCAGGTTCCCCTGGGGCACCCACTGCCTTTCCCTCTCTCTCAGTTCTGGAGCCCTGGAACTGAAGCCAAGTTCAGAGGTCATGGGGCCAGAGTGGAAGGCACCTGACACAAAGTAAGAGGCCAAGGTTCAGCGTTAACTGAGGAGCTCTGTAAAATGTGCATGCCCGCTGTGCTTCCCTTCGCATCGCAGGGTCGGAGTGAGCTGGGCAGCGTATTTGGGACAAGCTCTCTCATACTTGCTTCACCACAGAACCTGGAGCCACAGAAGGCGCTTCATTTTCCAAAGAGGGAGGCGGAGTCCCAGAGAGGATAAGTGCCAGGCAGGGGTGTCAGCGCGGGTATCAAAGGAAACTGGGACCCTGTGACTCTGGCCCAGGCCCAGGGACTCTCCACTCTGAGCCTCAGTTTCCACCCTAGGACAATGTCACTTTTTTTTAAAAGATTTTATTTATTTGTCAGAGAGAGAGGCAGAGAGCAGCGAGCACAAGCAGGGGGAGTGGCAGGCAGAGGGAGGAGAGTCAGACTCCCCGCTGAGCAGGGAGCCTGATGTGGGGCTCGATCCCAGGACCCCAGGATCACGACCTGACCCGAAGGCAGCCGCTTAACTGACTGAGCCCCCCAGGTGTCCCAACAATGTCACTTTCAGATCCCTTCTAGCTGACAATCTGCTCTACAAGGTATAAGTCCAGCCTTGGTCCCCTAGAGCAATGCAGCGTCTCACATGGAGGAGGCAGTGACCCTAAAAGAACAATTCTTTGGAGTCCTTCTTTCACGGAACAGAGACCAAGCTTTCACAGTTCCACCCCAAAGCCTTGAGAGTCCTCAATATCAAAACAGGCATAGAAGACAGAGGAATAAAAAGGACAATGAGGGAAGGCAAGACAAGGGCAAGTGTGGTGCCTCTCCATGCTCATTCCCATGCTCCTTCTGCTGACTTCTGTCGCAGGGGTTTGGAAGAAGCTGATTCTATCTTGTGCTCCAAGAGTGGGACCTTGGCTAAGCCCATCTTTGAGGTCCATCTACCTGCCGTGATTGGTCCAAGAGACATCTTTGAGCTCTTGGATCAAGCACTGCCTAAAGGACACATTCTAGATTTTTTATTTACATAAGCCAATGAATTCTCATCATTAAATAGAAGTCAGCCCAAACTAGGCTTCACTACTTTCAACCAAAAGATTCCTGACTCTACCGCCCTCTAGTTCTGAAACATGATGTAATGGTTTAGCTGTTTATGGTAATAAAGCTCCTTCATAGGCCATGCCTCAGCCCCTATATTAGCCAAGTGAGTGTTACTTACCTCATTAAAGTCAGGTTGCCTCAAAGAGTAGTGAGCTTCCCATCTCTGGAAGCATTCAAACCAGAAAGCCCTTCACCAGATGCCAAATCTACTGCTACCTTGATCCTAGACTTCCCAGCCTCTGAACTGAGAAATGCGTGCTTGCTGTTGAAGCTACATAGCCTGGGGTGTATTTGTTACAGCAGCTCAAACTGATAAAGACACCTGGCAGGAGTGCTTGGCCAGTAGAGGTGAAGGTGAGCTCACAGATCCATCAAACCCTCCTGGCAGGGGCGGGGGTGGGGAATTCAAGCTTCTCAGATACTCTGGGCCCTCCCCCTCCTCTCCCAACCTCCCTGGCAATTAGGTGGGGCCATCTGGCTACTTCTTATCAATGGATTGTGAAGATATGCTTATCTTCACAATTCCATATCCAGAATATTAGGGGGGGGAAAAAGAATATTAGGAACCAGTGGGTCTCCTCTCTTCTTTTGCCATGAGAGACTTTGGAGGCTATGTGTTCCAGGGGACACTTTGAGTAACTGTGTAAGCCACCAGAATTTCAGGGTCTATCCATTATCACAGCAGAGGCTAATCTATCCTAGCCAAAACGTGCTCAAGGATCTGAACTGAAGACACACATAGAGACTTGAACACAAGAGGGTTTCATGTTAATGTCAAAGCTCTAGGCTGACAACCAGTGAGTTTGCTACTGTGCAGAAGATGAGATGATTCAGTTACAAAAAGAAGCTTCAGTCCTGAACAATTATATGTTGTCAAAGTACCTTCCGACTGGGGGGCCTGGGTGGCTTAGTCAGTTAAGCATCTGCCTTTGGCTCAGGTCATGATCCCCAAGTCCTGGGATCAAGTCCCACATCAGGCTCCTTGCTCAGCAGGGAATCTGCTTTCCCCCTGCCCTCTCCCCCTACTCTTGCTCTCTCTGATTCTCTTTCCCTCTCAATAAATAAATAGAATCTAAAAAAAAAAAAAAAATTGTACCTTCCAACCTCCATGAGGCCTGGCTCTCCCAAGGATCTTGTTCATTCTGTTATGCTGGTTATGGCATATGCCTGATTCCCTGAGAAGCTTGGCCCTAATTCTGGAAGCTCTTTTATTCCCACATGTATCCTCACCATTACCCCATTAGTTGAAGTTACCCAAAGGCCTCTGCAACCCAAAGAGGCTGCCAACACACCAGACCTTTAAGATCTGGCCCCTGCTGAGTCCCCCAGACCCCAGCCCCCAGCACTGGTCATTTTTGCCAAAGTCACCCAGCCCTCTCATGCCTCTAGGCTTCATAGTTCTTGATTTAGCCTGGACCCCTCTTCCCGCTGCCTCCTCTGCTTATTAAAAGGCTATTTTTCCTTCAAATCCCCTTTCGAAACCTCCTTTCATGAGGCTGCATGGTTTCTCCATAGTACTCAAACACCAAGTTGTTCTGTTTCCTTTTGTTTTTACCTCTAAGACAGGGACGGTAATAATTCTTACTTTATAAGGTGGCTGAGAGAGCCAAAGGAAACAATGGGAGAGAAAACCCTTAGAAAAATGTAACAGACTGTGTCGACATAAATTTGTACTGTGACTATTCTCCCCTGCAGGAGCATGTTTCATTCTGGCTGACCTTGTGGTTTGCTGTGTGCCTTCCTCCTTTCCTCGCATCTATTAGGATGGTTTTGGTTGTGTAAAGAAATTCTGCCTACCTCAAGCATCCTCCTTATAAGAAAAAATACAAAGGAAATAAATAGATTCTGAACAAGAAGCCTGAAGAGAAGTTGCTGCCTGATGTCGCTAAACAGGGCTGCTATCTGTACAGCCTTATAGCCTTTTCCTCATATTTACAAGGTTTCTGCCACAGCCCCAGCCATCGTGTCCACATCCCAATAGGAAGAAGGAGAAAGAGGGGAGATGTTGCTGGCTGATGGACACTTGCAGCTCATTGGCTAAGTCACATGGCCACCCCTAACCGCAAGGAAGTCTGGGCAGGTGAGCTTTGAGCCTCCCACTTCCTAGAACAGAGAAAGCACAGCTGGGAGAGAGACTAAGGACGTGTGTTGAGTGAACCAACCTAGAGTGCCTGCCACAAGGAAGCCCTCAGAAAGAAGGAAAAGCTGAAGAGCCAGATGGCAGGAATCACTCAGCTCTTGCCACATTTAGTTCTTGCATCACAATTTACTTTCCCAGTGTCCAGTGAACCAGCTTGAGACAAATGGCCGCCCCTTGGCTGGGAGAGTGCAGGAGACTTAACAGGAAAGATCCCAGAGTGGCATTCGAGGAGGGAAGGGGAGTCCCCAAAAAGAAAATGCTCGGGCTGGGCAGACGCAAACCAGTCCTTTTACGTTCCCCTATCAGGGTATAAGCTCCCCAGAGACAGACCTCGGACTGTCTCATCTGCGAACCTGCCAAATGATACGCTCACCAAATCTGCCATGACTGGGGTGACTTCACTCTTCAGCCCTCTGCACAGCTTGTTTTTGCCTCTCTGTTTTGGTTTGTGTCATTGTTACCTTCGTCTTCACAGACAGCACGGGTCTTGAAGCTGGACAGACCAGGGATGGAATTCCAGCTCCTCGAACCCTCTCTCTGTGGTTTGGCCCAAGACACCATCGCCTCTATGCTTCAGTGTTCCCATCTGCAAAATAGGAAGAATTAAACCAATGTCACGAGGTTGCTAGCGGGATTAAACACACGTGGTATGTTAAAGCCCTCAGCACAGTCCTGGGCACAAAGTACACACTCCAGCATCAACGGCCCATTAGCATTTTTATGTAGGAATTATAAGCAATAAGAGTGCAAGGAATAACTCTCTATATCCAATTCCCCAAAAATTCCTGTTTGGATTCCTACAGACTACAGGTTTGATATTTGAGGAGCGAGCAAAGTTCTAATCTTTCTAGTTCATCCTAAAAATAGTTAGCTCTTCTCTGTACATTCTGTCAGCTCAGCAATTCCCATCTAGGGAACTGGGAGATTGTGAAAGGCAATCTTTCTAAACAAGGGTCAAATGTTTTTCTTTACCCCAGAGTAACTCACAGAGGATGCACAGGAAGAGAAAGCTGGCCCGGGAGTGTGGGGGTCTTCCCACCCGGGCTGGGGTCTAGGGTCTGGAGCCTCAAGGATGAAAGGCAAATGGGACGTCAGTTATCCTAGGGAAAGGGGTATTTTTCTCCTATTTCTTCATTCAGCCATTCAAATTATCTGATTTACTGGAAGCTGCCAGCTCAGACACCGGTAAATGCAGCAGAGACAGATGTAATTAGGTATGCCTGCCCCTAAAGATCTCATGACAAAGCTATTTGTTGAAATCTTCAAGCATTCAATAATAATAATATATAATAAATACTACCATTTTTATTGAGCATTTATTAGGTGCTATCCACAGTTCTAAAGCTTTACACACATCATTTATTTTTCATCTTTGCCTTATCCTCATGAGGTAATTACTTCATACCCATTCTGCTGATCCAAACAGAGGGGTATACCAAGAATGAAATAACTTATCTGGACCTTTTGGAAACTATCTGGAAAGTTTTTCATCATTCCTCTCCACCCCTCAGTGTTGGGGGAGATCCAACAGTTGAGGGGTCAGCAGTTGTCATAGAAATAGCAAATGAACTTGAATCTAGTGCCACTTTGCTGCTGGCAAGTTAATGATACCCTAGGACAAGTTCTTCTCCATGGTCAGGCTGTTCTCTCCCTGAAACATTCTTTCCTACCAACTTCTCTGTGTAGCTACAACCCATTCATCTTTCAAAGTCCAGCTCATCAAGAGAACTTTCCAGAATCCCCCACACACACCACCTACCTAAGATCTCTCAAACCCCTGTGTTTGTCCATCTCTGTTGACCTTTGAGTTCTGCCAAAAGTTATGATGGGCTGTGTATTTGGCTTATTTTTCTCTGTTCAATGAGTTTTCCTCCAAAGCAGAGACCATGCTTGTCAACTCTCTATTTTCAGAGCCTGGCATTCATGTGCAGATTAAAGGGGCACTAAACCCATAGTGCTTGGCTTATCACCAGCCTTGGTAGGTGCCGGGCAACCACAGACGGAAGGGACTTGGATGTGGAAATTGACAAAATGGCGGTGCGAGGAGAAACCCTTGCATCCCAGAGTGGGAACATGCTGAAGAGATGTCAGCCAGTGCTTTGAGTAAGAATGGCCAACACGTTAGACAACCAGACCTTCTAAGATTTAACAATTAGATTGCCCTTGAATGTAACCAGCTCTGTCCCTTCAAGCAAGCTGCTGGATCTCCCAGTTGTCAACCAGAGTAGATGAAAAACAGAAGTCCTATTATTATCTTGTGCAACTCTTGGGGAAAACCACAGCTTCAACTCCTAAGCCTTCCACACCCTCTTCTGTCATTCTCTCCCCATTCAACGTTTTCCTCCCATCCACAGGGAAAGCCAAATGTGTCCCCCTTCAAGCCTATTTCATAAAAATCCAGATTTACCAAGAGTATAAATCAATTACGAGTAATGATTTACCTTTACCTGAAATCATTACTTTTCAGAGACTCAATACATAAGTTTGTTTTCCCCTGAACCCACTACAGGGTCAGCAAAGGCATTGGTGGGGTGAGAATGGATTATTCGGGAAGAACTCGGATGGGGGAGGGCTAGTGAGAATCTGGAACCTGACTCCTCCCCCAAAAAACCATCTGCAGTGCCTCTAGAGTTGATTTTCACAGAATATGTGCCTTGAGCTGATCTGCCAGAAGTAAAGAGTCCCCACAATTAAAGGAGTTTAACAAGTATACCTACTCTGTCCTGCCTTTAAAGATCCTGATCATCAGTTGGTTATTCAAGACTGTGGGGAATCCAAAAGTAAAGTAGCCTGTTTCATTTTTATGTAATCTTATTATTATAGAATTTCTAAAAATAGGCTACAACATTCCTTTCCAGAGGAGGTAATCTTGAGAAAGACAATAAAGTGAAGTGGGTAAGAGCCTGGTGTCTGCGGCCAGACAGCCTAGGTCTGGATCCCAGCAATGCCCCTCACTCTCTGTGTGACATAAGCACGCTGCTCTACCCATGCTCTGTGCTTTCATTTCCTCATCTGGAAAATGTGGATAAGAGGACCTACCTTACTAGACAGGGTAGATGTGAGAACTAAAAGGACTAAAATATATATGATTCTTAGAATGGATCCTGTATATAGTAAGTGCTCAGTAAATATCAATTATTTAGAATAAAAGGCTCATATATTGTCCAACAGCATGAAGACACAATCGTTACACATCCCAGAACATTCTTCCCACTTAGCCCCTATATTTCTGGGGAACTGGAAAATATAACCTAACTATACTAGGAAAAACCAACTAAGAAAAGATAGGGTATAAGGAAGACATGACCAGGTCTTGGTAGTGATCCATGAGGAACCTTCAAACAGTGGAGGAGAAAATGGAGGTGGTCCAAGGCTCTTGGTTACTCGCACGGCCTGTGGAGGGCAACCCATGAGGGTAAAGCCCAGTCATACCCCACACATGCTGTGTGATCCGAGGCAAGAAATGTCACCTCTCTGTGCCGGGGAATAAAAACAGCACCAAAATTTCAGAATTCTTGGGAGGATCAAATGAATAATTAGATGAACAGTGTCAAGGCTTCTAGCAAGTAAAGTTTAGCCCTGATTATTCTAGTCCTACAACGGTAATGTCCATGTTTTTGCTTTTTGTTTAGTTTTGTTCTTTCTTGGAAACATACAATCTGACAGACTCTGAGAGTTAAAAAAGGGTCCAGAGCAAAATCTTTATTTTGCTGACAAAGAAACAAGGCCCAGAAAAAAGCAGTCCTTTTCCTCAGGGCACGTGGCAAGGAGGAGGTGAAGGGAAAGAGTAAACTTCCTTCCATGAGACACAGAAAAAAAAAAGAAAAAAAAAAATGGGTCACCTTTCCCGGCTGCACAGGCTCTGGGGGAGGAAGTCTCTAGAGAGAGGCACGAGTATGGCAGGAAGCGGGCACACATTCCCATTCCCGGAGAGCAGGGCAAAACGGTCCCAAATCAAACAGTGTTCCACAGGGCCCTCGGCCACAGGAAGCACAGTTGATTTTGGTCCCGCGCGAGCAACAGAAAGAATACCCACCGTTTCCTCGTGCCCCCTGCAGTGTTGGCCCTGAAGATCGTTTACAGTCAACGTCTCACCTGATCTCATCCTCCTGTCAAATTCCTGTGGTAGGTGCTACTGTCCTTCTTTTTAAAGACTTTCAAAGGGTGCCTTGGTGGCTCAAAGTCAGTTAAGGGTCTGCCTTAAGCTCAAGTCATGATCTCTGGGTCTTGGGATCAAGCCCGGGGTTGGGCTCCCTGCTCATCAGAGAGTCTGTTTTTCCCTCTGCCCTCCCCCTACTCGTGCTCTCTCTCTCAAATAAATAAATAAAATATTTTTTTAAAAAAAGGCTTTCAGAGAAGATAATGACAAGCTAGTAAGTAGCTCAGTGAGGACCCGAAGTCAGTGATGCCCGACTCCAACCCCTGCTTCAGTGTGCCACCCACTCCCACGTGCCAGAGCCCCTAACTTTACATTCTTACAGACTGCAGAACAATTCTCCCGTGACGTCCCTGCAACTCACGTGTCAGTCTCTACCCCCTCTGAGGGACCTCCCCTGACCGGCCTATCCCTTGAGCCCTCCCCGCTCCTCTGGACACGCCCTGTGGGACACCTGTCAATCACCGGCTGGGTTCATCAATCGTGCACCTACTGTGTGCAAGGCCCCGCATTGGACAACTTCCACGCTCCTTCTGACTTCATTCTTACAACCACGCGAGGGCGCAGGGGGGACTGTGGTCCCCCTTGTGCCAAGGACGGAACAGAGGCTCAAAGGCCTGACGTGAGGTGCCATATTTGTTTTCACCTGTGGCCCTTGGACACTGCCACAGACTCAGCAGCCCACATGTCACAAGTTTATTATGTTACAGTTTTGTAGATCAAAATCTGACCCAGGTCTCATGGGGCTAAATTCAAGGTGTCAGCAGAGCCTCAAACCTTCGTGCAGGCTCTAGAGGAGAATCCATCTCCTTGCCTTTTCCAGCTGCTCAGGGCCTTCTCATTCCTTGGCTCATGGCCCCCGCCTCCATCCCCAAAGCCGGCCATGGTGGGTTGAGCCCCCTCCTCACATTGCATCTTTCTTACCCTTCTTCACTTTTGACCCTACTCCCTCCAACCATAGGCAGGAAGGGTTTTTCACTTTTAAGAACTCCTATGGTGGGGTGCCTGGGTGGCTCAGGGAGTTAAAGCCTCTGCCTTCAGCTCAGGTCATGATCTCAGGGTCCTGGGATCAAGCCCCGCATCGGGCTCTCTGCTCAGCGGGGAGCCTGCTTCCCCCTCTCTCTCTGCCTGCCTCTCTGCCTACTTGTGATCTCTCTCTCTGTCAAATAAATAAATGAAATCTTAAAAAAAAAACTCCTATGGTTAGATTGGGCCCATCAGGATAATCCAGGATAATGTCCTCATCTCAAATTTCACAGCCTTCATCGTGTCTGCAGAGTCCCTCTTGCCTGGGACCCCATCTCTGGCAAGTGCAGGGGCATTGGACCTGCCCCGCACCAGCTCATTTCCATCAGTCATTCTCTCCCTTCTCTATTCCACCCTTCCTGTGAGACCGAGGCAGCAAAGGTCACTCATGCAATTGAACGAATTCACTAATTAACTGATTAATTAACTACTCCGTGTCTGACCAAACCAGGCTATGCCACAAAATAGTAAACAGAGAGCACAGATTTTGAAGCTATGAAATGTGGGATTCAAGCTCCGGTTCCGCCATGAGGACATGATCTCGAGAAAATTACGTAACCTTTCTCAACCTCCATTTCTTCATCTGTAATGCACAGATGAGAACAGTAATCCTGTAGGGTCGTCCTGGGGATTTAAAGGAGAGAATGCACAGTGCCTGATAGCAGGAAATGTGGAACAAGTAGGATCTGTCATTGCAGAAGTGGCTCATACCCCTGATGGCCACGCCAGGAATGGAGCACAGGGAAGGGGAAAGGGGATCATCCCTCCCGGGTGCTAGCAGCCAACAAGAAAGAATTATGAAGGGTGGTGGTCAAGGAGAGCAGAAGCCTGGGCTCTCGTTGGTTGGAGGACGTAGGTGCCTGGAGCTCACTGGACGAAGAGAATCGGGTTCAGGGGTCACCTCAGCCCCAGGGGAGCCTGCAGTGTAGACCTGAGGCATATCTACGCTAGGCCCTGGATTCACGGCTGTTCCTGTTCCATAGGCCTGGATGTTTAGAATCAGGTGGGTGAGTTCTGGCCTCAGTTAAGTACCTGAGTCTCTGTTCCCGAATCCCTGAAATGGGGATGACAGTGGCCTCATTCACGTTCTCTGAAGATGGCGTACGTGAGCAACGTTAAGTCCTTGAGACAGCCCTCAGAGGTAGATGGTGTGATCCGCATTTTAGGGATGAGGAAACTGAGCCTCACACAAAAGCATGACTTCCGTTAGCTGGCACAGCTGGTGGGGGCCCACCAATGCGGCGGGCTCAGGATTACAGCGAGCCATACCCCATGAGGTCCTAGGGAAAATTCTGTAAGCCATCCTGTGTCTCCCATGTGGTGGTGATGGTGGCGGTGGGCTGGGCTCGATGCTCAATGCCATGGTGCCTTTCAACAGCCAGAATGATCCTTAAATCTTTGTCACCCTTCCATTCCTCCAAAGGCTCCCCATTTCACTCAGAGGAAATCCAAAGCAGCCCCCAAGACTCTCAGTGCTCTACAAGACCAGCTCAGTTGCCTCCCTGGCCTCCTTTCCTGGTATCCACCCACGTGCTCCCCACCTCAGGGCCTTTGCCCGTGCTGCCCTTTGCCCAGTGCACCGCTCCCATACATCGACAGGAACCCCGTCCTCTCCTCTTCTCCATCTCTGCTCTGGGGTCACTTTCTCAGGACACCCTCTGCGGCCACCCTTCCTTTTTACCTCCTCATCCTGTTCGATTGCTCCCCTAAACAAGCACCCCGACCTGACCACTCAGAACGATGCATCACCTTGTTTCCTGTCTGTCTCTTTCCCTTAGAATATGAGCCTTTCCTGCTGGAGCCTCATTGCTGAGAATGGGCCCGGGCACACAGTAGGTGCTCTATGCATATTTGTTGCACGAGAGAATGACCTCTTGGGCTCCTCGGGCACCCAGGCAGAGGGGCGGAGAAGGCAGAAGGCAGCACGCTGAGCAGACTGGGGAGGGAGAGGACGGGAAGGCAGAGCCATTCCGAAGGAGGAACTACCAGGGCTGCTGCCAGCTGCCAGCGGGGGCCCCTAGCAGGCACAGCTGGGGGCAGATGCTCCTCTTCCCCCTTCTCCTCCCCAGAGCGCAAGAGCATCCCGGAACCACCAAGAGCAGAGCCCTGCCCCAGAGCAGGCAAGAGAACTGAAAGCCTAACCTAGAATCTTCAGCGTGGAAGCAAAGCCCCGAGTCTCTAGTTTGCTGACCCGCTGCTTTATTTAGGACCAAGAGATAGAACCAAGGAGGGGACTGGGGGTTCACCTCAAGAAAAGGCAACTCAGGCTACCCGAGTATCAGTGGTAACAACAGTAGGGGTTTCCACCCTGACGGATTTACAGAATTTACCCCAGATGATGCAAATGAGGAGCGTTTCTCGAAGGGACCACTGACGGATGGAGGCTGGGGGCCAAAGCTCCCCACCATCGCACCCCCTGAGGAGCAGGGGGAGGAGAAATGGAAAAAGGGGGTGGGAAGATGTCATGGAGGAGCACAGCCAAAGACAGAGCCTCTTCTTCTGCCCTCTGGTCCCCTACGGGATCCTCTGCGGCCGAGCTCCATCAGAAGATCGGCCAAGGGAGCAGGGGACACAGTGAGCAGGGTCAACCCACAGGACGCAGAGCCGGGCAGGACCCACCCCGGGAACGTGGGAAGAGCCAGCACAGGGCGGAGAGCAGGGCACGACAAGACCCTCAGTCCCTATTTGGTGACTGTTGCCAGGAGTCCCCAGCCCAACTCCCAGCATCCTCTGCAAACTGCTCGGGGCTCAGTACTCAGCACAAGCACCAAAGGCACTGAAAAGCCTTCTCACACACACACACACACACACACACACACACACACACACACACAGGCACATACTCCCACACAACCCTCACACACACACACACACACACACACGACACATACACAACTCTCACACACACACTTACATACTCGCACACACACATACATACACCACTTACGCTCAACCTCGCTCCCACTTATGACACACACACACACCCCCAGACACACACAAATGTCCACGCACACATGCCTGCTCACACAATTCCACAATCACACTCAACACAACCACACCCTCACACACACAACTCTCACACTTGCATTTACACACGCGCACGGACACCCACGTCCATTTTCATTCTCACACACTAGACACGTCCACACGTCCACAAACAGACCCACACACTTACACACAACTGAGAGTGAGTCCAGAACCTCTCTTCACTATGTTTCCAGAACATCCCGTGCGTAATGTTGCTCTTGTCTACCTCTCCCCAGACCGTGAGCCGCCCGAGGGCAGGAGCGGTGTCTCCTTACTGGCACGTGTTAATGCAGACGGAGCAGGGAAGGGCCCTGATGGGGGAGCACGAGAGGCCGCTCCTCCTGAGGGCCGACCACACGTGCACGGCTCTGTCCCTTCCGTTCATGGCATCATTCACCCCCATGAAGGGAGGGCCGGTGTCCCTCTTTCAGATATGAAAACGGGGGCTCCAAAAGGTTAATAGCTTTTCCCAAGGTAACTCAAGTAGTGAGGGGCAGCGCTTAATGCAAATGTCCACGCCTCCCGGCACCGTGTTCGTGTGTCTGAGCCCAGCACAGGGCCTGCCAGGCGGAGAGGCTCGAGAAGAGTGGCCAGAGGGAACGTTCCTGGCCGTGTTTGTGGGGGTGGAAGGTTAGAAGCCTGGCTCTGAAGCCCGTCTGTCTCCAATCCAGAATCACTGGCCGTAAACTGCAATTACTCTGGAGGATCTGAGACAAGCCTGTGGGAGGGCTGGGGGATGGAACGCAGGCCTCCTGATGTCCGGGGTCGCCCGGACCCCAGGCTCACTGCGGGAACGCAGCCTCCCTCCTTCCCCCCTGCACGCTGACCGTGGAGGACCCCGCCAGTGCCCACCAGGGTCTGCACAAGCTAATCGGCCTGAAGTTTCCCTTTTGTGCCTGCACTTTGGAGGGGTCTTGGCAACAGGCTCAGAATGCTGGATTGGTGGAAACCAACCGACTCCAAATTCAGAAAATGAACCCAGAAAGAACACTGCCTTGATGGTGCAACTCTTGTTTGCCTACCATTTGACTTCTAGCAGGAAGTATTTTTAAAGGGTATTTTTCTCCCTTGCTGGCCAGTTCCTCATTGAGAAATTCTCTTTTGTGACACTTGGACATCTCAGCTCCCAAAGTGATGATGGGACTTTTTTTCTTTTTTTTTTAATTTCCACTTCTAGGTTTGGATTCACTTCTTCATTCATCTGGAAGAGCAGAAAGGATTTCCAAATTCTTACAGAATGTCTCCTCTGAGCACCAAAGACAGGCCTTGTCCCCAGACCCTGACTGTCACCTCTTGAAACCATGTGGCCCAAGATGGGATGTCCCTACCTCTTCTTCCTCTCCCCGACCCCTACTCACACACCCTGCACGGTTTATCAGCGCCGTCCATGTCCCACCATACGTTATGAAGCAACGTGATAAAATCTCCTGTTGGGTTTGGTAAGAAATAGAGTGTAACCCGATGGTGAAACCGTAATGGGCTTCAGAGCTGAAGGGGAACATGTTGATTCTGGAAACTTCCTTACTCCCTGCCCTTCTTGGAGACCAAGAAAACAGAAACTATCATTCCTTATGGCAGTCCATCGGCAGGGTCCCTCTGATCCTTTCTGCGGCGTATTTGCCCATCACCCATCTTCCAGGCCCCTCTGGGCCTCCATCCTTTCGATGACGACAGGATGTGAGCTCCTGCTTACTCTGCTAGCCTCACCTGATTCTCCTTCACTCAGACTTCATGCCTTCCACAGGCTGCTCTATCTTTGCCTCATGGTATTTTCTTTCCCTGGAATGGATTTCCCCCTCAGGTCTTATCTGGCAAGATTCTCCTTATACTGGACTCACCCTGAACATCATTTCCCAAGCCCCAAGCTACACGACACCCCCTTGGAGCCCCAAGCTTCCCTCTGCTTCAACATTCACCACCTTGTGTTGAGAACATCTGCCCTATAGTCTACCTCTTACCTCTGAGTTCTGGGAAGACAGAGAAACCACGTCTGGCTGCATCCTGATTCCCCGAGCCGCCCAGCACAGGGACTGGCATATCGTGGGTGCACAGAGGAGCACTTGCTACAATGTGGCTCAGAACCCTTCGTTCACCTTCATCCTCTAAATAGGCGTGTGGATTGGTCCAGCCTGGGCCCAGAGAGACAGGAACTTAGAGATAAGTGCAAAGTGACCAAATTCCCTAGCCCACCATGTGTGGGGTGAGACACAGAGCAAGCAGCCCAGAGTGGGGGGCCCCAGGAAGCTGTCAGTGGTGGGAGTCCCCAGGGCAAGATGATTCCAGCAGGGAAGCAGGTGGCCCTGTGCCAGAGGGTCCACTGGTGGTTCCAGACCATCCCTTCCACCAGAAAAAACCAGGAGCCACTTTCCTTCAGCTGAAACCTCTCACTCTGGTTAAAAAGGAAAGCCCTGGGTTAGTACTTCTAAGCTTTCTTTATTTCTACAGCTTTCTTTTTATGGTCATCAGACCATAAAAGTTCTGTTCTA
The DNA here is from genome assembly GCA_028646535.1 of Procyon lotor. Classification (NCBI taxonomy): domain Eukaryota; kingdom Metazoa; phylum Chordata; class Mammalia; order Carnivora; family Procyonidae; genus Procyon; species Procyon lotor. The sequence continues at coordinate 151,535,727 of CM053606.1, read as the reverse complement.
CCAGACCTGTGTCCATCATCTAATTAATTTCATATCAACTCTCTGAGATTGGTATCATTTTCCCCATTTTATGAATGAGGAAACTTAAGTAGAGAAATTAAGTTGCCCAAGATCACACATCTCAGAAAGTAGAACTGGAATCCAAACCCAACCCTAGCTGGCCCCAAGGCCCTCTCTTTTACCCAAGAAGTTAAACTGCCTACTTGAATAAGAGAAAATTCTCCAAACAGGAACCAAGAGACCTGTCGTGTGACTTTGGCCTGGTCATTAATCACTCTGGCTCTTGATTTCCTCATCATTTCCCTACAAGTTACCCTTGGTTCCAGACACATTTAACATCACTTCCCCTATAGAGCCTCTCCTGACCCTTCCATGTCATAGTCAAGGAGAGCTAAGCAATCCTTCCTTTGTGCTCCCACCAGCCTCTCTGTCCCAGCATCTATGCCTCAGTCAGCTATCGCTGTGTAACAAACCACTCCCAAATTCAATGGCTTCAAACCAGCGGTCACAAAACATTTTCTTAACAGCCCAGATAACAAATATTTTGGGCCTTACAGATTATACGGTCTCTGTCACAACCATTCAGCTCTGCCTTTATAGCTCTAAGAAACTCTAAACAGTACATAAATAAATGGGCTCAACTGTATTCTAATAAAACTTTATTTATAAAAACTGGTAGCTTACTGGTCCACAAGCCACAACTTGCCATAATCCATGGCAAGTTTTTTTTTTAAGCATTTTTTTTAAAGATTTTATTTATTTATTTATTTGGCACAGAGAGAGAGATCACAAGCAAGCAGAGAAGCAAGCAGAGAAAGGGGGAAGGAGTCTCCCCACTGAGCAGAGAGCCCAATGAGGGGCTCAATCTCAGGACTCTGAGATCATGACACCAGCCAAAGGCAGAGGCTTTAACCCACTGAGCCACCCAGGCACCCCGAGCAGTAAGTATTTATCATTGCTCATGAGTCTATGAGTTGGCTAAACCGATCTACTCATCTGGGCCAGGCGCGGCTGACCTTGCCTGAGCTCATTCATACATCTGTGTTCAACTGTCCAGGTGCCTGGGCGTCAGCTGGTTTAAGATCCTCACTTGCATACCTCGTAGTTGGCCTGCTCTCAGCAAAGGTGGTAGAAATGACTAGGCCATGAGTCTCTTGTCATCAAGGAGGCTATCCTGGGTTTGTTCTCTTTGAAACTCTACAAAATCCCTAAAGATGGTGGAGGAACACAAGGTCAGTTGAGACCTATGCTCAAAATTGGCACACACTACTTCTACCACATTGTATTTGATAGAGCATTTCACGAGAGCAGCCCAAGGCCAAAGGATAAGAAAATAGCTTCAGCCTCTTAATAGGAGAAGCTGGGAACTCACATCACAAACTACAGTATGAACCAAGGAATTGTGACCAGTCATTCCACCAGTCAGGTGCTCCTGTGTTTGTGTGTTACATGTATGCCTCCCTCTCTTTAGACTATAAGCCCCTTAAAGATGGGTTTCCATATCTTATTCATTTTTGTGTCTCCAGTGCCTATCACAGGGGGTAGCACAAGTCTGTTTCACCATAAAGAGATCTCTAATCCATCCATCTCCATCACTGGCACTTCTACTCTGGTTCAAGGTATTGTCAGCTCTCACCTGGCCCACTGCCATCGCCTCCTGACTTCCCATGGTGGTGGGGGTGGGGGGGGTGGGTGGAGATGGTTAACATTTACTAGCATTGGCAAAAAGTTTACATCCACTGGATCCAGAAAACAAGGCAAAGGCAGAAGAATGCCAAGCACATGGGAGGGAGAGTTGGAGGCTCCTACTAACTAATATAGGGAAATAGGGCAGAAGGGGAAGTTTGGGGATGCTGGTGATCTTCTCCATGATTCCACGACTCTGCTCCATGTTGGTGCAGCTCCTATCAAGACAGCTGGGGTAAACTAACGGCAAGGAAGTCCAAGAACTTACACAGGGGACCCACGCGGCCTGCCAGGAGCAACTGGCTTTAGCATTGACATCGACACCCAGCTCTGCCTCTTTACTCTACAAATAGCTTAACTTTTCCATGCCTTATTTCATCATTTGCAAAATGGAAATAAAAACAAACAATTCCTTCTTATCATCAATATAAAACTCAAAATGAAAGAGTTTATGTAAAGGATGTTTCAATAAGAGTTACCACTCATGGTGTGCTGGGGCAAATTTTACATGCCATAGCTCCTCTACTCCCCACCATGACCCCATGAGGCAGGCCCTGCTATCAGCCCCAGTTTAAAGATGAGGAAGCAGGGCCTCAGAAATGTTTCATAACTTGCCCAAGTTCGCACAGCTAGTAGGATGTGGATCTGTGGATCACCCTCTTTTGTTCCAGAGTCTATGCTTGTTATCACTCAACACGCTCAACTCCAGCTGATGTTATTATTAAGGACCTCAGCAGTCCTCAAGGTCAGGCACACCTTCCTCTTCCCTTCCTGTCTGCATGTGCCTGGCCAAGTGGCAAAAGAGAGGCCCGTGTCCCGCACTTGCCTCTGCCACTTCCTCACCCCCTGACCTTGAGCAAGCAAGGTCCCCTTTCTGAAACTCAATGGTTACCCTTTCCATAAAATGGGTCCAATAATTTGTGCCACCCCAGCAGATCATCACAGGGAATAAAACCAATGTAACCAACCACATATTGCAAGTTACCTAGCAATGCCTAAACCAAATGGGTGATGGCACGAAGCACTTCCAGCTGAAAGAACATGGACACTGAAGGCTCGGGTGCTCACTGAGGGGCTGGCTCCCACGGAGTGGACCAGCCCTCCCCAGAGGCCACCTTGTTTATGCAATGATCGACTCACGTTGAAGACTCAAGAGGCTTCCCTCTGCTCTCAGAGGAGGCCCAGAGACTACTTTCTTTGCTTCACAGGCTTCAGATTGGTTTTTAGTTAAAAAAAAAAAAAATTGGCAAGGGATGTTGTCCCAAAAACTTTAAGTGGTTTGGTTTTCTTTCTTTCTTTTTCCTGATTTTTTTTTTTTTTTATTGCATGCAACTTCAAACAATGGCGTCATTTACAGGCTCCAGGCGGCCTCCTGCCATGGGTCTCATGCTGAGCTCTGCTGTCTAAATCATTGGTTGCGGCCACTCTGACCCTGAAACCGAAGATCTCCTCTGAGGTTGGGTCACGTGGCGTCCGAGGGCTCAGTAGCCTTGGAGTGACAGTGTGGACTAGCCAGAACTCTGATTTTCTGTTTTAAACTCAACCATTATTATTAAATGGCCACTGGTATATTTTTCTCTTTCTTCCCAATGAGTCTCTAAGATTCTCCATGTTAAGCTCCATGGGTCTAACTCTCTCACTCTTGATTCTTTATTCTGGGAGATGTTATAAAAAAAGGTTGGCCAAAGTCTGCTGCCCTTAGATGTGTATAGTGTACATAACATTCTACCCTCTTGGATTCCTGGAATTAGGAAACTTTATATTAACACAGTGTTTTGGAAAGAAGATACATTCAATCAACCCTAGAAGTCAATTACACTAGAGTGTGAACTGGCCTTTTTAACAGATCTCAAAGCAGTTGCTAATGGAAAAGGTAGAAAGGATGAGACTTCTGGGAATTACAAGTCAAATGGAATACAGTCAGATGCTGAAAATGAACCTCATCTCTGTCATGAATTTGCCTTGTGCTGGGACCATGCGAAAGCTTTACTCCAAAAGGAGGTTAACATCAAAGAAACCTCCATATCATGTATGAGATTTATCTTTATTTACATTATCTAGCAAATTTTATATAAGACACCTGTGTGTTAGGAGCTGTGTCTTTACAAAGGTAAACTCATTTAACCCTCACAACAACCACCTTAGGTAAGTATTATCATTATCCCAGATGACATATGAGGAAACTGAAGTACAGAAAAATTGAGTAATTGGCAGGATATCACATAGCTGAAGTAATTTGCAGGACTTCCACATAGTACTGGAATTCAAACCCTGACAGTTTGGCCCCAAAGTCCATGCCATTAACATCTAAGCTGTAAAAGCACAGGGACACAAAGCCATTGGTGTAATTTTATTTTATTTTTTGGACAAGTAAATGAGTAAACTCCTGTGATGAGTAAGTCATTTCAACATTCAGCTTGAAAGGCATCATCAAGACCGTAGAACCAGTAATCAGAGAGTGGCTTATGAAATTGATGATGACATTGACTAATTCATCTTTTTGACTCATTCAACGGGTATTACCAAGCAGCCTTTGTGCCTTTAGCCAAACCCCGAGTAGACAATCATTAGCGAGATGGTCATGGCCCCGCCTGCTCCGAGTTTACCATCTGGATGGCACTCAGGCCTCAGCTAATAATTGCAATATAGATGGCAGGTGGCAGGTGTGGGCCAGCTCCCTCAAGGAGTCCCAGGATGCAGAGGGGAGGGTTTAGAGAGATGACATCGATGCTGAGCCCTCACGAATAAGCGGGATTCAGCCAGATGAGGAGGCGGGGGCAGAGGGAACCAAGCAGAGAGAGCACATACAAAGTCCCAGCAATAATGGCGAGCAGGATGGTTGGGAAAACAGAAAGGTGAGTGAGGCTGGTGGGCAGGGGTGGGAGGAGAGAGCGGGGGCTGAAGGCGGACGGACGACGGGATTCCACCAGCCATGTGGCCCCAGTGCAACACTGAGGTTTACCCTGAAGTCTTAGGGGAGCAGACCAGGGGAGACACGAGGGGTCTTTAAGGCAGGGAGGACCCGGTGGAGGCGTGCGCGGAAGAGGACCTGCAGGCAGGCTTCCAATGACCGTCGGGAGGAAAGACCTCTAGATCCGTGGGATGATTACAAAAGACTGCGCCTGAGCACAAGTTAAATATAACAGTTTACCTCAGGCATCCCGCTTCTCCTTGAAACAATACAGACTTGGCAGAGAAAACACGCCCATGAAAGACAGAATCTCCGGCGAAGAGAGAAGAAGCCAAACTAAAGAGTCTCTACGATTACAGATTTGAAGATACGTGTTTCTGGGTAACTTTCATTTCCCCGAGCCCCGTTAGGACAGGACGAAAGGGAAGACCCGCCGGGCCACGTTGGGGAACCTAAGTGATGCCGGGGGCTTGCCCTGCCCCCTCCAGGGCAGCCGAAAACGCCATCTCTCCTCTCAGATCCAAGGAGGCCCGGCCCTGCCTCCTGCACACGGGCCAGTTCCCCCCTTAATCCGCTGGTGTCCATTCACCTTCTCTTTGCCGCTCACCCTGTCCTCCCAGGCCCGCCCTGGTGGCCTCCATCAGTCACGGGGCCGCTCCTTCCGCTGCTGTTGCCCGTGATTTGCCCCCTGTCCACAGACCCAGCCGGCTCCCTAGCCCACTCTCTGCTGCACCGTGGGGCACCATGTATTGGAAGCCCGGAATGCAGCTGCCAAGCTGAACAAACATGCAGCCTTACATCCCCGGGGACCTGTAGGCACCGGGGCTCCTTTCCCCAACAGGCTTATTTTGAGTGCCTGCCAAATGTGGGGCACTGGACACACAGGGGTGGGATGAGACCCATTCCTACCTGTGAAGGGAGCCTAGCCTCATGAAGGAGGGCAGGGCTCATCCATGGAGCTCGCTCCCTTTTGAAGAAAGCCCGACACCCAGGCACTGGCACGAGTAGAACATCACCGGGTGATGGTCCGGAGAAGGTATTCTAGGAAGAGGGCGCATCCAAGGTACCATCTCAGCTTGCTTTGCTGGGAGGCCAGATCTCCCCCAGTAATGCAAAGAGCCCTGACGCTCTGCTCCGTCTTGAGCTGAGAGGGAGGAACAGCAACAGTAAGAATATAGTAACTGACTATGTTCTAAACCAGCTCTGGCCAATAGAATTTCCTGTGATGAGGGAAACATTGCATATCTGTGCTGTCTGGTATACCAGCCACTAGCCCCACGTGGCAAGTGTGCACTTGAAAGGTGGCTAGTGCAACTGAAGAACTGATTTTTTTAAATTTTAGTTCATTTAAGTAGCCACATGTAACTAAGGGCTGCTGTATTAGACAGTACTACAAGATATTGTGCTAAGCACTTTATGGGTAATAAATTAATTCTGCTGTTGGTAGAAATGCAAGCTGGTATAGCCACTCTGGAAAACAGTGTGGAGGTTCCTCAAAAACTTGAAAATAGAGCTACCCTATGACCCAGCAATTGCACTACTGGGTATTTACCCCACAGATACAAATGTAGTGATCTGAAGGGGCATGTGCACCCCAATGTTTATAGCAGCAATGTCACTAGCCAAACTATGGAAATGGCCCAGATGTCCATCAGCAGATTGATGGATAAAGAGGTGGTTCATATATACAATGGAATATTGTGCAGCCATCAAAAATGAAATATTGCCATTTGCAATGACATGAAATAAGTCAATCAGAGAAAGACTATTATCATATGATTTTACTCATAAGTGGAATTTAAGAAACAAAACAGGATCATAGAGGAAGAAAGGAAAAAATAAAACAAGATGAAACCAGAGAGGGAAAGAAACCATATGAAACTGAATCATAGGAAACAAAGTGAGGGTTGCTGCAGGGGAGGGTGGGTGAAGGGATGGGGTAGCTGGGTGATGGACATTAAGGAGGGCACGTGATATAATGAACGCTGGGTATTATATAAGACTGGTAAAGCAGTACCTCTGAAACAATAGTACATTATATGTTAATTAATTGAATTTAAATTTAAAGTTATAAAAATAATTAACTATTTCTAGCAATGAACAATGAGATAAGTGTGATTATCATCTCCCTTCTACAGATGTAGAAACTGAGGCCCAGAGAGGTTAGATAATTTGCCCAAGTTGCTCAGTAAGTGTAGAGCCAAGATTCAAATCCCAGAGACTAAGCCTGGAAAGAAGAAATAGTTCCTTCATTGTGCATTCATTCATTCATTCCAAAAACACATAGTTGTGCCCACTGTGAGTCACGCACAGTGCTCTGTGGTGGGGATGTAGACATAAATGGGATGGGGCCCTTGGCCGGCGCGGGGGGCAGACAGTCTAAAGAGGGAGACAAACAAGCTAAAGGAAACCTTCACACCAAGAGACACCTACCACGTCCAAGGTCAGCTCACAATGCTAGGGAGCCTCAGCTCAGACTATGAACCCAGCTTAGGGATGTTAGGGGGGGTGAAGGGCTCTTGAATATGAGCAGGACTTCTATATTCACAAATAGAAGCCCTGGCCAGGTCCCCTCACTCCTTTCTGGGTGCCTCCTCCCCAGGATGAGGACCTCCTGAGAGGAAAGAGGTGGGCAGATCCAGGGAGGGGGGATAAGGCCACCCCTGTCTTATGAAGCTCATGGGTCACTCAGCAACTTGGAACCTCCTGTGACATGCCCTCAGCTGTCCAAATTGCCCTTTGGTAAACCATTCAGACTCTCTCTTCCAGAACTTTCCAGTCAAGATTTACATCTTCCAGAGCCTAACCTAGCACTCAAGAACAGGCCTGCAACAAAGGTGTACAGCTTTAGCATTAGCCAGACCCCGTTCAAGTCCCTGTGCCACCACCCAGTGGCCTGGTGACCCTCAGCAAGCTTTTTGTAGCTTTCTGAGCCTCAGTTTCCTTATCTGAAAAGTTGGGATAATAATATTTATTTTCCAGGTCTGTTATGAGGATTATATATGTATGAAGCCCCTGATATTTTGTAAGCTTTTCATAAATGGCTACTATTATTACAAAAATAATTATCGATTAAAGCTAAAGGCAGACCATGTCCCTTTGCTCCCTGGTCCTTCCCACCAGGACACTGAGGCGAAGGAGGAAAGCCAGAGTGGGAAAGTAGCTGAGTGTGTAGAGACCTGGGGTCCCGTCTGAACTTGATCACTCTCTTGTGTAAAATTAGATGAGTTCTATCCCCACTCAGTTTCCTCGTCTGTAAAATGGGACTGCTAACCTAAACTTGGCAATCTTACAAGCAAATGCTTACTGGAACAGGGCAGGGATAAAACAGAAATGAGCTACAGGAAGCTAATGTAGGAGCTCCGACCACTCGGTCCCTGTGGACAGTTGCCAGGTGGGGATGCCAACTCACTGTTCCCAGATATTCTGATTCTCATCAGAAGCTGGACATCTGGATTTTTAAAGAATCTTGAATTATTTAAAAAAAAAAAAAAAGTAACTATTTGTAGCTTTTATTTTCTGAAACACCATCAAGTTAAACAAAGCAGATCTTCAAGCCCAGGCTAATTCAATGGCTGCCATTTCGGCACCTATAAACCAGATAACCTCTCAGGGTCTCTCGGCCCCGATGGGCAGCGATTTGGCCCCCCACCCCCACCCCAGGTCCGCTGCCCTCTTTGCCTGTTTCTGAGAAAAAACATCTTTCAGGTCCCCTTTTCAGTTCCTTCCCCCACGTGCGTCACAAACCTACGAGCCCTCAGAGGGTGTCCCGCTGAGGCCCAGGACTCCCTAGAACCCTACAGAAATGCGTCCTAGCAAGTTCTCCTTGCATTTCCAGAAGCCTCTGCCCCTCTCGGTTCCCAGTTCCAGTTTATGACGACTGATTTCCTACACTGATCTCACTGCCCACTTCACCAAATGGAAAGGGCTGATGAAATCATCATTTCAGCCCCAACGCAGTGGAGCAGGTGTGAAAACCAGGGCGGAGCTGACAGTCCAAGTGTATTAAGAGCCATCAACATGCCAAGCACTCTTGAAAGCATGGGGTAGGCGTTCACCAACTTCATCTTTGTGGCGAACCTATAAGGTGTGTGCTATTATCATCATTTTGCATGTGAGAACAGAGGTTCCAAGAGGATGGGTAACCTGCACAAGGTTGGCCACCTAGAAGGTGGCACCGCTGAGATCCAGCAGGGTCTGGCTCCAGACCCCCATGCTTATAAGTTGTGTCCCCTCTGATGCTGAAATGCATGGTCAGCCTCCTCTTAACCCTTCACAGGCTCCCCAGCCCAATCAGGAGGAAGTCCAGCCTCCAGGGCTGGGTCTGTCTGATCCAACCCAGCTCTGCTCGTGGACATCATGCCTCCCTCCCTTCATGGAATCATGTGTGTCTCTGCACCTTTGTACATTCTGATCTCTCTGCCCAAGATGCTCTTTCCTCCATCCCCTGATTGGCGAGGTCCATGACTGACCCTTCAAGGCATCCTCCCTGTGGAGTCATCCTGGGCTTCCTCGTCTGCGTGATATGTATATTTCATCGCTACAGGGCTCCCACTAGACAAGTATCATGCCATGTATTTGTCTCCTCCATGGGACTAGAAACCCACTGAGGGCAGGGCTAGGGCTCACTCATCCAGCCCTGACAACATAGCAGGCTCAATGCATGCTGTCCAGGGAGACCTACTCTGAACCTATCTCCTTGTCCTGCCTGCATTCCTTACATGTTGGGGTTCGCTTGACCCCAGAAGGACCCAGATACCATGGCTGGGGGACTCTGTGATTCTGTCCACCAATGGCCTCACCCTGTATCAGCTTACCAGGACTGTCACAACAAAGGACTACAGACTGGGTGGCTTAAGCCACAAAACTCTATTTTCTCACAATTCTAGAGGCTAGAAGTCCAAGATCAAGGTGTTGGCAGGTGGATTTTCTCTGAGGCCTCCCTCCTTGACTTTAGATAACCATCTTCTCCTGGTGTCTCCATGGTTTTCCTTCTGTGTGCATCTGTGTGCGTCCTGCAAAGGGCACATAGGGGCTGAGAGGCAAGGGACAGGGCTTTGGGAGAGGAAGGGACCAGAGCTGGTGGGGCCTTGTGGGACAGGACAAGGAATCGAATCATACCATCATCCAAGATGGATGTCCTTCATAAAAGGACACTAGTCAGGTTGGATTAGGACCCATCCCAATAACCTCATTTCACCTTAGTGACCTCTTTAAAGGCCCTGTCTCCAAATACAGTCACATTCTGAAGTTAAGACTTCAACATCTGGATTGGGGGATTGGGGGAAGACACAATTCAGGCCATAACAGACCTCAATTTCCCTCCTCCTTCCTGCTTTCTAAAGTAACACATATGTAGCTAGAACCATTAACGATCAGTCTGGGAGAGCCCTTCGCGGGCTTCCAGCCCAAACTTTGCATTTTACAAATGGGGAAACTGAGCCCCATAGAGGGAAAGTAGCTTGCCACCAAAATCACCAGACAAATTACATCAAAGCTTGTAATGATGTCTTCCTGTGATCCCCACATCCATTTGTAAACACCATTTTGAGAACCTCTCTCACCTGCAGACCAGAAGGTAGATTGACGGGAGTCGGGAGCAGATTTCCTACCAGTCACTCCCTTCCCTGGTCCTGCTCAGTGAAGGCCAGACCTCTGACATTGTTTCTGGCCACCTGTGAGGTATCCACAAGATGCCCTGGTCACCCAGCTTGACCTCAGAGCTCCCGGAAAGCGAATTTGATTAAAGTATCAAGTGTTTGATTTTCTCCTTCCAGCTCAGAGAGTGTCCATTTAAAGGACTCTCTTGCTACCCCCACAGGCTTCCCAGGACCTGAGAGCCAACTGCCATTGCCCTGGGGGCCTGAGGAACAGCCCCTGCCCCCCTTATTCTATAGCCACTTGAAGGCCAGGCCAGGGCTGTGCTCATCTGTCTAGTCCAGTCCTTTCCAGAGCCACCTTCAATGCGTCTACACCGAGAGTCCTTCCACGGCTCCGTGTGCCCCAAACTACTTGGGTTCAAATATTTTCTCTAGCACTTTCTAGCTATGCAATTGCAGAAAAGTTAAATTGCCTCTCTGCAGGGATTAAGAGCAAGACCTCCCTTATGGAATTATGTGTATTAAATTAGTTCATATGTGTACAGCACATGGAGTAGTGCCTCAAACACATTCATCCTCATGTAAGTATTTCTTAAATATGTATATACATGCCCCTCATTCCACCCAACACACCCAACACAACAACAAGCTTCCCTAAGAACCTACAATGCGCAAGTCACAGCTCCCATCAGGAAAGGGCTTATGGATACAGGTGTACTTGATGAGGGCCTTGAAGAGCAGGGAGAAATTTGTGGCATGTGGGGGAAGCTGGAGTAATGCAAGTAAAAGGAAGATCATGAGTAGGGTCAGCAGGCTTAAGAGCCCGTGGTGTTGGGCAAACACTGGGTATGGTTCTGAACTAAGGCTCCAAACAGAAGGAGGAGATTGTACGACCTGAGGCTGAAAGGACAAGAAACTAGATCTTGGAAAAGTGGGATGCTGGGGTGACAGGCCTTGGGCATGTGGAGCACCAGGAATGCACCATGTATGTGCCCCTCGCTGGGCCTTGCTTCTCCTGGTCTTGTCCCTGCTCACGCTGCCACATTTCATCTCTGTTCCAGCTCAGCACTAGGCCCGGGATACAAAACTGCATAGGATGTATGTAGTCTCTGCTCTAGGAACAAGCACAAAGTCAAGAGGGAGAGGGGGCAGCTGATTAGCCAATTTGAGAGTGGCTAAAGGAAGAATAAGACCCTGGACATGGAGCAGCTCCAGCTGAACGTGGGAGTTCAGGGAGGGCTTTCCAGAAGACGGAACATGGGAGCACCATGGTGAAGGACACCTGAGCCTTTGTAATAGGGTAAGGTTAAGAGTGTTCCAGCCTGTGAGAAGGCAGCAGAGCATGAAATGCAGCCTGGCATGGCTGGAGCAAAGGGCACATAGGGGCTGAGAGGCAAGGGGCAGGGCTTTGGGAGAGGAAGGGACTAGAGCTGGTGGGGCCTTGTGGGACAGGACAAGGAATCGAATCATATCATCATCCAGGAGTCAATGGGCTCTAGAGGTAGACTTTGGGGGGAGGGGCATAAACAGAGCTACATTTTAGAGCAAACACTGTTGATTGGTTCCCCCAGCATCAGAGCCTGAGACAAGAGAATGAGTGGGAGTGGTTTATGGGTGAGTTGACCCCGGGAAGCAGCAGTGACAGAGTGAAGAGAGTGAGTTGGGAAGGGGGTAAGACTAGAAGGGGTGTGTTACTGAGCTGGTTACTTCTGGAAACAGAAGAACTCAGTCCTGCTGGGGACCTTCTGCGAAACCATTAGTGACCTTCATATTGTCACCAATTTTCAGTCCCCACTGCTTGAAGGTTGCATCGGGAGGCATTAACTCTCTCTCCACCCATTGCTCTTCCAGGCACGGAGGCTGACTGGCCTTCCTCCGACTGTGGTTTTGAACAAGCCTTGCAAGTTTGAAATAGGACAGTCACAGCATACACGGAACTGTCCTCACTGCCATGCTGAAATCAGGTGGTCTAAGGGAGGCATGTGGGGCACAGAAACATCTGCAGCTATCCTCCTGGGTATAAGATGCATCTGCGAGAATTACATTCTGTTGCAAATAACAGAAAAACAAAAAAATAACAGAAGCTGAATCAAGTTAGATATTTAATTCACCCTTGCATTGAAGACATCCAGAAATAGTGGCTTATGGCTGGGCATTCTTCCAGCTGTGGAAGGCCATTCTCCAAATGGCCCAATGTAGCTGTTAGAGCTCCAACCCTCAGAACCATGTTCCAGGCAACAACATAGAGCCAGGAAGAAGAGGAACGCACCCTTTCCCTTTAAAGGAAACTTTCTAGCACCTTCCACATGACACTTTCACTTACATCTTCTTGACCAGAACTTCGGCACATAGTTGTTCCTAGCTGCACGAGAAGCCAGCAAATGTTGTCTTTTAGATCATTGGCCATGGACTTAATTAAAAGTGGGCAAGCAAGAGAGAATGGACCATAAGAGGCAGCTAGCAGCTGGTTAAATTCAGAAGTAGTTGTCATAATCCAGAGATAGATGAGAAGGTTCCAAGCAAAGGGAGAATCGGGAAGCAGATAGAGAGGGACTGCATGTGTCAAAGGTCTGGGTGTGGATTTGGCAGGACTTGGTGAGGGGTATGGAGGGGAAAGGAGGGACAGGAGTCAGGAATGAATCCCAGGCCCTGACTTGGATGACGAGGTGAGTGGGGATGCCATCATGCAGGAAGAAAATATGGGAAGATAAACAGTTTGGGAAAAGGCCCTGAGGTTCTCTGTGGTCATGCTGAGTCTATGATGCCAGAAGGACATCTAGAGATGTCTGATAAGTAAACAGTTGAGTGACCGGGTGGTCAGGTGGCCAGGTGGCCAGGACAGAAGTCTTGGCTTAAGACAGAAATTTAGGGACATTAGCCATTGGAGCAGAGGAGCCCTCAGGATGAGGATACAGAGAAAGGGGAAAGGAGCACATACAGCACAGCAGGCTGACATCTGAGTGTAAGGAGCAGGGAAGTCGGCCTTTGTGAACTGCATTGAAGGGCAGGAGGATAGTCAGGAGTCTTTATGCCCCTGGCTGGCTATTCCCCCTCTGTGGAATAGCCCTCTTGTGTAGCTATATTCCCTGGGTTCTGATAACCACTTGGCCTTCCCATGATGCCTAGATTGAGCAAAGTCTCCTTGATATTATTCATGCTAGAGCACTGCACCATTTCCTGGTACATCCTAATCCTTTCATACTTTTATAAAGAATGCCTTCATTATACTCTCCTTAATTACATAGACAGATGACAGAGAGATAGAGAGATAGATGAGAGATAGGTAGATAGATGATGATAGATAGATAGATAGATAGATAGATAGATAGATAGATAGATAGATAATAAATGGATGGGTAGATAGAGGGAAGGATGGATCAATGGATTAGATGGATGGGTGGATTGGATGGATGGATGAATAGACGATGGATGGTAGTTAGATAGGTTTCAAGGGAAGATGAGATCACAAGAGGAACTGGGAAGCGACAGTAGGGGAGGTTGGAGGAGAACCATAAGTCAAAGAAGAAGTGAGCTCAGTGTCAAATGTGACCCGCACATTAGTTAAAAGAACTGCTATGAGACATCCATTGGATTTGCCACAAGAAGGTCACTGATGACCTCGGTGAGAGCAGTTCCATGTTGTGGGAGAAGCCAGATTGCAATGGGTGGAGCTGGAGAAATGAGTGGGAGATGAGGAAGTGGAGACAAGAGCTTTCTCCCACATCTCCCCCTAAAAGCCTGGCTCAAATGTCACCACCTCCACAGACTTTCTCTGAACCTCTGTTCTTCTTCTGTGCTCCCTGAGCATCTGTTGGCCATCTGCCTCAAATCATGGCTGAGCTCCCAGGGTCAGGGTCCATGACTCTGACAAACACAATGTCTTGGAAAGAGCACTGGACTTAGAGTCTAAACACATGGACTCATAGCCTGAAAAACCATCCAGTGTATCTCCTCCAGCTTCCTAAGAAAGAAACACATCTTGTCTGACTTGGTCAAGAACAGGTTCTGAGGCCCTGTCCAGTGCCCACCACCCCATAGAATGGAAGGCTGCCCCTCCAGTTGCCATCCAGTTGTGTGGCCTCCTACCAGGTCAGTATCCAGTAAAAGGCCACAGCCTGCCCTGCCACTGCCCTCATCTGCTTCTTTAGCCATAAGAAAATGTAGGAACACCCAACGGTCATGGACATCCCTCTTTCCCACCATCTCCAGGACTGGTCAAGGCCAAAGGTAATCTGTGTTGCTAAATAATAGCCGCGTTGTCCCTGGGGGTTCCCTAAGGAGCCCGGCTGCTCCCACCCCAACTAGGCTGGGCTGTCACTGCCCAGACCTATCACTCCTGGGTGAGTCAGCTCAGCCTTGCCTGACCACTGAGGCCAAGGCACCAACCAGGGCTCCATCACTAGCAGGAAGAATTACCTCGAGGCAGCCACGAAGCTGGGCTTTATGGGCTACTTCCTATGTAGAGGGCGCTGTTCTAGCACGGTATTTTCATCACCTGGACCCTACCACAGCTCAGTGAGATGCGAGCTATTCCTCTCACTTCTGAACAGGGGACCCAGAAAAGATCAATCCTTGGAATAACTGGGATCTTCAGGTCCAAATCTCTCTTCTTGGCAAAATTATGAAGGAACGAGCATGGAAGAAGGCAATGAACGCTTTTCCTGGGCACCTTGTATTTGCCAAGAGTGTTGTCCTGTTGGATCCTTACAACAGCTCCTGGCAGGGGCATGTGTTCTGGATGAGCAGACTGAGATTGGAGAGGGTAAGGGTTGCCCAGCGGGTCAGGACTGACGCCCAGGCCACTGCTTCTGCTTAATCTGCTTGAATTTTCTCAACTCTGCAAGGTAATGTTATCCCCGTGACCCAGAAGAGAAAACGAAGACTCCAGAAAGTCAGAATAACTGGCTCGAGGTTGCTGTGTCATTTGTGGGATCTGAGGGCCCGGCGGAGGGCAACAGGGAAGGGAGTGGGGGTGGGGGAGCTAGGATCCGGAGCGAGGTTTCCGACTTTGCAGCCTTTTGACAGCACGCAGGGAAGACTGGATTGGGAACAGGATTTTCTCTGTCCCTCAGCTGTGCCATGGCCTCTGTGGTTTTTACCCCTTGCCCCCTGCTGCAGCTTTTGTACCTCCAACATAGCTTCCCCCTCTCCACCCCCAATCCCCCCAAGCCTCAGTACCAGCTGTGACATCTGGAAATGTCCGAGGTGGGAGTTTCCGCCACTGCAAGGAGGAGGCGGTCTCATCCTCTGACCTCCTTGCTCTCGGTGGAGAAAGGGAAGAAGTAGGAAGATGGGCATGATCGTACTGACCTCACTGACCTCTGCACTCCTTCCCAGCTCCCTCCACTCAGCAAGGCTGGCACTCTGAGCCCCTGTGAGGCTTGCGGTGGGCAAAGGATGGGTTGGTTTCTTGGAAAAGTGATTCATTCACCTTTCACAGAAAAGAAGCAGAGTTTCTTGTTTTCTGAACCCAAATCAAGGTCACCTTTGTGTACCCTTGCCCTTTGGGTCTCTGAGGTGATATCCAGTCTGGAAATCTCTGCCTTTTGAGACTTCAAACCTGTGCCCTCTCCTGCTCAGTAGCACCGACCACCTCAGACCAACCCAGGATCCTCCGGGGCCTGCTTGCAGAGAGATACTTTCCGTCCCCACCCAGGGTCCCGAGGACCAACCCCAACTTCCACCTGTAATGACAGGAAGTCCACACCTTGACAGTTTTCACCAAACACCTCCCCACCTTCCCAACACTGAGAGTGGCCCAATCCCAGGAAAGGGGGGGTGACTGCCTCACCCCGGTAGACATCCAGGACCGATTGCATAGAGTATCTAAATAAACCCAAATGCTTTGGGGCAGGCATTCGAGAAGTAAAGTGTAGTGGGAGAAAGCAAACACACAGATATCAGAGGAGGACGGATGTGGATTCCAATTCTGACACTAGCAAGGTGCCTGAGCCCTTGGGGACCCTCCCCCTCTGAGCCCCTGTGTTCTCATCTGTACCACAGCGGTGGTTATTGCAAGTGTTGAATGTCGGTGCAGGGGCTCCTCTCAGGGCTGTGTGAAAACTGAAGCAAACAGCACAGAAGAAAAATGTCTGGCGCTCTGTCAAAAACTCCATCACCCACTTTCTGCGGCCACTTCTTGACGTGATCCTGTAGCTTCCCACGCGCCCTGCACCCGGACTCCGCGTCCCCAATGCCCCATGACTCCTACCTTGAACTGTGGGGCTACGTCTTTCCAGAATGCCATTGTTGGCCTCTTCATCTGTCATCCCTGGGATAAATGGCTTTTGCCACTACATCAAATTCTTTTTCAGGATCATAAGCCTTAGAGATAGAATTTCTCACGGTCGGCTTGTGTCTCAAGAGCTGAGCATCAAGGCTCTTTCTACCGTACCGACCCTTGTCTCTACAGGGTCAGGTCACCACCTCTCCGGGCAAGAAGGTATCAGGCTCCTCTTCAGAAAGAATGTTCACCTGCACCCTGTCTGCACAACGGTCCTTTGTAGGGGGGTCTCTCAGATGCCAGCTGGAGCTATAAATGGTTACATACTTTTATTTACACCTCTAATTCATAAATTTGGCAACTTTTGACAAAGACCACACAATACCTCGTGACCCCATTGACTGTTGATGGGTTTTCCCCCCACCATATCTGGTCCTCACATGTAGAAACAGGAGGGAGATTAGCTGAAGAAATCAGCCTTTCGGACTCCACCCCAAAGAAAGCAGCAAGATAAAGTTTAGCGAAGATGACTAGCTTACTGGGGTCCCAGAGCTAGTGTGAGCTAAAGGAAGGGTGAACTCCCCTCTGCATTCCCTGTGGTCCCATCCTGTCTCCAAGACTTTATCGTCCCTTCCCTGGACCCAGGACACTAGAGAAGTCAATGAGTTTTGTACTATTTTACATTCTTATCTTATGTTCCATTTGACAAACCTCAAGACCCTCGACATCAGAAGAACCAAAGAAGCTTTTTAAAAGGCGGAAGCCTTGGCCCCACCCCAGACCCACAGGCCAAGAATTTCCCAGGGGGCTTCCAAGCATGTATATTCCTGAGGAGGGCGGTTCTGATGTGGAGCCAGGGCCGGGAACCACCACATCTAAAATTAATCATAGGAAATGAATAATGAGCACCTACTAGGTGCCAAGCAGTGTCACCGTGGCTAACTCTGCCACAACTCACCCAAGTGGGCTTTCTCAACTCCACTTTCTGTAAGGAAGGGAAAGCTACCAGACATCAGGGGGCTTCCCGAGACACACAGTTGGTGAGAGGCAGAACCGGGGTTTGGATCGGGGTCTTTCTGATCTCAAAGCCCATGCTTGCCTGCACCCTTAATGTGCAGTCCTACTGTATGAGAGCCCTGTGCTAACAGACCCCAGGCATAAGGGATGAGTCAGGCTCACGCCTGGTCTAGGAGCCCACACCCGAATGGGGGTGGCTGATACATAAACAGTTAACTTACACACAAAGCCACCTGAGAAGGATAAACAGCGGTTCCAAGGGCTAGGAGAGCCCAGCGGTGGTGTGATAGGGACACTGCTGGAGAAACCAAGGAAAGCTTCCCGGAAGAGGTGACATTTGAGCTAGGTGTTGAATGATACCAAAGGTATGGCCATCCATCACACAATGTGCCAAGCTCTTCACCTGATCCAGAAGCAAGAAAGAGAAACAGGACACGATCCTTGCCCTCACGATGCTGGAAGTCCAGCGCCCCGCCTTCTCTGCATCTCCCATTTTTCTCCACAAGTCTTCCCTCCTCCCCTTCCTCCCTCTTCCTCTGTCCTCATCACTCTGCTTCCTTTGATCCCTCAGCTCCCCTTGGCCCTGACAGTGAGCCCAGCTTTCTGGGTCATCCAGGAAATGGGGTACTCCAGGCCCAGAGCTAGGAGGAGAGAGGCACATGAGCCCTGCCCAGGCCAAGGGGAAAAGGAGGTGAGCTTCAAAACCATAGAGTGAGTCACAGTACACAGACACCTAAGCAGTGGGGATAATAAGACATACTTCCCTGGGAAGTTGGGGAGAGAGATGAGATAGGAAGAGAAAGTGCTTTGAGCCTCTCGGAAGAAAGAACCCATAGACAGATCCAGGCTATTATTACCACGGTCATTACCTGCCTCAATTAAAGGGGTACGCATCTAACTACATGAGGAGTCATTAACTTGTTCTGCAACCCACACATGGTTGGATTTTTAATATAATTTCATTTTTATTATTAACAGATAAGACCGTGAAATATCCTGCGAGTCATTCTGACATGTTAATATTCCCCTTTGGCCTGGGTGGAGTGTCCTCCCTCCCACGGGGCTAGAAAAGGGTCCAGCCCAAGGGAAAAAGGCTGAGGCTCCCTTGACACTCCAGCTCCCTGGCCCCAGGTCCTCCTCCAAGAAGTCTGGAACCCTCTTCTGGTCCCTTAGCCCATCATCCAAATTGCCCTCCATCTTGGCCCTCTGTACCTTTCCCTGCTTCACACACCTCCCCACACCGGTCCAACCTGCCCTTCCATGATGGGCAAAGAGGATTAGTGAAATTCTGGGTGCCAGGCAATGGGGGACCAAAGAGCAGTTAGACACAGGCCTGGCCTTCAAGCAGGTAAGCGCACCAGGCTGGTTCATTCATTCACCCAGCTAGCTCTGACCACTGGGCTCTGAGCCCAGTCCTCAGACCAGCATGTGAATGACACATGTCTCCGCCCAAGGAAATACATCTGGGAGGGGAGACAGACCCCCGCCCCTGCAAACAGCCACAGAAATACCTACCAGTATGTGCTCCAATAAAGCAATGCCCCCAAGTGCTGGGGAGACTCAACAGAATCATTAAGTCTGCCTTCAAGTAGGACTGGCAGAAGCACGCGGGGAAGGTTCTCCAGAGGGAACAAGACACGTGCTAAGCCTCAGGGTGCTTAGGGAGGGAAGGGCATCGCAGGCTGAGGGAACAGTGCAAGCTAGACAGACATTAGAGTTCTGGGGTGGGGTGGGAGAGTCTGCTGGGGTTGCAAGGTGGGCACTTGGGAGAAAAGATAGATATGACGTTGATGTGGAGTGGGGATGACAGGCAACAGCCTGGTCTGCCGTGACTATACCAACAGGTAGCGTTTCCAGAGCCAATCAGGAGCCAGGCCAGGGCAAGACACGTCCCCAGTGGCAGCTTTGTAAACCCTCATGGCCGCCCTGCCTGGGCGACACAGTTATCGCCCTCTGTCTACTGCCCAGCTCCTAGCCTGCCCAGCTAGGGGGAGGGAAAGCAGGCTCAGAGGCACCCTAGTGTTTAATGCCAAATAAGGAAGGGGAATTTAATCAGAGGGACGGGAGCTACAGGCTCTTTGGGGTCAAGTGATGGGGTAACTGGGGGACACAGGGTACCTGGGGGGCATCGACCACTTGACGAGGGCAATGGAGGAAGAAGGTACAATAGGTGACCCCCAAACCCCCTCCCTGCACTCTGCGACCACAAGCACCCCAGCGCAGCACGGAGCGCAATCACAAAGGGCCAAGTTGGAAACGACCTTCCAGAACATCTTCTGCTGCGGTAGGACATTCCCCTCCTAAATCCCTTGCTAAGCTGCCCCACTGTCAGGCTTCCTGTACCCTCAAGCAAGTCAATAGCCTCTCTTGCCTAGACGGCTTCAGATAAAGTACAAAATCCCTCCTAGGGCCCAGAAGGTTCTGCGTGACCTCCTCCTGGCCTGCTCCTCACCTGCCCAGCCCCTCTCCTTCACTCACCGCCCCCTCGGCCCCCCTCCCCACCTTGACTTCCTAGACTCTGGCCACACAGGACTTACTCAAGTGTCTCACCAACGCCTGGCTCTTTCTGTTCCTGGAACTTCGTGCTTGAAATCGTTCCTGCCATTCCTCCCACCGTCCCTCTCCCCCAGGATGACCCCCTGCCCTCATCCTTTAGGGTTCAGGACCTCACTGCCCCTCGTTCCGCCCCGTGCCTGCCCACACCCCCATGACCCTCCGGTCTTTTCCAGTTGATGCTATCCTTGCTTGTGTTATTTGTAGGTGATCGGTTCCACACAACCTCATAAACCAGACTTATTCACCGCTCTGCTCCCCAAAGCTGAAACAGTGCCTGGCACAGAGCAGGGCTCGGGGAGTAAGTTTTTGGGCGAATGAATGAGTAAACAAGAGAAACAATGTGCAAGCCCCACGTTGTATATTCCTTAGCCTGTGCAGTTCCTCTGGCCTGGATCATCTCCTGTTTTCTTGCCGGCAGCCCTCCTTAGTCCCACTGGCTTTCAGAAGGCCTCCTTGGAATCTGTAGTACAAGACACAAGAGGAGAGTCCTCTTAATGGACATGTTGTCTGAACATTGTGATGCTTCGGTAAATCCACCACAGCTCGTGATTTCCTCTCTGCTCTGCGTAAACCTTGCCTCCCCTGCTCAAGACAGCTCACCAAGTCCTGACACTGCTGTCCACAGAAATGGGCCCCCGAGGAGGGAGGTGGGGGGGTTCACTGAAAGTGAGCTCAGCCCCCAGAAGAGATGACTCACCGTCAAGGCTTTTGAACATGACATAGCATCATATCCATGCAGCCTCGCCTCCTTTCCTTTCCTGCACTGATCAAAAACTCCCTCCACGTAAGGGTGTGAGTTCGGCAGCACAGGAGAGAGAAAAGAAACTGAGGCTCTGATCCCTGGGCACTAAGAGTTTATGGTCCAGTTGCAACATCATAAGACCTGATCATAAGCAATCGCCATAGAAGACTATCAGCTCAGTGCCCGAGAGAACCCCCCTGCAGAACTCCATGTCTTTAATCAGGGAATAATCCCCGAATCCGGCCCCACGTCCATGAGCACCTGGGTGCTCAGTTATCTTTCTCACAGGGTGGTGTTCGCTTCCACAGCCACCCCCACTGGATCTCCTCTAGTGGAGAGAGGGAGAGAGAGAGCGACAAAGAGAGAGAGAGATACAGTGAGCACGCCCCAGACACACTGCATGTTGCCAAAGCCATCCCTGGGCTGTCTGCAGACTATGTTGCCTCCCGTGCCCTGGAATTGTTTATGAGTGCTTGCACCCGACGGCCCGCCTCCAGCGAGTTCACCCAGTTGGGCAACGTGGCCAAACGGCCATTGAGAGGGTAAATGCAAGCCCCTGGAGTCTGAAGGTTGCATTGAGTACTTGGACTTTGTAAGCACACTTTCGAGATCCTTTAATGATAAAGGCAAAGGTGTTTTAGCCATATATGCAGAAGGAGATCCCTGAAACCATAGGACTACAGATGAGTTGGTGAAGGTGACTCTTGGCACTCTTTGGGGACTGACACTCGGGAATTGCCAAAGTTTCTCAAATTCTACAGCCCCCACCTTGAGCTGCCTGGATGATGAAATATTCTAAAGAGTTTGAATTGCTTACACGGGTGAGCTGCACTAAAACCCAGAACCCCAGACTGCCTCCTGGGTGATCACAAAGGATGAGGGGTGGGACCCGCTGTGCCCCCACCAACACTACAAACCAGAGCACAGCTCCCCGCCCCCAATGCCGCCAGCATCAGGAGGAGTTCCTTCACTTATTACTTAGCAAATGAAATGCCAGGTGGAAGCACAGTGTTGAAACAAAGCTCGATGCATCCCCACCCCGAGGCGTGATGAAACACTTGGAAGAGGCCTTCCCAGGCACTTGGCCCGTGCCCGAGAGAGCAAGGGAGGTGGGTGCTGGGGCTGAGGACACTCAGGCCCATAAGGTTCGCACTTGAACTTGAGCATGCCATGCCTAGTGGCACAGAGGCAGAGGATGGGACAGAAGCGGACTTCGGAAGATCAGTGCAGCTGCATGGGGGACTTAGAGAGTCATTGTTTTCTAGTTGAGTACTGCAACCTGAGCCTGGGAGTCCTGATCATTCCCTAAGAAGGTCACTGCTAGGAAAAGAGGAGAAGTCTGGTTTCAGAATGGGGAGAGAGTGGAGAAAAAGGTGAGGAGGCAGCAGGGAAGGAAGAAAAGCAAATAGAATGAAGCCTTTGAGATCATATCTGTAGTAGTTCTGATCTGAAATATTGAGATTCCAGCAGTTTGAAAAAATTTTCCCAATGAATGGAATGGTAAGTGTGAAGATGTGTGCAAGTATATATGGATCTGGTGTGTGTGTTCTAGAATGGTGTGTGTGCGCACACCTGTGGGTACATTTGTGCATATGTGTTTGTGTGTAAGCACAAGTGAATGTGTGAGAATGCGTTTGTGGTATGTGTGTGTTTGCATGTGAGGACGCTTGCAAGTGTGTGCATGTGTGTATGTGCAAGTGTGTGCTATTTGTGTGTCTGCCTGTGCAGCATTTCAGATCGAAAACAGCTCTGAAATAAAGCCTCCATAAAGGAGGAATCTTATCCTGATCCTCTGAAAGCCAGCTCGGTAACCTTGAGCAAGGCACATCACCACGCTGGGGCTATTTTCTCCCTTCTTCTAATGCCCAAAGCAATGCCTGGTACATAGTAATCACTCAATAAACATTGATTAAATGAGCAATTGCTACTTAAGGACACTGCTGCCCATTTCTTTGGGTTGAAGAAATGACAAGATGAGAAAACACATGCATAACTACTCTCTTACTCGCTTCGTGCCCCACGTGTAATAGCAGCCCAATAATTGTTAGCCCTACCCCTCCCCAAATTCAGTTTTTATCCCCTTGGTTGAAGGAAGATGATGAAGGAAATGAGGCATAAGGTCACATGTCTCCTACAGCCGGCTTCCTTGGGCTGAATATCAATGACCACAGTCCTTTTTACTTTTAAATTTTAATTCCCGTATAGTTAGCGTACAGTGTTAGATTAGTTGCAGGTGTACAATGCAGCAATTCTATACATTACACAGTGTTATCATGGTAAGTAGTGTACTCTTTTTTTTAAGACTTTATTTATTTATTTATTTGAGAGCCAGCAAGCACAAGAGTGCACATGAGCAAGGGGAGGGACAGAGAGAGAGAGGGAAAAGCAGACTCCTGACTGGGCAGAGAGCACAATGCAAAGCTAGGCTCCATCCTGGGACCCCAGGATCATGACCTGAGCTGAAGGCAGCTGCTTAACCAACTGAGCCCCCCAGGTGCCCCATAAGTATACTCTTAATCTCCTTCACCTATTTCCCCCTTGTCCGTCACCACCTCCCCTCTGGTCCATCTGTTCATTGTCTGTAGTTAAGAGTCTCTTTTTTGGTTTGTCTCTTTTTTTTTTTTCTTTATTAGTTTGTTTTGTTTCTTTAATGTCATGTATGAGTAAAATTATACAGTATTTGTCTTTCTCTGACTGACTTATTTCACTTAGCACATTTTCCTTATCCATTCATCAGTAGATGGACACTTGGGCTGCTCCCATACTTTGGTTATTGTAAATGCTGCTATAAACATAGGGGTCCTTGCATCACTTTGAATTAGTGTTTTTGTAGTCCTTGGCTAAATACCGAATTCTAGGGGTATTTGCCGAATTCTAGGGTGTTTTTTTTTTTTAACTTTTTGAAAAACCACCATACTGATTTCCAGAGCACTTGCACCAGTTTGCATTCCCACCAACAGAGCAAGATGGTTTCTTTTCCCCACATCCTGGCCAAGACTTGTTGTTTCTTGTGTTGTTGATTTTAGCCATTCTGTCGGGGTGAGGTGATATTGTAGTTTAGTTTTGCATTTCCCTGTTGGCGAGTGATGATGAGCATCTTTTCGTGTGTCTGTTGGCCATCTGCATGCCTTCTTTGGAGAAATGTCTGTTCATGTCTTCTGCCCATTTTTAAATTGGATTACTTGTTTTTTGAGTGTCGAGTTGTATACGTTCTTTATATAGTTTGGATTACTGACCCTTTATCGGATATGTCATTTGCAAATATCTTCTCCCATACAGTAGATTGCCTTTTAGTTTTGTTGATTATTTCCTTTGCTGTGCATAAGCTTTTTGTATTGATGTAGTCCCAGTAGTTTATTTTTGCTTTTGTTTCCCTTGCCTCGGGGGACCTATGTAGAAAAATGTTGCTACAGCTAATGTCAGAGAAATTACTACCTGTGCTCTCTTCTAGGATTTTTATGGTTTCAGATCACTGACCATATTCTTGAACCAATTTCCTGAGTTCCCATTATGTTATATATTAGCTAGGTCTCTTCTCTCTGCTCTCAGTCAAAGATTGACAGCAATTCATTTGCAAGAATTAAATGCAAGACTGAATTTTAATGACTCAGAAATTTGAGGCCAACTTTGCTTTCAGTGACCTTTAAGGAAAGGAAGCCTAGTAAGTGACTTGGTACCTGACCTTCCATCTGGTGGTATACTTGTGGGTCACAATCTTGGAAGATAGGATTAATTATCTTCATTACGCATTTAAAGGGACAAAAGCTTGGAGAGGTCAAGTGGCTGGCCCAAGGTCACCCTATTCACTCCAGGGTCCCAGAACTGCCTCCCAGCCCAACAAGTGATAGTCAGAAGCTTCTGGAAGGTAAGATCTCTTCATTCAGGCAAACAGAAATGAGGTCTCTTAAGTTCTGAACCCATAAACATCTCAAAATCTCTGACTAGTCAGCCCTAGTTGAGTATTGGCAGATAGAGCCAGGGCCGTGTGGCAATCAGAAAACTAGTCAGGTGGGACTGGAACAGTGCCTCTGAGGTATTTCACAAACACGGGGAACAAACACATTGGTGTCGCAATCCTGGCCACCCGGAGCTGCCGCGTTGGCTGTTTTTTGAGCAAGGACTGTGGATAAGGAGTTTGAGGGCTTGAGGGCTGAGGGTGCTAGGACTCCTAGGTGGGTGGCCATCTTGGAGACTGTATCTGCCCTCAGAAGGCAGCTTTCCAGTCCCCAAAACCCTGAGGGTTATAGCCAGATGGAACTGCTCCTTTCAAAGTGCCCAGAGCTACTCCAGACCCCTTAGCGAGGCACCCAGGGCCTTCCGTGGTCCAGAAGTGACCTGTACCTCCATCTCCTCCAGCTACTCTGACCGACGTGAGGACCCAGACTCACCAGCCTTCTAACTGGGTCACAGACATACCTTTTTCTCCACTGCCTCCATGCCCAGGAAACAGACTATCCCCTGCCCTCAAAAGAACTATTCATCTTGTCCTAAAAACAAAAGTTAATTAAGACCAAATCTCCTCTCAACATTTCACAATGCCCTCTGGGATAATTAATATAACCGGTATGAACTGTTCCATAAACTCAGAGCACAAATACAGTCGCATTCCCCTTGTTTTTCCAATTAATCTCCCAAGCACACATCTACATGCAAAGTCCAGCATCTCCCTCTGGAGGTTTCCTCCCTTCCCAACAAATCGTCCCAAAACCCTGGGGACAGGCCAAGTAAAAACAAAAATGAGCCTCGCACATACCAGGCATAGAGGAACTGGAGTCTGTTCCGTTTAGAACCGCCAGGGATTCTCTCTGCCACGGATTCCTGCTACCACACAGTGTCACTGTTGAAACTCACGCCTACACAATTTCTTGGATACATGCAAAGGCAGAAACCAAACCCCTGACCGGCAGCAGGGGCCCCATGAAGAGCTCTTCAAGCATGATGTTTCTCATTCATTTTCTCATACTCAGTTATTTCCCAGGGCACACAGCAGGAACCGACAAGCAGGACTGATTCTACTTTCCACCCCAAATAAATCCCTTTCCTCCCCCCGCCCCCCGCCAGCCCACCAGCACCGCAGAGAATTCTCTTTTAAACATCCAGAATGGGAAACACCTGTTCGCATCCTTCTCCCACGAGCATGAGGGCTCCTTGCTGTGCGCCTGCCCTTCTCGGGGAAGCTGGCCTCAGTGCCTTTCTTCTACCTGCACCCTGATGTGACGGGCAACCTCCTCACGACAGAAGAGAACAAAAGCCCAAGTTAAATCTCCAGCAAAACACCTCCTGTTAGCACCCTCGTGACATGTCCAGTAAATCTCAGGCCATAGCCAGAGGATAGTAATTATACTTGGGAAGGGCCTCCGGTCTGCCAGGCACGTTGACACATATGATCCTATTTAATCCCACAACACAGGGCAAAGCAGTGAGAGCAGCATTTTCCAGAGGAGGAAAAAGAGGCAGAGCACTGAGGGGCCTAAAGCTAGACTGTAAGGTGCTTGCACACTCTCTCCCTGCCTGGAGAGACCACAGCTGGACCCCGTCTGCACAGGGTCACTGTGAATGAGGTCAAACTAAAGGAAACGGCCTGAACAGCCTGAGGAGGTAAAGGAATCCCAAAAGGGCATCCTAAAGAGTTGTGTGAGGCCAAGGAGGGGCTGTTGCCTTGGTAGAAGATAGGGAAAGAATGGGTTCATATAGTCCTAGAACTCAGCCTAGCACATAGTAGGTGCTCTGTGTTTATATATATAATATATATTATAATATATATACTATATATTATAGTTGCAATGATATAATGAATATCTACCTTGAATACCTCTTAAGCACCCGCTCTGTGCAGACCAGTGGAGCCTAAGGGTTGATTCCAGCAAAAAGCCTCATCCCTGAGCTTGTCATGAAGGAGAAGACTCACTTCTCAATGATTCTAATTCAACATTAGAGGAGAAATGTGATATCAAAAAACTAGAGAAAGGGGGAGCCTGGGTGGCTCAGTGAGTCAAAGCCTCTGCCTTCGGCTCAGGTCATGATCTCAGGGTCCTGGGATCAAGCCCCACATCGGGCTGTCTGCCCCATCTCTCTCTGCCCACTTGTGATCTCTCTCTCTGTGTCAAATAAATAAATAAAATCTTAAAAAACAAACAAAACTAGAGAAAGGCTGAGAAGAAAGCCCAGAGGGAGAAAATGCTAACTTCCATCCAGAGAAACTCAGGAAGGCTTCCTGGGGGAGTGAGCACTTTGGTTGGGCCTTGATGCGTACATAACAGTAAGGATAACAATAATCCATTACCAGCTCTT
>CM053606.1:151474750-151508201 GCA_028646535.1 Procyon lotor | reverse complement strand
CCATTACCAGCTCTTGACCACTTGCTTTGTGGCAGATAAGGCAAGCCCTTCTCACATATACTGTCTCATTTAACTCTTCCAATAAAACTACTAGTGTTGTTATTCACTCTATGCGGGTAAGGACACCGTGATCCAATAAGACAAACCTGTAATGGTTGAGGCAGGGATTGAATCCCAGATTTATCTGGGACTTATCTACCAGGTCAGCAGTGAGGCTGGGACAGAGAAGGAGAAAGGACCCCCCTGGAGTGGGCTTCCCACAGGGAGGCCAGAAGTGATCACCGGCTGGGAGACTTGTCTTCTCCTGTTTCACAGGCAGAACCTCCCTGCCCACTAGGAAACAGCAGCAGCGTGAACAGCAAACTGTAATAAATGAAATAAGACACTGGCTGCTTGCATAACAACCAGAGAGAAATTGGGGGTGTTTTCTCCAAACTTCCCGAAGTGTGAACATGGTAAGAAGGGGAATGGATTGAAGGTTTCATGTCCCATTAATCAGGGCTTATCACTTACTGTGGGCACCGCATATACAAGGCTTTTGCAAGCATTATCTCATTGTAGTTTTCATATTAACACTAATAGTCGTAGATAATCTCCATTGATTGTGAATCCTGTGCCAGGCATTGTTCTAGATGCTTCTATATGCTTAAACGCATTGGATCCTCATGGCAACCCTATACAATAAGTAGTATTATTATCCCCATTTTATAGAAGAGGAAACTGAGACATGGGACAATTAAGGATTTATCTGAAGATAATACCGGTGATAAATCGAAGAACCTGGATTTGAACTCGGGTAGTCTGGCTCGAGAACTCAGTTCGTTACCACTCTCTACTCTGCCCTATAAAGTAGGCCTTATCCACATCAAATAAATGAAGAGGTAGAGGTCCAGCAAGATTATACGAATCATCCAGTCATTTTGGTGGCAAAATCAACATTTGAACCCAACATCCACACTCTTAACCACGTGGCAAGGGGAGCCCTCCTCCCACCCTGACTCGTGGCATTATGCTCAGACATCACTTCTCTCTACACCTGTTTCATCACCTAGAAAGGGGGAAGAAAAAAATTGATATTTTCCAAGAGCCTGATCAGCTCAGATCTCCCAGGAGAGGTGGGAGGTTTGAACATCCTAGGGGGTCACCTGAGTAGGAGACCAGCAACTCCCTGATAGGAAAACCACAGTCTAACTCTCAACATCTGTGCATTTGCACACAGATAATTTGGAGTTCCTGTCACCAGTGCCGCTCCACCCCTGCAGTCGAGTGTCCAGTATGGCTGCCAACGGTTTCTCCCATCTCTGTTCATACATTCTGCTCCTCACAGCACTAAGTGAAGTCTGTCTTCCCTACCCTTGAATCTGGTCTGGCCTTGTGATTGACTTGGCCAAATCAGTATGGTAGCAGTGATGTCCTGTGACAACCAAGAGTGGCCTTAAGTGCATGCAGGGCTCCAGCTCCGGTTTCTTAGAAGCCAGCTGCTAGACCACTGATGAGTTGCATGGAGAAGAGAGGTCCAGGTGAGAAACTGTCTTGGATGTCCCAACCCTGGCAAACTCCTAGCCAAGTGCAGCTACTTGATTATCCCTGGCTATTTCACATGGAATAGGAAACGGCCCAACTTTGGGGAGGAAATAATAAATCCTTGTTGTTTTAAACCACTATGCTTTGAAGTAGTTTCGTACATGGCGGTCCCCATTTCCTCCACCTTATCTTTTGGTCACCACGAACGATTACTCCATAACTCACAGGTGTCAATGTCCATTGGCATATGGCATGTAAGTGTGCTCATGCCTTCATGTGATTAGGGATGACTAAACCCCCTAAGGCAAAGGGCAGTAATGTGGCTTCCTTCATTCAGTGAGCATCTGAATGAAGGAGCATCTGGAACATCATTGGGTCTCAAGACTCAGAGATAAGTGAGACACAGTCTGCGCCTTCAGAAACACATGTTTTTGGAAGAGCTGGGGCCCTTTCAACATAACACAGAGGAATGGCATCAATTTGCTCACTCATGCGATATCTCCTGAGTGCCCACTATACACATTATGGGCTGTGCTACGCATCTGTGCTAGTGAACCAAGCCCTCCCCCTGCTACATTTTAAGGGTATTTCATTTTAATAATCACAAAGGTACAAGTGAAACTCTGTGGGAACACAAAGGAGCTAAATGCTGGGCTGGGCAGGGTAATAAGTTTTATCCCCATTTTACAGATAATGACTCTGAGATTCAGGGGAGCTCAGCCTTACTCTACCATTCTGTGCGACCTTGAGCCAATTACTTAACATTTCTGTCCTTCAATTTCCTCACCTATAAAATGAGTTTAATAATTGCACCTACATCATAGACTACTATAAAGATTAAATGAGTTAATATCTGTAAAGCGTGTAAAATAATTCACGATACTTCTTTAAACACTACATTAATCATCGTTACATTAATCATCGTTAAATGAATTTTAAAATCAAAGTAAAAGAATATGACTGGCCCAAGTTCCACAGAACTGGGTAGATTTCAGCTGGGACTGAACCCTTGATCTGGTGTTCCTTCCACACCCCTCTATTTTGCTTCTCAAATAAGTCTGTGCTTCTGTTTTTAGTGAGAGATTTAAATCATCTGTGCACTCCCTTCAAACCTACATATTACAGGAAGACTCTTGCGCTTCCCCTCATCAAAGGATTCGGCAGAAAGGACTCCAAGGTTCAAATCTCAGGCTCCGGTGGAATGTGTACAGGGTGGAGATTGTTGACATGACTCAAGGTGGGGAGTATTTTATAAACATATGTGTCTGAAATCATGCTCACAGCCCAGCTACGTTGAATGGGCCTTGAAGGGTTAACATGAACCATCCTGCAGATAGGGACAGCCGAGGACTGTGACTTGTCCACAGATATTCCCACCTTCCATTGTCTGGCCACCCTCGGGTCTGCCTCCGTGACCCTCATCTGATGAGACTTGACCATGCAAGGCAGAGAATGTCCAGGCTCTCTGCAGCGGGCCTCGTCCTTCCAGGGCAGTGGAAAGCAAGGGCAATAGGAAGACTATGGTCTCATTTGCAGTCTGGCTTCCCTCCACGTACCAACAATGACACAACACCCTCCTCCAACGAGCATTTTCCAATCTCCACTGAGATCTGTTGGATGAGGAGCCAATTTCCATCCCAGCCATGCACAGGCAGCTGTGGGTGGGGGTGTGGATGTAATTCTCTTCCACCCCAAGATCTGGGAAGACAGAGCTCATCTCCTCAGCAGCCAGAAGCCCCAGCCAAGTACAATAGGCTGCTGCTAGGGGCCGGGAGGAACCAAGTGGGAAATGGCCCAACAGTAGGGACCGTGAAAGCCACAGTTGTCAGAGAACCATGCTCATCTGCCTGCTGATGGAATTGTCCCAAAAGGAAAGATTTAACTTGTTTTAGGAACTAGTCAGAGCCTGGCTTGGGCATGCTGCCTGTGTATTACGAGAACCATCTCTGGAAAATGTGGAATAGAGCTATTGCCAAGCAGATCACAGCCCCGGAGCCCGAGATTCAGTGGCCCTTGGCGTGCAGCCAGTCCCCGATTCCTCGGAACCCCCCGACCACTACCAGTGCCAGACAGGCTGACCCATGTTTCTCAGTCCCTCGGCATGTGCTGAGTCCCTGCGCCTGGCAGGAGCTGCGGCAAGAGAAGCGATGACACAGCCTCTGCCCCCAAGGACTTCTCTGCCCGTGGAGAATTATAATACAGTATGACAAATGCCACAACAGCAGAGTTCTGGGAGCCCCGAGGGAGGAGTGACTGTTCTGTCTGGACAATCGCAGGAAGATTCAGAAGAGGTGAACTGTGAGCCAGGCCTTGAAGGGGTGAGCTCTGCTTCACTAAGGTTTGTGAGGTGCCTGCTGGGTACCAGGCCGAACGCCAAAGCTGGCCAGGGACAGGGACCTGGATGTAGGGGGGTTCCAGCCGAGCTGTGTCTCCACTCTCCCCACCCGGCCAGCCTTTCAAACACCAGCTTGAAAACATCTCCCTGGCAGGAATCATTTTCCAGTTCCATCAACCCCTAACTCACCATCTCCTCTGGACTCGTGAACTGAGTTCAGCCTTCGCCTGAGCCAACCAGGAGTCATTTAGGGAGGCCCAAGAGTAGCTCAGAGGAGGTAAGAGCCCTAAGAGAGTCCCCAGCTGGTACTAGGCTCCAAGAAACGAAGCAGTGCGCTTGTCCTCAGTTGGGTGTCCCCATATTGGTGCCCCAGTATTTAGAAGTTCATAGAAAATTAGAGACAGAATTAGGGATGAAGAGAAAATGTATCCTTCCTGAGAATGCCAGTTGAAAGGGTCTTGGGTGGCTTTAAGTGCGAGCAGGTGTTTGTACCCAGCGAAGCTGCAAGTCCCTTGAGAAGAGAGCTTTGTGTTTTCTGAGTGTGGGTAGCCATGTGTGTCTCTTCCCCGACGCTCAGACTTAACTTCTTAGCAGGGATGTTTGCAGGCAGATGTACTTGCTAGACTCTGAATGTGGTGACTCCTCAAAATCCTAATGTTGAAATCCTAATATCCAAAGTGGATCATATGGGAGGTAGGCCTCGGGGAAGTGCTTTGGTCATGAGGATGCAGCCTTCATGACTGGAATCAGTGCCTTATAAGAGGGACCCAGAGCAACCCCTAGTACCTACCACCACGTGAAGATACAGCAAGAGACACCATCGGTGAACCAGGAAGTGGCCCCTCAATAACCACCTCACCGAATCCGCTGGCACTGTGGGACGTTGGGCTTCCCAGCCCCCAAAACCATAAGAAATGAATGTCTGTTCTTTATAAGCTTCCCAGTCTGTGATATTTTGTTCTAATAGCCTGAACAGACAACATTCAAAGAAGCCATTCTGAACAGGAAAGGCAGACACCTCGGCAGAGCTGAATCTTTCCTGGCCAGTCTCGATGGCTCCCCCTCGCCAGGAATGGGGAGACTCTTCAGGGACTGGGATCAGGAAGCTTAGACATGCTCTCCATCTATAGAAGGCAGAAAGGCAGAACAGAAAGAAGGAAAGGGGGAGCAGTGCAGAAAAAATGGAAGGCAGGAAGAAAGGAAATTAAGAAGGAAGGGTGGATATTTTTCAAACACCTACTGCGTGCGGAGCACCAAACTACCTACGTTACACACATTATTAACTACTGTTGTATTTAATTGCTGCTCCAAACCACCCTGTGAGAAAGGTTTCATTGACTCCACTTTATAGATAAGAAACTGAAACTCAGAAAATTAAGTAACTTGCTGAAGGTCAAAGCTCTAGTAAACAGGGATTCGGTCCAAAGCTGAAGACTCCAAAGCCAGTGCTTTTTCTAGATGGCCCGGATAAAAATAACTGCCATTTATTAAGAACCCACTACTTGCCAAGTCCCAGGAAGGCTCTTTACACAGTGTCACACAGAGATTCTCAGCGAGCAGATTCTCTCGGCAGAGCAGCCCCTGCCCAGGTTTTGTACTGCCCATGAGGCAAGACCCAGCGTGACCATGCCATCCAGCATCCGAGGCAGAGCAAAGCTGAGCACGGCCAGGAGCACTATTAATAATTGTGATGAGCAGCGAGTACATACAACACTGTCTCCTGTGTGAGTCACCCTGGCTGTAGCCCACCTTCCCACCACCCACCCAGCCCCCTGAGCGAATGTGTTTGACGAGGTGGAATCCCAACTCTACTGTATGATCCTCATGTCCTCTTCTGCCTCCCCAACAAAGGGTTACCCAGCCCCTGCAGGGTTTCACGGATCCTGATCACACTGTCCACGAGGGAACATAAAAGAAATCAGAGCAATGCATTTTGACTATTAAGGTTTTTTTATGTGTGTGACACCACTGCTGTCCCATTCGAAGAATTAGCCTGTGCCTTGAAAACATGTCTTTCTTGAGGCTTAAAAGTACTTTTTCTTTGGATGACAGGAAAGCTATAACAAATTGAAGTTTGATTTTTTTTTTTAAATGCATTCAGTGGACAAAATTAAAAGGTGACAACTTTATGATGTCAGTTTGTTTGACTTTTTTTTTTCTTTTTACCATTTTTAAGTGTACAGGTTAGTGGTATTAAGTACATTCACACTGTTCTGCAAGCATCACCATGATGAATGTCCAGAACTTTTCCATCATCCCAAGCTGAAACTCTGTCCCCATTAAACAATAACTCCCCTCCCCCAGGCCCTGGTAACCACCATTCGACATTCTGTCACTAATAATTTATCTACCATAGATACTGCTAGAAGTGGAAACAGACAGTGTTTTTTTGTATTGATTCATTTCACTTGACATAATTTCTTCAAGTTTCATTCATGTTGCAGTGTGTCAGAATTTCCTATCTTTTCAAGGCTGAATAATATTCCACTATCTGTATATGCTACATTTTGTTCATTCATTCATCCATCAATGGCGCTTGGTTTAATTTTACATGTCGCCATAATCCAAAACCCTGGCATGACTGATCCTATGTGTACACATACTTAAGTGATGGGGCACTCACTCCCAACCCTACCCAGGACTTCGTTTTGTGGTTTCTACTGAAGCCTGGATGACAAGAGAAGAGCAAATTTAACTGAGGAGGAATGCGGTGACAGGATGGAGAATGACTTTCAATCCTGGGCAGTCCTCACTACACTTCAAGATTTGATCCTCCTCTCTGGGGCTTTAGAACCTCATTGTTCAACTTACCCAGGAATGACCAGTCCCTAGAAAGAGGACTCCATCCACCTATATCCATGGCCACCTTCTTTGTTCATTCACTCATTTGCTGAGATATACCCTGAACTCAGATACTCAGACTAAAAATTTTGGAGTTACCTCCAACTTCTCCCTTTATCTCCCTCCCCATATCCAAGCATCAGCGAATCTTGTCATCAGTCACTGCAAATTAGAACTCAACCCAAGCTCCTCTCACTGTACCACCACCTCCCCAGCCCAAGTCATAGCATCTTGTGCCCAGACTATGGCAATAGTGTCCTAAATGATCTCCTGGTGTGAGATTTTCCTTCTCAACCATCTTTTCTCCTCCCCACAACTAGAATGTCCTTCTTAAATGTAAATGTGGTCATGTGAGTTTCCTAGAATATGGCAGGAACCTGCCCAGGTTAACATAATAAAAGCATTGGGTGAGGTCTTTTTAAAACATATTCCAGGAATAAACCCACAACTATATGGTCAATTAATCTTCCAAAAAGCAGGAAAAATATCCAGTGGGGAAAAGACAGCCTCTTCAACAAATGGTGTTGGAAAAACTAGATAATAACATGCAAAAGAAAGAAACTGGACTGCCTTCTTACACCATATACAAAAATAAGTTCAAAATGGTTTAAAAACCTAAAGGTGAGACCTGAAACTGTAAAAGTCCTAGAAGAAAATACAGGCAGTAACTTCTTTGACATTGGCTGAAGCAACTCTTCAGATATGTTTCCTGAGGCAAGGGAAACAAAAGCAAAAATAAACTACTGGGACTACATCAATATAAAAAGCTTGTGCACAGCAAAGGAAATAATCAACAAAACTAAAAGGCAATCTACTGTATGGGAGAAGATATTTGCAAATGACATATCCGATAAAGGGTCAGTAATCCAAACTATATAAAGAACGTATACAACTCGACACTCAAAAAACAAGTAATCCAATTTAAAAATGGGCAGAAGACATGAACAGACATTTCTCCAAAGAAGGCATGCAGATGGCCAACAGACACACGAAAAGATGCTCATCATCACTCGCCAACAGGGAAATGCAAAACTAAACTACAATATCACCTCACCCCGTCAGAATGGCTAAAATCAACAACACAAGAAACAACAAGTCTTGGCCAGGATGTGGGGAAAAGGAACCATCTTGCTTTGTTGGTGGGAATGCAAACTGGTTCAAGTGCTCTGGAAATCAGTATGGAGGTTTTTCAAAAAGTTAAAAAAAGAACCCTTTAGATTTCAGCAATCACACTACCAGGTATTTAGCCAAGGACTACAAAAACACTAATTCGAAAGGATCCAAGCACTCCTATGTTTATAGCAGCATTATTTACGATAACCAAAGTATGGAAGCAGCCCAAGTGTTCATCGACTGATGAATGGATAAGAAAAATATGGGGTGTGTGTGTGTATGTCTGTGTGTGTGTGTGTGTGTGTGTGTGTGTGTGTATTATTCAGCTATAAAAAGGAATGAAATCTTGCCTTTTTCAATGACAAGGATTGAGCTAGAGAATATAATACTAAGGAAGTCAGTCAGAGAAAGACAAGTACATATGATTTCACTCATGTGTGAAATTTAAGAAACAAAACAAATGAGCAAAGGGAAAAAGAGATAGAGAGATCAATAAATAGACTCTTAATTTAGAGAAAACTGATGGTTACCAGAGAGGAGGAGTATTGGGGGTTGGGTTAAACATATCTATATATCTATATCTATCTATCTATCTATCTATCTATCTATCTATCTATCTATTCCTTAATGAATACTTGAGCTAAGGCCATTTCTGACCCAGACCAGAAACAAGAAGGCTTGAATACATAGGGGTGAGCAAACAGTGGAATTGTGCCCAAGGTATGCATGATCCCCAGGCAGAAAGGGGGTCTTAATGGATCTTGTGCTTGGTGGGGGGTGGGAGAAAGTATGGTGGGGAACAGCAGACAAGGCCTGGGGCCCTAGCAAGGTGGGATTCTCATTAAAAAAAAGTACCCTCAAAAATGACAGCCTCAGTTGAAAGAATGAAGAACAAATACTCACTTCACAGGACAAAACTTGCTGGTCTAGGCTTTGGCTCTGAATGAAGCCGACACACAAAGAAAAAGAAAAAACTATCCCCTAGACAATTCCTAACCACAAACCCAAATTCACAGTGTTTGGGGTCATTATTTTATCTCCTATGTGGCCCAAAACAACCCAAATAGACCCAGGACCTAGCAAAAATACCACAAATATTCCCTGGAGGAGT
The DNA here is from genome assembly GCA_028646535.1 of Procyon lotor. NCBI lineage: Eukaryota > Metazoa > Chordata > Mammalia > Carnivora > Procyonidae > Procyon > Procyon lotor. The sequence goes on along the minus strand of CM053606.1, from coordinate 151,499,277 downwards.
ACACTTTAAAGCTAAACCTCAAAGAATTACCACAATATTGTTCTAGGGAGCATAAGCTCACAATCAAGAATCATAAACACACAAATAAACAAATCCTCCTAAGTGAGAGGAAGTGGGATCAACAAATTGTGGCCTCAACCTCATAAACACTGCAGATGTTGGAATTAACAGATACAACATGTAAATCAATCATGCTTGATGCAGGTAATGACGTAACAGAAAGAACTGAACACACAATAAAGGAATAAGAAACCAAGTAGGCATATTTGAAAAAGAATCAAATAGAACTTCTAGAGATGAGAATGTATAATAATGAAAATTAGAAACCTAGCAAACTGCCTAAACAAAATATTAACACATCTGAAGGGAAAATTAGTGAAAACTAATCTAAAGAAATTATCCACACTGCATTACCAAGAGAAATAAATAAACATGGTGGATAGAATGAGCAGGTCTAACACGTGTCTGATTTGGTGGCCAGAAGAAGAATCGAGAGAGAGTAAGGTAGCAGTTGAATTTGAACACACCGACCCCCTGATCAAAATCTTCAAAAGATGCCCTGATTTGGAGGGAAATTACAAACATTATATTATACTTTTGTTTATATTGTATTATTTCTCCCCCCCAATATCTAGACAGAGGCCTTGCCCTGAATAGATACTGAATATTTTTTGAAAGAATGAAAGAGTGAATGAATGAATCACATACATGCCTACTGTGCGGTCAGTGCTGCCGGGGATAGAGATAGGTGAGACAGAGACTCTGGGTTGCCTCCCACTATCTACCCTTCCTTCCTCCCTTATTAACATAATCCTAATTTTGTAGGGAAAGCAATGGGGTCAGTTGAAGACCTCTATTATCCAGGCACGCTTGTAGACAGAGGTGACCATTTGGCTGTATTGGCCTCTGCAGTACAGTCATTTTTTGTTGTCTCTTGCTTCCAGGAAATCCCTAAAGAGGATGAGTGGACTCAGCTGGGGGACCTTGTATTTCCCTCTCCCTTCTCTTTCTTGCTATCGGGACTGTGGACATAAGGGCGGGAACTGCCATGGCCATTTTACAACCATAAGTCAACCTTGAGGATGGGAGCCATGAGCTAAGGATGGTAAAACAGATAAAAGGAAACTAGGACATCAATGATGTCACACACCTGTCATTCCAGGCCCATCTTCTTACCCCCATGACTTTTTTCAGTCACTGCTTGCTGAAGGTTCTTCTCAATTGGTACCATAAGTACGATTGAGTCTGTAACTTCAGGAACATCCAACCAACAATGGGATTCAGACACACTCAGTGACCCCCAGGGTAACAGTCTGACCAGGGTCAAGTGTTTTGCCCAGCAGGGACTTTGGCAGAAGAAGAGCACTAGTATCTCCCCAAGGAAGGATTGGGTCATCAGCTTGGCTTTCACACTCCCAAATTGTTGGGTTGGGCAAGGGCTGGCAGTGTGAGGGGTCAAACCACAGCAATTTCTGCTCCTTCTGGAGTGACCTAGTAGGATAAATGTCACAGAGGCCCAGGAGGGGTCACTGGCCCATCGGCAAGCATGATCTCAGCGCCACGTCTGTGCCAGCACTGTGCCAGGTGCTGTGTGGGAGGCACAGCAGGAAGAAGATGGGATGCCTAACCTCAGAGAGCTTACACTCAGATTCTCAGAAACCACCTTGGTGTCCTGACCTCATGTTTCCATGTTGGGGGACCTTATCCAGGGTAACACTTTCTGCCTGATTTCTGCTCTGGGCTCCCTCCTCCTGAGAGATGGAGCCACTAATCTGATCCATGAGCTTGAGAGAAGAAACAGATTAGCACTTCTGGGTTCTCTCTCTTCAGGATCTGCCTTAAGATCTGCCAGTAGGATCATGTCTATGGGGGAGAACCTGGAGAAGCCCAGAGAATCCACTGATGGGGTGATCAAGTCTGTCAGACTCTGGGAACCGGCATACGAAGTTCATTCATTGTAATCACATACGTGGGCCATACCCTTCAAGTCAACTTTTATCCATAGAAAAATCAATATTTTTACCTCCATATCAAATCTTTTTACCTCCATCAGTGAGTTCAGAGATCAGGAAGTGAAGGAATGAGTCATTTTGGGCTCCTCAGGATAATTCATGCAGACAGCTATTATGAACGACCCCCAAATCTCACCATCTTACCACCACAAAAGTTGTATTTCTCATTTTACAAAGTGCAGTGGTGTTTCTGGTCAAGAGACTGCCGTACAAGGGGGACTTGGGGAACCAGCTTGCTTCCCTATTGTGTTGTCACCATTATGTGTCTTCCAAGTCAACCTGGAATCTTCCAGGCCCAAGAGATGAGGAAAGCCTGGAAGATCATACTGCAGGATGTTTTCTACTGTCAACAGCTCAGCCTGGAAATGTCATAGATCACTTCCACTTCCACTCCAGGAGGCGAAGTAAGTCATCTGAAATCTCTTAGATGTGAAAGAGGCTGGGAAGTGTGGCTTATTCGTGTGCCAGAGAAGAGAGGGCAACTGGATGTTGATGAACCTTAGCATTCTCCACCACACCCCAACATGGTCCAAGCCCTTCATCACGAAGATGATGATTTTTGGAATCCAAGCATGGAACTAAGTTGCCGAAAGCACACAGCCACTTAGCAACAGAGCTGGGAAGGAAACTAGGGACACTAAACGGAGAGTGTGTATGTGTGTGTGTAGGGGGAGAGGTGAGACTTAGGTCATGAGCCCAGGTGAAACATCTACCCTGCCTCAGGGAGTAGTCAGTTCCCTAACATGGGGAGGAGGCAAACAAAGGCCGATCATTTGGTGGAGATATGAAGAGTCATTTTTCATCAGACGACTACCGCAGTTCCCACACTTTTTACTCTCAAGAGACCCTTTCATAATTTTTCCCTTTGGACTTCATGTTTTGAAAGATTTCGTCTAACAAATAAACTGCACTTATTGAGTAATAACAAATACATTTCCCCACTGCTTCTTCATCAAGGTTGTGTGTGTGTGTGTGTGTGTGTGTGTGTGTGTGTGTGATCTACAATCAGACATGCTTTGGCTACCATGACTGTCATATTTTTGGTCTGCTAATCATATTTCAAAAATACCTTGGATGTAATCAATAGCCAATCTAAGCACTGGAAACCCTGCATTAATGATTTAATCCCAGCCAAAGCAAAGAAACTAAGAGTTGAGTTACTCCTGTCATGGGATGAATTAACAACTTAAAAAGAGATTATTTGAAAGTGCTCCCAGATCTACGGTACCATTTAGGGCCTGGGCGACTCACTTGCTTCTTCACTCCCACCCCTTCAATGCCCCAAACAGAAAATGCTGGAGTGCCTTTTGTCCCCTCACTGAGTAGGAACATTCTCAAGGATGGGGACCCCCATCTCTGTATCCCCATTACCTAGCTGGGTGCCAAGTAGTTCCTCAATAATTAGCCATAAAAAATAAAATCTGAATGATGACGATGAACTCCATTTTTAGCTTTAAGGTAAGGCTGGTGGATTGGAAGAAAACTCTGAACTTAGCAGTTGCCATGATCCCAAAGGCAAAGTCAAAGGTCAAATATCTGGGCGAGGGTCTACCACTCCAAGCAGGAAGTCCTCACCGTCTATTCCTCTAGGATGGAGTTCCTGGAGAAAAGAATTCCGCCAACCCTTTGTATAGACAGAGCGTCTTCCTGCACCTGCTGTGTCGTAGACCCTTCTAGGAGACCACGGGGCCTCTCTCTGGTAGCAGCTTACTTCTCCATCCACCACTTCCTGCCCAGGCCACCTCCCTTTTGCCAATGTTAACACTCCCAACTGCCTTCCTTATATCCAGGCCTGGCCCGAATTCTCAGGACTGCCCTGCGTACAGAATAATTAATTATGGGCATGCCTGAAATCACACAGTCACTGGAGAGCTCATGACATTCCTAAACTGGAGCTTAAAAAGAGCTTTTGGGCAACATGTCCCTGAATGTGTGTGATGGATTCAGCCCCTGAGTTTGTTTTCTATACCCCACCTGGTTCCACCACCCAGATGCTGAACAGGGAATGGCGTGAGCTGGTGATCTCTCCTCTGCACTTCTTCAGGCCTGGTGCTCCTGTTCCTGGTAGTCGTGAGTGGTCCCCAGCCCCCACCCCACCCCCAGCTGGCTCCGCAGGGCCACTAAGTACAGATCACCTCCCACAGGCAGGAAGAAGAGGGCAGGAAGCCCTGGCAGATGTACTCACCCCTCGCCCCGTTCATGCCCTTCAAAAGACTCCTCGTCCCTGTCTATGTAAACATATTTGCGTGTGTCAATAGTTGTTTATTTCCTGTAAGCAGGGATCCCATGTGTTGTCCCTGCTCCATCCCCAGTGCCCAGCACAACACCTGGGGCACAGGAAGCGTTCCATACAAGCAGCAGGTGAAGGCACAAATGAATGATTACATCAACTCTGCTCGGTTCACTAGAGAATCAGTTAGATCCCTTTCCTCTTCTCTCCTTGCTTTGCTCCAAGGAAGCTGTGATGCTCTGGGATAAGGATTCCACTGGATATGAGGAAACCCAGGTTTTATGGGCCAGCTGGACCTTTGTCGTAGGACCTTGGAGAAGTCACCAGACTTCAGCAGGCCAGACATTCCCCAGGTGTGTACCAGCAAAGGGAGTGAAGGAGTTGTTTGCAAACTGGTCTTAGTTTGCAATGTTCTGTGACATGTTCTGTGACAACCCCTCAAGGGCTGCTACCCAGAGAGGGAAGAGCAAAGAGGTGAGACCCCAGGTCCCAGCCTTCTTGCTTACCCAGCAGCTCTGCTTTTAGCTAGGGAATCTTTGCCCTGGAGCCAGGAATCGTGCTAGCATTGGAGCATTGGAACACGGGTAGTCAGGCCAGGCCCCCAAGCTCTTTTTTTTTTTTTTTTAAAGGTTTTATTTATTTATTTGACAGAGAGAGAGCACAAGTAGGCAGAAGGCAGACAGAGAAAGAGGGGGGAGCAGGCTCCCTGCTAAGCAGAGAGCCTGATGTGGGGCTCGATCCCAGGACCCTGAGATCATGACCTGAGCCGAAGGCAGAGGCTTTAACCCACTGATCCACCCAGGCGCCCCAGGCCCCCCAAGGTCTTAATCACAGTGCTGGGTGCTGGTGCCTTCACACAGAATGAAGGCAAAAATCCAAAGTGGTACCAGGTGTCTCAAATCATACTTGGAACACAGCAGGTGTTTAAAATAAAAATACCTGTAGGTTGAATGCATCGAGTTAGGAATGAATGATTTGGTGTTAAAGTACAGGAGGCTTTGTGAAGGAAGTGATATTTCAATTCAAGTAAGTCCGGGGGATGGCTCAGTGGGTAAGCCTCTGTCTTCAGCTCAGGTCATGATCCCAGGGTCATGGGATCGAGTCCCTGCTTGTCAGGGAACCTGCTGCCCCCCGCCCCCTGCTTGTGCTCATTCTCTGACTCTGATAAATAAAATCTTTTTAAAAAGAAAAAAATTAATAATAAAGTCAGTCTGGGAGGATGGGTAGGGGCTTCTCCAGATAGGAAGTTGGAGCCACCATTCTGGGCAGAGACCATAGCAAAGGCAGGATGGCTCTGGAAAGTTCTGGAAGGTTCTGGAAAGTCAAAGGGGTTCTGATTGCCTGGAGAAGAGGACACTAATTTCTCAGAGAGTAACTCCCAGTCATCCCCGTGTCTTTACTCCATAACTTGCAGATCCTCAACCCCAGTGTCCAAGAGCAGCATTGCCAAGAGGCAAGAAGGAAATAACCACCCCTTTAGTTTTTGGAGCGGGGCCTTGCTCCCATCACGGGCCACAAACACCCAAATTTAAAAGGAGTTCAGACATGGGGTGGGGGGGGGCTGCTGAAAGGCCCTACCTGTGTCCTCTGCAAAGGCGAAACAGAAAATTCAGGAATGGAGCTCGGTGTCAGGCCTCTGTGTGATTCCTTTTTACAATCATTGTTTCCATCACTGTTGTATGAGGTTATTTCTTTAATTTTTTTAACTATTCCATTTCTAGGAATCTGCCCTACAGATAAAATCAAACATGAAAGCAAATAGACACACAAGAATGTTCACTGTAGCACATGTTGTAATAGTGAAAATCAACAAACAAAAGTTAAAAACAAACCAAAGGCCTGCTTATACATGTCAATTAAACTCAATATGGTACAATTTCTACAATGGAATATTATGGAGCTACTTTGAAAGAGTAGACCAGGTTCGTTGATAAGGAAAGACCATGCACAATAAACTAAGTGTGAAAAATCAAGATGCCAAGCAATGTTAGAGTATGCTATCATCCGTGGTGTTTTTGAGACTACTCATGTAGATATAGATTATATATGTGGAAAATTGGAGTAGTGATATGTAGAAACTGGAAGGTGATTACCTCTGGGAAGTAAATTGAGGGTCTAAAGGGGAAAAAAATATTTTTTCCTTGGTGTATCCTTTGCTTTTAAATGGTTACCATGTGCATTATTTCCATAGTGAAAATTAATACAGACCTATTCACCTATGTTAGCTCTATTGATTAATTTTAATAGAATATGTGCCAGATATACAAAGTCCATTGATAAATTCATTAACATTGAATAACAGTTTATTATGCCCCAAACAAGTGCTAGGTCCTAGGATTATGTATAGTCACAAAAGAAAATTAAGATAGAGATCCTGCCTTCTTGTAGCTCATCGTCAAGAAGGGGAGCCAGTCGAATAAATTTATAACATGAAAAAAAATCAGTGTCATGAGTGAGAAAAGCCATGAAAACTATGGGACCGTGGAATAGGATACCTGACATAGATGGTATGTTAAGGAAGGCTTTCTGGGGGATGTGTTATCTGCAGAGAGTTTTGAGAGATGAATAGAATAGAATTACAAGGAAGAAGGGAGGGGAAGAGCTTTTCAGGCATAAAGAACAAAACATATCCAACACACTGGACAATATGGAAAGATAGGTGGGTAGTTTTTGTGTTTTTTTTTAAGATTTATTCATTTTAGAGGGGAAGGAGAGGTGGAGGGAGAGAGAGAGACTCTCAAGCAGACTCCCCACTGAGCATGAGCCCGATGTAGGGCTCGATCCCACCACCCTGAGATCAGGACCGAGTCGAAATCAAGATTTGGTCACTCAACTGACTGAGCCACCCAGGCGCCCCAGAATGGGTGGGTAGTTTTAATCACAGCAAACACATGCTTTAAAATGCTCTTGTAATGGAATAGTATGCAGCCATGAAAAAGAAAAAGGTAGCTGTGTTGGAACCAAGGGTCAGTTGGGCAGTGGTTAGGAATGTGGACTTCGGAGCCAGATATTAGATCTGGTCCAGATCCTGGCTCTACCACTTGCAGGCTGTGTCATGTTCCTTAACTTCTCTCTGCCTAACCCCCTCCCCAGAAAAAGAAAATAATGAAATTTGTTCCTCACTGGATCCTAGAGAGCAGTAGAATGAAATGCTCCGTGCCTGCCACAAAGTAAGCATTGTATTCAATAAGTGACAGTTACACTTCCAAATTGCCTTTATCTTTATGATGTGATCTCATTTAAGCAGGGATTTTGCTGTTGTGTTCACTCGTATGTGCCCTTCAGTATATAGGTGGCATACAATAAATGGCCATTGAATGAATTCATTTCTGTTAAAAAAAAAAAAAAACCCACATGTGGCATTTGCTAGCATATACATAGAAAAAAGAAACTCAAAGGATACATACCAAACTATTAACAAGTGTTATCTCTGGAATGGCGGGATTACAAAGGATTCAACCTTCTTAAATCATACTTTTCTGTAACAGATATATTTATAAGGAGCCTGATACCTTGGAAAAAGCAGGAAAAAGCAAGAGCCGTAAGACTTTCTCCCTGCACTGCTTCTGGATTGGGCGCTACAGCTGGCTTTGGAAAAGTAGCAAATGCGATCAAATGAAGGACTTGAAAAACACCTGCACACTGGGGGGGGTCAGAGCCCTGCTACCATGTGAGGAAGCCCCAGCTGGCCCACTGAGTGACAAGTGGCAGCAAGTGCACTCCCTCTACCTGCCCACCGCCACCCGACCGCCAGACATGGCAGTGAAGCCGTCTGAAACCGGACAGCCCCCACCGACCGCAGACACGTGAGCCAGCTCCCACGGCCAAGATCATCCAAGCTCAACCTAGACCAGAGAAGCACCTGGCACCATCATGACCTAAACAGAGAGCTATTATTTCAAGCCACTAAGTTCTGGGGTGGTTTGTGGTCTTGTCTCCTGACAACAGGTAACCGATACAAATTATTTTAGTCACATGGCTTCTAAACAAAGCGACCAACGGTGTGTGATTTTTTCAAATGGAAAAAAAAAGAGTAAACATCCTGCAGCAAAATCACCGCCAAGTATTTGCAAAGGACCCTTCGTTTTAAATGAAACCGTATCAGACTGAGGGCTGCCTTTTGAGGAGAAGAGACACCAGAATATGGTACTATTGTATATATTATGTAATGATATATAATATTCTTGTCTATAATATTTTTACATGCATTTTTAAATATTATCATGCATTAAGGGCTCTAACTTTCTGGTCCTAAGAACAGCTGAAGCTCACCCTGGCATAATATATTGTCTGACTTCCTTTTGAAATAATACAACATGTAGTAAAGTGATGGATTAAATTTCCTGAAACCTTTATATAGCTTCACGATGAAGTCATTTCTTAAAAATCACCCTAAACCTTTCTCTTTGGACATTCCTCAAGCACAAACAGGCAGAGTCGACCCACTAGCAAGAACACACCTCTCCTCACTGGGTTTCATGTTCACGCACTGCCCCTCGTTTGTTCCTTGCGGCATTCCTGAAGACAGATGTGATTGTGCCAACTGAATAACTTGAGGGAGTGAAGCCCAGAGAGGTTAAGTGAGCTGCCCAAGGCCACCCAGCAAACAGCCAGCCGTGCTGGGCTTCAGGACCAGGTCTTCTGCAGCTAGATTTCTCATTTTAATCACTTTACCACCCCTGCTCTGAGAAACTTTGGTGTCATTGGGGAAGTGAGATGGCTTTACCCTGAGCATCCAATAATTGAACAATAACAGTCACGTAGTATTAGCTGAATGCCAGATATGACTCTGAGCACTTTATGTACACGAATTTATTTGATCCTCACAGGCCTAGAGGTAGGTACTCTGATTGTCCAGATTTTACTAATGAAGGAACTAAGGTATATAGAGATTAAGTGATGTGACCGAGATCACACAGCAGGTAAGTGACAGAGCCAGGATTCCAACCCGGGAAATAGAGCTCTGAAATCGATACTCTTTAACCAGTAAGCTATGCTGCACTGGGACCCATCGCCCCTGTTTGCCAGGACTGAGACGTTGGCACGGATGCTGGACTTTCACTGCTAAAGGAAGACAGTTCCAGGCAAACTGGGACAGAGGAACACCCTTTCTCCAACGAAGGTTGCAAACCAGCTGGTCCCAGGCCACCTCGTACCCATTCAGTTTGGACCACACAGTATTTTGCAGTAAAACTGAGCCAACATTGAAAAACCAGAAGGCATCACACGAACAGCTGTCCTGGGGGAGATCCAGCCCCACATGGGCCCTGTTGTCCTGGCAACAGCCCTCCTCACCCTCTGTGCCCCGCCCCCATCCACACGTGGTGTCATGTGCACTGACGGGACGTGACCTACGGCTCTTTGAGTGTGGGGCCCGGCTTCACAGCATCACCCTGATGCGCTAGGTCAGAGCTGCCGCACCTGCCAATCGCCAGGGGAGCTGCGCAGGTGCCCACAACACACCTCAGCCTAAGAGAATCAGAACTTCTGGGAGTGGGAGCCTCGGACAGCAGAGTTCTTTAAAACTCCCAGAATCCCACTGTGCAGCCCAGTTTGCACACGTCTCAAAATTCAACGTGCCCGTGAACCATCAGGAGACCTTGTTAAAATGCAGGCTCCAATTCAGCAGGTCAGGGTAGGACCCGAGAATCTGCATTTCTATCAAGGTCCAGGGGGATGTGGATGGTGCATTTCCAAGGACCACACACGGAAAGGCAAGGGGCCAAAAGACAACACCTCCTTAGCACTCGTTCTTCCCAACTGAACAGGCTGGACTCCACAGCTCCTGTCTCCTCAGAGACTCACCAGTGCTTTCCGCAGCAAGGACCAGAGAGGGGCAGTGAGCAACCCAAGGTCACACAGCGCTGCACGAACGCCCTGATCTCTGTTGTTTCCCGCCACGTGGTGCTGCCTCTCCCCTCCCCACCAAGGTGACTTCACCCACGCATCCCAGTCGTAGCACCTCCTAGCTGGCTTTGGGAGGAGAAGCTAGGGTGCAATTCCCCACGGAGACGTCAGCTCTGGCTGAATCTGCTTCTGGATGCATGTGGGTATGCCCCTGAGGGGCAAGGGGGTCTGGGGCAGGTCTAGCAGCCAGCATGCATGCCCCTGAGAGAGCAGAGGCTGAGGAAGGGAGGGGAGCGCATTGAGCAGCTGGAGTTCAGGGGCACAGGACCGCCTCCTTCCCCAGCCCAGATGAGGACATCCCATGGCGCCTGAGTCAGAGGGCCTGTGAGCTCAGCCCCCTGGCCGCTGGGCTGGGAGGGTGAGTCAGAGGGTGTGTAGTGGAGCGAACTTCTTCCTGGCCAAATATGGGGCTCTGCTTTGCTTCGTCTTGCCATTCACGCTGCCAGAGGCCAAAGGCTGGGTCTGCTCGGCATGACAGCAAGGTTCCTGATGAAGAGGGGAAACTGTTCCACGCTCCACCAACCCCTCACCTCCCCCCTGCCCAGCAGGTGGTGCTTGGCTTTGTTCTCTCCAAGTACCTTGTCACCCCCTGGGCTGCACATCTGCTTGCCCCACATCATTACATGAAACATAAAATAGAGAAGTAGTAACACATTTGGAAACGGTGGTTTTTGTCTTCACAAGGTCCTGCTCTGCTGTCCTGTACCAGAGGACTGCAGGCCGAGGGGAGGTGGGGAGTCAAGAGACCACAGCTTGCTTTTCCTTATATCCCCCTAGGACCACATACAAAGCCTGGGACAGGGAGAGCATGGGCTACTATTGGGGAAATAAATTAATTACAGTGAGCATTTGGTGTATGTGTGTGTCATTCTCTGCCGCTAGACCTTAATTCCTTAAGGAAATAATAACTTACACAGATCACCCTATGTGCTAGGCACTGTTCTAAAAATCTCCTGTGAGCTCATTAAATATGAGTAGTAACTCAGTTAATGCTCACAGCAACTCTGTGAGCAAAGTACTATGATGATCCTCATTTTGCAAGTGAGGAACCCGAGGCCCAGAGAGGTTAAGAAACTCATCCGAGGTGGTACAGCCCTAAAGTTGTAGAATCAGGATTCTAACTCCCACAGTGTGGCCTCAAATTCTGTCCTCTGAATGGGATTTAATTCATTTCTGTTTGTCTGATGCCCAGCAGAGAGCCTGCCACGGGATAGGCAGTAATAACTGTGTGTTGACTGCATGAATGGAATAATTAATTTATTAAGTAGTGTATGTGTGTATGTGTCTCCCAGCAGGCACTGAATTTCTCAAGAAAGTACTGGGTGTGGGTCTTGCCAAGGCCTTCCAATGTATTTAATAAATGACTTAAGGGAGCATGTGTCGAAGAACGGATGTTTCTAAATGCCCACCTGTTGGGTATGTGATCCAGAGTACCCAGGCAGCTGACTGAGGTCTTGAGAGTTTACTCAGATGTCCAGGAGGAGACAGGAGTGGCCAAGAGTCTGGGCCAGCTTCACAGCCACGTGACCTGGACACAGGATCCCGTGCTCAGAAAGTTCCCCCAACTCGGTTCAATGTTCGAGAGACCCCATCAGGAAATTCTTAATTTTCGAGCAAAGGGGCTTCCTGTTTTTAGTTTACACAGGGTCGCACAAATCACATAGCCCGTCCTGCCGAGAGTGAATAAAGCCCACGAAGATGCCTATAGGAAAGGAGAGGCAGAGGAAGGTGTCTCCAAGCAGCAGTGTGTTCCTGGCCTCCCAGACCCAAGGTTCGGTGGTGGTGAGCGTCGGAGGTGTAGGCCAGCTCAGCGGTCCCAGCCCTGGCGTGACTCCTGAAGGGCCATTTGAACCTCATCACCCATCCAAAGAGCTGCCCCAGAGACACTCCGGGAACCCAGACTCCAACAGCTTCAAACGCGCGGGCCAGCTCCTCCAGCCTTGACCCATTCCAATCACTGGGCTGCTAGCGCCCAGTGTGGTCGCCCGCAGAGCCCCAGACGATGCCGTTGTCTTCATCTGCTGCTGACACCCCCCACCCTGTGGGATGGGTTGGGTGTTTTGGGTTTTGTTTTTGGTTTTTTGACCCCATTTTAAACATCCAAGTTAATAAGAGATAAGATCAAGTGCCAATAAATCATCCCAAGCCCCTTGCTCCTAACCAATGGCCCTTACTGCCCTCTCACTGTTCTGGGCAGGCCGTCTTTCTCTCTGCCTGGAAAGCTCTCTCCCCTCTCCCCAAATCCTATCTCCCCTCCCCAGCTGCCCCCACCTTATCTCTCCTCCAGGTGTGTAGCTGGGAAGTGAAGTACCAAGTGATAGTCCAATCCAGGCAGAATACCTCAGATTACTTTTCTCAAACATATTTGATATATTTGCTCTCCTTGTTTGGGCCTGGTTCGGATGTCTCAACTCACAGGAACAGGGGCCTGGAAGGAACTCTAGCCTCAGCTTCTTCGTCTGTAAAATGGAAGCAACAAATAGACCCCACATCACAGATATGCCTGAAATAAACAGAATGCAAGGGGTCAAAGTGCTTTTTAGCAAGCATTTACCTCTACTAATTACCAGTAGTGAAACAAAGGTTTGTTAAACATGGTGCAGAGGAAACAAAGGTGATTAGCTTCCTTCCCCTACACTCCAGTCTAATCCAAGGCCAGCCACACCTGGCCAATCACCAGTCAGGAAAGAACTGATGCATCCCTGTGAATCACTAGGATTTCTTCAGCATTGTCCTAAGATGTTGATTCTGCCACTTCTTAGCTGTGTGGCCTTGGGCAAATCACTTTACCTTTCTGAGCGTTGGGTTTCTCTTCTGCAAAATGGGGTCAATGACGACAGTTGCGTGCAATGTGGTCGTAGGGTGCCTACCACAATACTCAGGAAGTGGTGGTTGGCATTATTCTTAGAAAAATTCTCATACATACAAGATGCTCTCTAAAGCACCAAGCCACCTGGTCAACATCTTGTTCTTTGTGATGGTTAATTTTATGTGTCAAGTTGACTGGGCTAAGGGACACCCAAGAGCAGGTAAAACATCATGGTGGGTATGTCCGCGATGGTATTTCCCCGAGTAGCCTTTGAGCTAGTAGCCTGAGTGAGGAAGGTAGTCCTCAACAGGTCAGGTGGGAATCATCCACTCTGTTGAGGACTCAGAACAAAAAGGCAGAAGAAGGACAATGTTGCTCTCTCTGCTTGTGCTGGGACATTTGTCTTCTCCTGCCTTAGATATCGATGCTCCTGGTTTTCAAGCCCTCAGACTCAGACTGTGATATACACCACTGGATCCTCTGGCTCTCAGACCTCTCAGAACTATACCACCAGCTTTCTCACAACCCAGTTCACAGATGGTTGACTATGGGGCTTCTCAGCCTTCACATCATGTGAGCCAATCTCCTTATAACAAATTTTTTTTCTGTCTCTATATATTTCCTAATGATTCTGTTTCTCTGGAGAACCCTGATTGACACACTCAGAGAACTTATTTTCTGGGAGCTGTCTTCCCACTGAAGATGTACCACATGGCTGGACACTCTACTGATAAGTCCTAAATAAGCCAACCTTCTACATCCCTCAGTCTGACCAGACCTAGATGAGCCTGCCCCATTCCCCACGGCTCTTCCAGTGTCTTTCTCTCCCCTCCCTTCCCTTCCCATCAGGGTGGCTGGGCTGCTCTGGGTGTCACCAGAGCCTTTTGACACCACTCCTGCCCTCACTAATTCTTCACCTCAAAAACCAAGTTAAAACTTTCTGTTCCAGTCTTTTCATCTTTGCAAAGAAGGGGAAGATTCTGGGCATAATGAGGGGCTGGACTGTAGGATGTGGTGGAGAGTCCATTTAGAATTGGACGTTCCCTGTTCCTCGCCCTTCTATATGCCCCGATCACGTTTTTCAGAGGAAAGGAAGATGGCGCCCATCAGAAACCCACATACCAGCTCTACACCCACTAACTCTGTGAGCTTCAGCAGGTTGCATAATGTCAGTAAAGCACAGCTACCTGGGAACAGTCAGAGTGCCTTATCTTATCTGGTGGGGCTGTAGTGGGGGCTGAGTGAGATAATCCAGGCCAAGAATCTACTACAGTTCCTGGCACATAGTAAATGCTCAATAAATGGACCTATTTTGTTGTTGCTCTTGTTATATGAAATCAGTTCCGAATTGTGAAAGGTACATCACAGTTTTCTTTGATCCACGACAGTACTAACCTTGCCTTTCATCATCATAGAAAAATCATGAGCATATCGATACCAGTCAATTCCTGGTGACATTTCACTAGGCCTCAGTGCTATCCTGCTCATCATCCACTGAGCTTTTTTCTGTTCCTATCAATACTCTGTGTCTCTTGGCAAAAGTTTTAAAAAATAAAAAATGTACTCTCTAGGGAGCCCTGTGTGGCTTAGTCGGTTAGACGTCTGCCTTGGGCTCAGGTCATGATCTCAAGGTCCTGGGATCAAGTCCTGCATTGGGATCCCTGCTCAGAGGGAAGTCTGCTTCTCCCTCTCCTTCTGCCCATCCCCTCTGCTTGTATGCACACACACTCTCTCTCTCTCTCTCCCCCAAATAAACTCTTTTTAAAAAATTTACTCTCTATAGACTTCTGCTATTTTACTCGTGATAAATTTCAGCGTGCTCCCTGATACCTGTAATTATTTGAAGGCCTATTTAACCACTCTTCACAAAACTTACTAAGAGACTTCGTGGGCAAGTCAAATGCTATGGCCCACCATGGTGGTGTCAAATGACAGTGTATTTCATCCCCACAGACATGGCATCCGGGGACATCTCGGACCCACATAAGAGCAGGAGACAGTGCTATCTCAGGTTGAGATCCAGCACATGATTTGAAATTCATAATGTAAGAAACAGCTGCCCCTGTATCAACCCAAATATGCCTTCAAAGTACAGAAAGTTCAGGGCAAAGTACAAAGTATAAAGAATCTGGAAAACAGATTTTTGAAGGCGGAAGTTCAATAGCATTCTATTCCTCAGACTCATTGCGCAGCCAGGAACATTTACCAGTGGGAAAAGGAAATTTCTATTTCTTAGGGAAAAAAACTGAAAACTCTCAGAAAACATGAGAGAAATAATATGGCAATTATAGTTAGTACAATTTATATGTCGTGAAACCACTGGAGAGAAAAGTATTACTAGCTCAGCCAAAATAAGTTGCAGGACAGAAAAAGGGTTTGGTTTGGTTTTGTTTTTAATTAATAGTTTAAAACAGGGGTTAATAAATTATGGCCCAGGGAGCGCCTGGGTGGCTCAGTGGGTTAAAGCCTCTGCCTTTGGCTCAGGTCATGATCTCAGGGTCCTGGGATCGAGCCCCGCATCGGGCTCTCTGTTCAGCGGGGAGCCTGCTTCCCCCCTCCCTCTCTGCCTGCCTCTCTGCCTACTTGTGATCTCTCCTTCTCTGTCGAATAAATAAATTAAAATCTAAAATAAATAAATAAATTATGGCCCATAGATCACATCTAGCCCCACACCTATTTTTATAAATAAAGTTTTATTGTCACACTGCCACGCTCATTTATTTATGTATTATCTCTGGTTTCCCTTGTGCTACAATGACAAGTGAGTACTTCGGACAGAAAAATAAAATATTTACTCTGGCAATTTACAGAAAAACTTTGCCAACCCTAAGTGTGAAACATGAAGCTGTGTCATCTGGAAAGCAAAGTCGTATTTAAGAGTATATTTGAAATCAGAGCGAAGCGTGAAAGAAAAGAAGAACTTCATTTGTTCATTCCACGAATATTTAATTAGGACCTACTGTCCCTCTTGCTGTACAAACAATAAAAAGCAAAACACACACACAGACAAAAGTCCTCATCCTCACAGAACTCACCTGGACTGAGGGATTTAGTAATCGCCATAAACATGCACATTGTTTTTTAATGAAATCTTAAAAAGAACAATGAAGAATGAAATGTTCCAGGGCCTTAAGAATGAGATCAGGGTTTCCCTGGCTTAGTCCATAATATGGGATGAACCCATTGACAGTGTAATGAAAGAAGAATTGTGAACTTGGGCAAAAGAGCTCCGAGAAGACTTTAAGGCCAGTGTCAACAAAGAAAGGCTATTAGGCTCATCAAGGTTGAAGGGAAAACTGGAACCAATTTGCCCCTTGTTGCAGAGAAGGATTTGCAGGATGGAGTTGCTGTGAAAATTCTTGGCTGTGGGGTTCCTGGGTGGCTCAGTGGGTTAAACCCGATGCCTTCGGCTCAGGTCATGATCTCAGGGTCCTGGGATAGAGCCCTGCATCGGGCTCTCTGCTCAGCGGGGAGCCTGCTTCTCCCCTCTCTCTCTGCCTGCCTCTCTGCCTACTTGCGATTTCTCTCTTGCTCTCGGTCAAATAAATAAATACAATCTTAAAATAAACAAACAAACAAATAAATAATTCTTGGCTGGGCCTCTCATAGTCTTGCTAACAGGAGCAGAAAATGGAAGAGATTCTCAGCAACACAGATGAAAAGATAGCTAGGCATTCCACCCACACACAGTGACACCAAGGTCTGAGATTTAATAGTAGTAAGTTCTGATTTGTGAGTGAAGAAGCTCCAAGAAGCTCTCGATACTATTAAATCATGCATCTGAGAAAAAGCTGACTATTTTCAAAGCATCCTCTGCACAACGAAGATGAAGCAGGCATGATGGCAAGTTATTTCTGGAAAATGATGTCGGGCTACCCAGTATGGTGTGTTCATTCGGGTTTAACATCCTTTCAGAGATTATAGAAATTAGGAGATTGTACTCAATGATTCTTAAAAGATCTAGTGTCTGATAAATTGAGCAGGGTGCTGGGATTAATTCCCAACTTGGAGTTTATCTTTTGTTTGACATGTATCACATAGGAAGTATTTCAGGAATTCTTTCAAAGGACTGCAAAATGAAATTATCATTATAGACACTTATTTTTTTCTTTCTTCATTATTTATCATCTGAGTAAAGCAATAAACATTTCAAAACTATTTGGGACAGCGTAGAATCATGCCAAAAATAATCAGGGAAGTTTTCATAGTTAAGAAATCCTCCTTTCAAATGAGTAGCCAAAAAACCCTGGAAGAAAAAAAAAATCTTGGGAATTTAGATAGTCCTTTTTATTTTTTTCTTCACTTTCAGAAAACAATATAACGGTGATGTTTATTACTAAGGAAGGGACACTTACTAAATTTAAATCTACATTTTCAAAACAGAAGCATAAAAAGAATTTTTTTGAGATTTTGCAGACGTCCATTCACTGATGTGAACATATATGGAATAAACCATTACACGAAACAGACAAAAATGTTCAAGAACACACATGTACATAGGAGCTACACAGGGTCCCCTCACTTCATTTGCCTAAGAATGATGCAAAGTTTCAGTTCCCTTACAACCGCATCGATATTGCCAATCTGGGTTATTCGCAGGATTTTCACAAGAACACTCTGATGTCTCAAGGCTCCGCCTTCTGCTTTGATTCTTCCAAGTGCTGGAGCAAGCCGAATACTTCTTTGTAGCCCACAGCATCTCAAACCGTATTGGGAAATGCACAAGCCCTAGATGGTTATTAAGAATGACTTTGTGGGGCACCTGGGTGGCTCAGTGGGTTAAAGCCTCTGCCTTCAGCTCAGGTCATGATCTCAGGGTCCTGGGATCGATCCCCAGCATCCCCTGCTGAGCAGAGAGCCTGCTTCCCCCTCTCTCTCTGCCTGCCTCTCTGCCTACTTGTGATCTCTCTCTGTCAAATAAATAAATAAAATCTTTAAAAAAAAAAAGAGGAATGACTTAGTAACCAAACCGAGGGACCTCGAAGGAAGAAACTGCTGCAAGGAACCAGGGGTCTTTGGAGAAGACGGCCATGAAGGATGAGAGGCTGACTGGGTTTTACTGATGCAATTTCACCCGTCAGAATTATCCACTTGAGCCGGTCCGTTGCCATGGCTGACATCCAAAACTGAATTCTGAGTTTGAAGGCATGCTTCCCTCCCCCGCCCCAGTAACAACTGGACACTTCTTGGAGAGGATGGTAACAGGACAGAAATAATCATGTTATTTTATCGGCACATTCCTGCATATTCAAAGATCTTTGAAAACCCCATTTGAAAGCCCCCATGCTCTGAAATCTCCCACAAAGCACTTAGCTTGTTTAGTGACGGTCCCTTGTATGGAAATCTGCTGAAAACAGGATTGAGGAATCTGGGTCCTCCGCAAACATCCTATCGGCTCCACCTTGGCTGAGATGATTTCAAAATCCCATTTTATGGATGATGAAATTGAAGTACGGAAAGGCTAAGTCACTACACTTCTGCTTTCCCAAGTCAGCCTAAGGGAATGGCCTCAGTAGGTCCCTTTGTCACACCGAGCAGCAATTTATGCAAGGGATTGTTTATTTACACCTAGGCAGTCAGCTCTCAGAGTGGGCCCGGGTATGACTCGTGTGTTTACGGGAACTCAGGGAAACATCTGGCCAGAGGGAGCCATGTCCAGCTTCCCTCCAGCATGACCCCTGCCTATCTCCCCCCTCATCCCCCACCTGTGCTCCTTAGCGCCAGCAGCTCTTTCTGGCTCCTTCCCCTGCCTCAAACATTCCCGCTACCTCCCCTGGGCCCGAGTGCCCATCCCTCATCCCTCATGGCCCCAGGAGTCTCATCTCTTCCAGGAAGTGCTCCCTGACCCCCCTACCAACGGGATTGTGGACCCCTCCTTGGCGCTCTTGGGGCCTCCCCGTGGCCTCTACTTGTCTCGCAAAGAATCAGCTACTGATCGGTTGTATGAACCAGAGGTGGTGTCACATAGTGGTTAAGGGCCTCTGGAGCCAGTTGTGCCTAGGTTCGAATCCTGGCTCGGCCTCTTACTGGCTCTGTGACCTGGAACAAGTCACTTCATCTCTCAGTGTCCCTGTCTTTCTCGCCCTAAGAATAAGAATGGAACCAACCTGTCGTGAAGATTCCAAGAGCTAATATGTCCAAGGCCCTGAAAACAATGCCTGACACAGAGCAAGGATTTGCCACATATCAGTATGGTCATCCATCATTTTTGCCCCACTCCTTCACTGGACTGAGTCCTTGATCACAGAGATGGTGGCTTCATTCTCTCTTACGACAGCAACTGGCACATAGTAGGGATGCAGGAAACATTTGCAGAAGGAATGAATGAGCAGTAGAGGCCACTGCCTCTATGGAACCCTCTGCCTATGGTTGACCTTCTCCAGGTTCACCTCGGTTTGCTCAGACTTGGGGCCCAAGTGGCTGAGCTGATTTGCTCAGGGGAGATAGAGATGAGGGAAAGGAGCTTTGCCTTTGCTCTTCCCAACTCTGAGCTCTCCCTCCAAACACAGCTGCTCATCCCACTGGAGTTGTGCAATCTCAGGCAACTCAGCTCTGCAATGACTACTCCTTGTCTGCCTGGGGTGTTGACTGTTTGCCTGCAATAGGACTTCCCCTGTTGGAAGGTCCCAGGGGCTCAGACCCAGCCAACAGCCTCCCTGGCTACTCTCTGAGTAGCTCAGCCTCCCCTTGCCATCGCCCAAGGCCTGGAGCTGACAGTTCCTGCTCTCTACCTGCTCTGGGCCAGCTCTGCCTTCACGGCCACGCTCAAAGCGACCCCCACCCCCAGAGCTTTTCCAGACTACTCCCAAATGGAAATCATTTCTCACCACTCTGAACTCCCTAAGTCCTCTATCTACCCTTGTTTCTTCACCTCTGGGAGTCTCAGTTTCATTATCTGTAAGAGAGATAACAATGCCTACTTCAAAGGGAGGTTGTGAAGATCAGGTTGCTCAAGCAAATGTTTCATATCATAAGCATTTGCTTATTTACTACCTTGGAAGTTCCTTAAAGTCAGGGCCCCTCTGTTTTATGACTCTACACCCCTCATTCTTAGCATAGCACCTGACTCGGATTAGGCATTCAATGAGGATTTGCTCAGTGGATTAATCAACAACAACAAAAAAAACAATCAAGAAATACACAGATTGTGGGACACCTGGGTGGTTCAGTGGGTTAAGCCTCTGCCTTCTGCTCAGGTCATGATCTCAGGGTCCTGGGATCAAGCCCCACATCGGGCTCTCTGCTCAGCAGGGAGCCTGCTTCCCCCTCTCTCTTTGCCTGCCTCTCTGCCTACTTGTGATCTCTCTCCCCTCAGTCAAATAAATAAATAAAATCTTTTAAAAAAAATATACAGATTGTAACAAGGTAGCAATATCCTAGAACTGTAACACAGAAACGAATCATTCTTGTGGGATTTTCTTATTTTTTTCTTTCTTTTGTCCTCCTTTCTCTTTCTCTTTTTAAATTGTTTTCAGATTAGAAACAGTCAAAAAAATCAACCATCCCTTTCCTGGGAAGTGAGTTCACTTGCATGAAGTATTCAAACTGTCGTTAATTAGCCAGAGAGCTTGACTCGGGAGGAAAAACACACTCACATGTGCTCACACCCTGGGAATGATTTTCAGAAAAGAATGGGTGCTTGTCATTCTCCCCCACATGCAATGGGACAGCAGCTCCAATCAGCCACCTCATTCATCCTCTTACCCCATCCCGGGCCCTCCCCTCCCTGCCATCCACATGCCACCACCTGTACCCAATGTCACTAAACAAAATGATCATCACCTATCCTTGACAAACAAAATCCCCTCTCCCCACAGAACTCTCTGGAAACCAAAGGGGAAAGCCTAGAGAATTTCATTCTAGGGGAGTGGGAAGCAAAGTCACTGCCTGATTTCTCATAAGCCCTGGGCACATGGAAACAGGTCCTGCCCTGTCCCAATAAGGTTCAGAGAGGCTTGTCACTTTCACTGGGTACAAGTCCCCACCCTTTTTTCCCTTGCCCATGCTCTGAGCCCTGGAGGGAAAGCCCAGATTCCCTACAAGGTGGTGCCGGCCAAAAATTGCCCCATCCTCCTTATCAGACCTACTTGCCTGCCCGACCCAGACCTGTCTCTGGTGCAGTCACGGGAGAGACTCAGCCCAGGCAAATCCAACCCGCTCAGGGGAAGCTAGCTAACTTGCCTAAAAGCTTGATGGTGGGCCAAGACCAAGCCACGCAAAAAAACCCAGAGCAGGTCATGTGGTGGCAGGACGCTAAGGGGAGAACTTGGGAGGCCTAGGCTTCCCCCAGGCAGTGCCCCAATCCACAGGGACAGTCTACACAGCCGGCTCCAGGCAGGAACCTTAGCAGGTTTCTCCTCCTCCCCCCCAACTCTCTGCCCACAGCACTGGCTATATGCGCGTGACTAGTGCCACAGTCTGTCTGGGATGCGGGTGATCACAAGGGGGGCCAGTATCTTATGCACCTATAAGAAAGAAAAAAATCTTACCTACCCAATGATGACTTACAAGGTGTATTTTATTCTCACCGAAACTTTTTTAGATTGATTTAGAATGGGTTTTACCATATATCCATCCCTCTCACACATGCATGAAAAGAAAAACGTCGGCGAGGTACATCGCCGAAGGTAATCGGTTCAGAGTTGTCCAAGTTTTGCTCACATCATTTTCCCCTGTGCCATGAGGAGCACAGGGACAGTCACAGGAAGGATGCAGCCCTTCTTTGGGGGGGCCCCCACTCCTGTCTGCCGGGAAGTCCTCCAGCCTGCTGACATCACTCTGCAACATTTGGAGTGCATCATGAATGCCTCCATCACAAAAGTGACTGATAAATGCACCTCATTTTTGGAGGTGCTAGAAAGAGAATGTGCCTTTACATTGATAAAATGAGAAGCAGTGGCAGCTACTACAAACATCTCAGGAACTGTGCTAATCAGGTACTTTCTCTGCGTTATCTTTCATCTTCTCTCTGAGTAAGTAGTAATGCGAGCTAACCTTACGTACCATCTCCTAGGCACCGGACCCTGTTTAAGCACCTTATGTATATCCATTCAGGTAATCGTGCCAGCAGCCCTAGGAGGTAAATACTGTTATTATTTCTATTTTGAAGTAGACGATGGTGAGAATAAGTTACTTACACAAAATTACATGGCTTGGGAGTGGTAAAACTGGGATCTAAAGTCTGAAGTCCAGTTCTAGAGTTAACCAACCACCCCACTAGATGTGGTTCTATTAATGTGCCCATTATACAGATAAGGGAATTGAGGCACAGAAGCGATAAATACCTTGCCCAAGGATACACAGTGCAAGAGCCAAGATTCAAGCCCACACCAACTAACTCCCAAGTGCATGTGGAAGACAAAAGGGCAAATGTTAAACCCAGACATTACAGTTTCATCTTATAACTTCAGAATTCCACATGGTGTCAGTCTCATAAACTTTAGCTTGTTGTCCTTTCTCTCAAAGAAGTGGGAACACAATTTCCTTGCAGTAATCTGAAGGAGGCCTCATTCATCCATTTGTTTGTTCATGGAATCACTCTTTCCAAAATGTCCATTATGGCCAAGACCCTGACCTAAAGGCTCCACGGAGCTTACACTGTAGCAGGAATACCAGATTTTATCCAAGTGATTGTAAGCATGGCCAAGAGCGGAGAGTGCCTTGGACAACTGGAACTCTTCTGCCACTCAGGAGGATGGTCTAGGAAGCAGAGATACAGAAATCGAGGGAAAGATGGTGACCAAACTATTTTCAGCGATGCGGTGGTTAATTTATTCAAAATTAATATATCTGCCTTCTCAGTATGTACCTCCCTCTAACTCCCTAAATCTCCAGTAAAGTTTACTGCATGTACAAAGGCCTTGTGTGATGACTTTTAGTGGGATTTGGGAAAGAAGGTTGAGTTTCCCATCTGTGTGAGTGTGGGGGATGGGGAAGACATATGAGAGAAGAACCAAATATAATTTGGGGGGGCAGAGAAGCTTGATTGAAACACTTAAACTTTGCTAGCCCACCATCCCTTGCTTGTCACCCTCCTGAGCTCCAAAAAGGCAGATACCTTGTCTGTCTTGTACCTAGCGGTAAACCCTGAGGATACAGGATACAGGATACAGACACATAACAGAAGCTTAGTAAATAGTATTTGATTGAATGACTAGACATAAGACCTCAGTAGCCCTTCAGAATATCTCCCAGGTGTTTTCCCCCGAACATTCTCTGGTGTACCTTCAGGGCCCCAGCACAGTGTCAGTGAAGGATCCCTGACAGGCAAAACCCTTTCTCTGCAGCTTAGATGATCTCTTTACATGGCTTCCAGAGAAATTACTGGATCAAAGAGAGTGGAGACAAGTAAGACCTTGGATCTGAAGGACCAAATCCTCTTCAAAAGGAGTGCACAGTTCATTCTGGTTAGAGTATTGTAGCAGAGCACCTAGAACCATTTCTAATCCTCTTGCCAGTCCCTCCTCCACTTGCCCGTCACAAAGAGATAAGGCAGCCAAGACCCAACTCACCTTGATCTCCCCCTTGATCACAGTGCCTTGCTTTACCAAACACCTTGGATCCACTTCTGACCCCCCTTCGAAGTCATCCTCTCCTAGCAGCCAGAGCAAAATCTGAACATGCATGTTTCTCCTATTTAAAATTCTTCAATGGCTATTTTTTTTCCCCTCCCAAACCTCTCCTATCACAAGGCCGGGAGGTGTGGTACGTGTCCTCCTGACTTCTTCATTGACTGTTCCAGTCCATTCTTCCACTCCACTCCCTAGTCAATTCCCCACCCCACACCCAGCTCTAAATATTGCTCAGATGTGTCTCATTCCAAAACCCACTGGCTGTTCACCAACATGAATGAGCATTCTGTTCCACCATAAATTAAATCATGTGAGTGATTTATTGGACCTATTTTTATTAGACCTCCATGGGGCACAGGGATTCCAGAATTCAGATGCCATGGGTAGTTCTCTAGTATGTCCCATGGTGCCAGGCGTTGACATATTGTGGCACTTAATCCTTACCACATCCCTTCAAGGTTGATAAAGACACAGAGGTTGAAAGGAGTGAAATATAGAGAAGAAACGGCCCCCACGGGAATGAATGAGAAGGGCTCCTGACCCAATCCAGACTCCTAGGCCTGTGTGTTCAGTAAGTGTTCACTGAACAGAATGAGTATTGAACCAAAGATTCAAGATAAAAGCCAGCTTACTGGATCTCCCTTTGACCTCCCAGCAGTGATGCTGGGAGGTTCTTCCAGGTGTCTAATCTAAATTTCTTGTGCTACAACTCAAACCCATTTCCACCACTCCACCTCACCCCTATCCCCAGATAAATACAAAAACAACAGTTGCTGATAAGATCACAAGCTTCTCCTCCAATTGTGGCTTCTGTCTTTAGTTGCCACACAGGCCTGAGATAAGCCTCACAGAACAGGCTTCATATCTCCCTGGATATTACCATTTCGCTGCCCGTCACTCCTCAGCATCACCACCCGCCCTCCCAACACCGAGTCAGGAAGACCGATAGCTTCTGGGGAACTGTCCCTGATGGGAAAGGAGGAAAGACAGCTGAAAGT
>CM053606.1:151443791-151474250 GCA_028646535.1 Procyon lotor | reverse complement strand
GAAAGTGGCAGCTTCTCCCACTGATCACTTCTCAGGAGGTGGCAAGAGGCAACTCTCTGTTGGAAGATGGCTGCCTCACCTGAGAGGCTCCCCATCTTGAGGAACAGTGAGGGCAACCTGCCCTTGTTCTTGCCCTTGCCCTCCACAGCTCCCTGGCAGCTCCCAAGAGATGGGTACTATGGAGGATTCTTCTTCCCTGGCTTATCAAAGAGGACAAGGACAGCAACAGCCTTTGTATGGAACTCACTGATGAGTTTAGAAATGCCTAATAAATGTTTGATGAGTAAATGATTGGAAAAAATGAATGAATGTGAGAGTCAGTGAGTAAATGAATTAGCAGCATTAAAGAGGTCCAGGAAGGGAACGAGAGAATAGCAGAATGAATCAAAATGCATAAATGAATGAGTAAATAAAAGAATAAACTTCCATGGAATAGGAGAAGATATTAGTAAATGACACTACAGATAAAGGGCTGATATCCAATATCTATAAAGAACTTCTCAAACTTGACACTCAAAAAAATAGATAATCATGTCAAAAAACGGGCAGAAGACATGAACAGACACTTCTCCAATGAGGACATACAATTGGCTAGCATACACATGAAAAAATGTTCATCACCATTAGCCATCAGGGAAATTCAAATCAAAACCACATCGAGATACCACCTTCCACCAGTTAGAATGGCCAAAATCAACAAGACAGTAAACAATAAATGTTGGAGGGGATGTGGAGAAAGGGGAGCCCTCTTACACTGTTGGTGGGAATGCAAGTTGGTGCAGCCACTTTGGAAAACAGTGTGAAGATTCCTTCAAAAATTAAAAATAGACCCAGCAATTGCACTACTGAGCATTTACACCAAAGATGCAGAGGTAGTAAAGAGAAGGGCCACAGTTACCCCCATGTGCAGAGCAGCAATGGCCAGAATTGCCAAACTGTGGAAAGAGCTGAGATGCCCTTCAACAGACAAATGGATAAACCAGATGTGGTCCACAGTGCCTGGGTGGCTCAGTGGGTTAAAGCCTCTGCCTTTGGCTCAGGTCATGATCTCAGGGTCCTGGGATTGAGCCCCGCATTGGGCTCTCTGCTCAGTGGGGAGCCCACTCCCCACCCCACCCCCCGTCTGCCTCTCTGCCTACTTGTGATCTCTCTCTCTGTATCAAATAAATAAATAAAATCTTTAAAAAAAAAAAAAGAAGAAGAAGAAGATGTGGTCCATATATACAATGGAATATTACCCAGCCATCAGAAAGGATGAATACCCAACTTTTGCATCAACATGGATGGGACTAGAGAAGATTTTGCTGAGTGAAATAAGTCAAGCAGAGAAAGTCAATTATCATATGGTTTCACTTACTTGTGAAACATAAGGAAAAACATGGAGGACATTAAGAGAAGGAAAGGAAAAGTGAATTGGGGGAAATTGGAGGGGGAAATGAACCATGAGAGACTATGGACTCCAGGAATCAAACTAAGGGTTTTAGAGGGAAGAAGGCTGGGGTGATGGGTGAGCCCCTACACAACAGGTTTAGAGAACATCTGAGTTGTGAACACATTCACATGCCCAAAGGGTGGCAAAGCCCAACTCCACAAGGACAGAAGCTCTTGGGCCCTGGACCCTTCCAGACCTCGTTCTATGTACCTCTTCACTTAGTTGTTCATGTATATCCTTTATTGTAAACCAACAAGAGTAAGTAAAATACTTCATGGACATTCTGTAAAATATCTGTGAGTCATTCTAGTAAATTATCAAATCTGAAAAGGAGAAGGTGTGGGGAACCCGCTGACTTTGGAACCAAGTCAGACAGCAATGTGGGTATCCCAGGGACCCAATACTTGTGACCAGCCTCTGAAGGAAAGACAATTTTATGAGACTGAGCCCTGTAACCTGTGGAGTCTGGCACCAACTCCAGGTAGTTAGTGTCAGAACTGAATAGAATTGAGGACACCAGATTGCCGTCCAGGGAGTTGGAGAACTGGTTTGCAGAAGAAAAAAAAAGCCCACACGGTGGAGTCAGAAGTGTTGTAGGTAAAAACAGATCACTACTCTGACAGATCCCTGGGCTGGGGGATCCACTACCTCAAAAGTATAAGAAAAAAAATATTGCCTAAAGTTGGCAAACTCCCAAGCCCATGAGGAAGGTGGGGAGTAAGGGAGGCTGACAACGAGCTCTGACTTTTGGAAAACTTCCCCATGAGACATCTCCAGAACCTGTGGGCTTGAGCCCTCCCACAGCCATCGGGGTCAGAGAAGGCCACCCCATCCCCCTCAGAGCACCCTCCCGAGATGAGGAGTAAGAAGTGGGCCAACCACAGAGTTGGAATCCATTCTCTCTTTTACTTGAACTCCACTTAACACTTTTCCACGAAGTCCCTCATTTGATTCTCCCAGAAAGAGTTGATATTCTTACCCTACATGAGAGATGAGGGTGTTCGTAGCCCCACTTGGCTTTCTGCAGCTTACAGAGGGGATGCTGGTTACTCAAGATCATACAGTCAGAGGCAGTGCCAGAACTAGAAAGCGGGTCTCCTGACCCACAGCTGCCCAACGCTCTCATAACCAGCTATGCTTCCAAGAGCCGAAGAACAGAGGGACTGACATTGAAAGAGAGAACCTCCAGGAAAGGAAGTAAGTGAAGATTAATAGTGCAACTGGAAACACTTGGTATGCCTTTTGAGCAGCGATATCTTGAAACTGTAAGATTGTGTTTCACTACTCAAACCTTGGGACCTAACACATGCCCTCTTGCCCTGTGCTTATCACTTTGCCTGACTCTGGAAATATGTCAGATTCGGGGTCCATTTCCTTCCCCCTGAACCTAGGGACTCTTAAGTATCATGGAATCTCGGTGTAAAAGAGAAATGCAACCAAGAGCAGGGGGAGGGGGTGCTGTGCTACCATATCTTATTATGCAGTTACTGTATAACGCAGTTTCAGTTGGGGTAATGAGAAAGTTCTAGAGATTGACAGTCATGATTGTTGTACAATAATATGAATGTAATTGATGCCACTGAGCTGTGCACTTTAAAATGGTTAAAAGACTCAATTTTAGGGTGGCTAAAACCCTGGGTGGTTCAGTAGGTAAAGCGTCTGACTCGTGATTTCTGCTCCGGTCAGGATCTCAGGGTTGTGAGATTGAGCCTTGCATTGGCCCCATGCTGGGTGTGGAGCCTGCTTAAAATTCTCTCTCTCTGTCTCCCTCTGCCCCTCCCCTCACCACTCATGAGTGTTCTCTCTCTTAAAAAGAAAAAAAGTAAATTTTATGTTAAGTATATTTTACCACAATCGAGAGAGAGAGAAAAGAGGGTACCCAGCCTCCCAAAAAAGTAAACAACTGAAAAAATATATTCATCTCTTGGTCGAATGGGAGGATGGAAAAAAGGATGCCATGCCCTCTGTAGAGTGAGGACTCTAGGAATCCTTCTGAGACCCAGAGACCCCAAATGACACTAAGTCTTTGTCCCAGCATGACTGGCCCAGGTGCTGTCATTCGGATCCTACCTAAGGGACCTCCACGCTCTGCAGTGAAAGGAAAACAAGCAAACAAACAGCTTCACAAAGTAGACACTGGGCCAGAATTTCCAAGATGGTGGCCATGAGAGTGTCAGAGCAGTGGGGATTCTTAAAGGTCCTCTGGTCCAACTCCCTCCTTTTATACATGGAGGAATTGAGTCCCAAAGAGGAGAAGCACAGGCCCACACAGCTGGCCGCTGAGCTGGCCGCTCAGCTGGCCAGTTGCAGCAGAGTCAGAAGCCATGCAAGTTTCTGCCTAGTGGACATGAGTTCAGCTATATCACTGGAGTACATACGGCCATTGACTGACCTCACCCCTTCCATCTTCATCTTGCTGGTCAGTAAAAGGTGAGCAAGGAGAGCAAGGACGACACTCTCGCTCTTCACATCTTTGGCAAGGTCAATGAGATCCTCTACCTGGTGATCTCAAGTGCCACACCCAGGGCCTAGTCTATGGTGGGTGCCCACTCCCCATCCTATTCCTTTTGTCTGGACTGCTGGCCACTGCTCCCCCTGCTCCCCTCTGCAATCATTGCCAACAGAGTTCGAAGGTGGGAGGCAGACTGATCTGGGTGTCCCCACACAGTGGGGACAGAGTCACAGGCAGAGTAAGCCCTCAGAAAACCAGAATGCCCACCTCTGCCAGCACCGGGGCTCCCAAGACAGCGTCCAGGGCGAGGATACCTCATTTCTCATTTCTACATTCCCTCCCTTCAGGTCTCCTCCCCTCCTGATGCTCCCCAGGCCAGTGGGCTGGGACTTCTGTGTTTCCAGGAGGGAACACTGGGTCACAGAGCGCCATTCATTCAACCCTCACCCCAACTGGGTCAAGGAGGGTAATGACACCCCCATTGCAGCTGAGAAAATGGAGATGCAGAGGTCGAGGAGCCTGTCGGACCTCACGTGGCTATGAAGCAGCTGAGCGGCAACGTGTGCCCAGAGTCCAGAGGAAGCTGGGACAGAGCTGCCCCCACATCCGGCTCTCCTCCTGGGCCAAACGACCTTGGGCACGTGACTTCAACGCTGAAACTCAATTTCCTCACAGGTAAAAGTGAGGAACTCTCCTGTGAAAGCACCTGGCGCCTGGTCGACCTGCTCAGGAAATGACCATTTCTCTTCCCTCCCCTGCAGGGTCACCCCAACACTTCCCCACCTCCCAGCCAGCAGCCGGGCTCCTGCCCCTGTTTGTCGACACCACATCCGGCAGCGTGTTGTCACCCTACATTACACCACCACACCTCACCAGTGACATAACCCCCTCCATCGCCCTCCCCACCCACCCCAGGCTGGCGTAACCCAGGCTTTGCTGACACATCCTTGCTGAAATTCAAAACCAGAGACTGTGCGTTGGTTTGCCGGTTCGTTGCAGGGCAAAGCCAAGTCCAGCCCCTTTGTTCTCTTTGTTCTCTCTCTCTCTCTCTCTCTCTCTCTCTCTCTCTCTCTCGGCCTCAGAGCCCTGAGGAGGCTGCCGGAGCCAGGAGCTGGGAGGAGACACTCACGGGCCGCAAAGCCAGGCCCAGCCCCTAAGTTCCTGAGGCAAGATGGCAGGAGCACACGGGCACAGTAACACGGCTGTGTGAAGAAATGGGCCTGCCTGATGAAACTCCTTTCTCAGAGATGAGAGCCAGAGACAGAGGGAGAGCTCCGGCCCCAGTTGCCAGAAACGTGTCTCCACTCTCTCACCCATTCAGAAAGTATTGGGGCGCACCAACTGTGTGCAAGGGTCACTAGCAGGAGAAGCTGTGAGGAGCGAGGCCAGATCAGAGGTCCCAGCCCCGTAGCCAGACATGGTGGTGGATCCCAGAGAGAACAGCCAAGGAAACTGAGAACAAAACAAAACGAGAGCGCTTCAGAGGGTGAGAAGTGCCTCGAGGGAAACAGATAGGCTGATAGGACAGCCACTGAGTCCCGGGAGTGGGTGCTAATTGAGTGGAGTGATACAGGGAGGCTTCTCTGAGGAGGTGACGATAAGCTGAGACCCAGAAGATGAGGAGCCAGCCACGCGAGGAGCTGGGGCGGATTGTTCAGGAGAGTGAATCAGAAATGCAGAGGCTGGAAGGTGGGAAATGGCTGGCTTGCTCCAAGACCAGAAAGGGGCAGAGAGGCGGGAGCGTGTGGGATGAGGGGAAGGCGAAGATCCAAGAGTCTCCGGACGCAGGTCACGGAGAGGAGCCTCCTGGACCACAGCAGCAGTGAGGACTGTATTCAAAGAGAGATTTGAAACAACCTGGGGGACTCCTCCCTTCCTGAGGCCCCAAAAGCCTGGGGGACGAGGGTGACCAACACGACTCCCACACAGGCACACTCAGACAGTGGAACCCAAGGATCCGTGGAGTCCCATGCCCGTCCCCGCTATCGATGGGGGGACAACGGCCCCGGGACGGGAAGGGGTATGCCCACAATCACACCGCGTGGCCAGAGCAGAACTAGACCCCGGGACACTGGAAGTGAGAGTGGAGCCCACAGTTTTCACAGTTAGTGTTGTGATTTCCTTTCGCTTTTTGCAGCAAGCCCATTCTTGTTCCGAGAAGAAAGGGAACCTGGTCTCCTGGGGTCCCCCGGTCAGAGGAGCCGGGGAGCCAGGCTCCAAATCCAGGTTCTCCTGACACCGATGCCCACACCCTCTCCAGGGAGCCATTTGGAGTTCAGGTTCTTCCTGATGGCTGCTGGAACCCTGTTTGGGAAACGCCTCAGAGCCCAAGCAGGTAGAACAAATGAGTCAGGCGCCCTCACGCATTCGTCCCTGACATGAACCCATTTTTCTTAGAATAGATCAAGGAAACCATTTATAAATAGTTATCATTAAGCATCCACTTTCCATGATGATTTTCTTCGTAAATGACCCACTAGATCTTTCTCCTTGCAAGACTGCAGAATGCACACTTCCCGGGCACCAAACTAACCAGGAGAGTTTGTTAAACCCCGGGCTGCTGGATCTCAGACCCAGAGTTCTGAGCCAGCAGGTCTGGGGTGGGGTCCAAGATTTTGAATGGCTAACAAGTTCCCAGGTGATGCTGATGCTGCTGGCTTGGGGACCCCACTTTGAGAACCACTGCTCTACCACTACACGGTGGTCTCTGCCCAGCTCTCCCTTGGGACCAAGGTCCTCATTACCTCATTACCCTCAGCTTACCCAGAGTGATCTCCCCTTCGTGCCAGCAGCCGACTGGTCAGTGGGGATGTTCCAAGGTCTCAGTTAGGGACAACTCTGCAGGACAACTCGGCTCCAGAGTGCCCCGTGGGACGGGCCCGAAGGCCTTGATTGGGACCAAATCAGAGTTCAACTTCTCCTCCTGCTAAGTCCCACATTTGTAATTCCCTTGCAGGTGCTGCACCCCAAAATACTTCCCATTAGACACCTTGAGTCCAAATGTCCATCCGAGAATCCATTTCCCAGAGGGTCTGACTTTAGGGAGTTGGGACCAGAAGTGGGGTGCTTTAAGGAAGCCGGTTATGTGGGATTTGGGAGCTGGATCCCGCGAGGGCTGGCTGGCTGACAGTGACCCCAGCACGCGGCGGGGGGAATCCCACAGCCCCCCGAGGGTAAACGCGAAGCCTCTACTGGTGGCACCCTGGACTGGGTTATTTGTGGAAGGGAATGAACTGGTGGGCATAGTAGCTCAGGCTCGTGAGAGGTTTAGATGAGGCACCAATTATAATAAAGTTGGGTGGCTCTCCCTGAATGCCATCTCAATGCACTAAAGGGAAAGATGATGAAAAATCACCCCTGGAAGACAAAGTGTCAGAGTCAGAGGGCCTCTTTGGTAGCATCTGAAGAGCTCTCATCTTGTACAGTCAGAAGATGGGAAAGGCTGAGCATTGGGCCCAGGTCTCCACTGGAAAGGTAAAAGATCGCCAGAAAATTCTCAGCCCTGGCAATTCTGTTATGCCAAGTTCAGAGCTTTAATTAGAAAGCAGCAGGGCCCCGTGACTTAGAATAGGGACGTAAGCATGGATATGCTCAAGAACCTTGAAGCCCCAGAACCTCCAGAACTCTCTAAGCCCCTGGGAGAGGTCTGGGACCCCTAGTAAATACTAGTGTTCCCACCTAGCTCAGAGGTGATGCCCCCCCATGCCTGGGAGACTCAGTCGGTGAAGCATCTACCTTCGGCTCGGGTCCTGGGATCGAGCCCCTGCTCCCTCTCCCTCTGCCACTACCCTACCTCTGTTCTCTTGCTCGCTCTCTCTCTCTCTCAAACAAATTAAAAAAAAAAAAAAATGATGCCCCCAGTAGGCCCACCCCCCCCACACACACGTATCAACCCCCAACTGCCAAACTTTTAACTAAGGCCAAGTTGTTATTATTCAACCAGAAAACCCTGGGTCTGCCAGGCTTCCCAGATCAAAATGAGAATGATGGGATCTCAAAGTAAGAGAAGCCAGATGGCCCTTAACCATCAGAAGCAAGGTGAGTGCAAATATTGTGATAAGCAGTAAAGTCACTGAGGCAGCTAGGGGCCTGAGGCACAGCCAACTACGGGGGTGCAAATAGAACAGGACATCCCTAATGGCAGGCTGGGTGAGCAGCCAGCAAGGGAATGGTTCAATCTATACAATCAGAATAAATCAAGGATCGGGATCTCTGGCCAAGTTTCCAGTTGATACAGGATACCCAAAATATTGTCTCGGCCCCTGTTTGAACTCGAACATCTGGGAGTCAGATAACAGCTGGGAGTCTTGGCTCGGACGTAGCTCACAGTAGGTCCACACACTCACACAGAGGTCATTTCCTCAGTGCCCAAACTACGAGTGAAATGGACATACCTGGCAAAACTTCCCGATTTTTTCCTGGGCCTGTGAGGTAAGAGCTCTCATAGTGGGGAAGGGTGAGTAGAAACCGCCTCCACCACCGCCCCCACCAGCTGAGACAGTAAATCGAAATCCACATTGCATCACGACAGAGAGAAATGCCACCCTGGAAGATCTAAACCATATAGGAATAGTCGTTCCCACCGTGTCTTCATTTAAGAGGCCAGTCTGGCCACAAGAAATGACTAGAAGGACCAAGAGGCTGACACGGATGTCAACACAAGCAGCAGCGCTAATTGGCAACTGCTGGACTATATGTAACATCTACTGAGCAGGTTAACGCAGCCCAGGAGGGAGCGTGGCCACTGAGGTGAGGAGCGTGTTTCCCCACATCTCCCTCAGGAAGAAGGACCAGACGCAGCCCACAGCCCGGCAGAATGGACAACACTGTACATTCATAGTCTTCCCCCAGGGCTGCACTGACTCTTCTCTCCCCTGTCATAATCCAGTCTGAGGAGACCCGGACATTCTTCTGGATGCTGCACAGAATGTTATGTTGGTCGACTAGATTAATGACTTCCCGTGAACCAGTAGGTAGTGAGAAGTGGCCATTACCTTGGAGGTCTTGATAAGACGCAGGCACTCCAGGGGATGGGGACAGACCCCATGACGATTCAGGGTCCTGCCACAGCAGTTTTAATGAGTTCTGGGAAAGGCCAGGACATCCCTGGGAAGTAAAGGGCAAATTGTTGCATCGTGCGCCTCATACCATGACGATGGGGACAAAACACCTGGAAATTAATGTAACCCATGTATGCGACTACTGCTCCAAGCCGATTCTTAAATAACACAGAAGGGTGCCAGCTTCGAAGGGAGCCCAGAGGAGAAAAGTGTTAGGTAGCACGTCCCGGTTATGGCACCAATGGCCCAAGCACTTGAGCCTTAAGCCCTGGCAGATTCTATGGGACTAGAGGCAAATGAGAGGGAGAAAGACACTGTGTGGAGTTTTTGGCAAGCCTTAGTAGGAGATTCACAATGTATATTCCTGCGGCAGATCTGTGTGGGTGGAAGGGAGATGGGAACCCCAAAGGCGCCAGGGAACACATTTTGGGAACCAGTGAGTAAGGTGTTCTCAAGACTCCCTCCAGCTCGGACTTTCTACAGGTCCTTCCCCACCCTGGGTTTGCTCAAGCCCAGGTCGATACAGGCCTAATTTGTTTGGGGGCCAATTCTGCCTGCGTGCCCAGCCAACAGCTGCCCAGGAAAAGGCTCCCTACCACGCTCATCTGAGAAATTATGGCTCAGAATGGGCTACGTGAGAGCACCAGCCAGGGATACAGCCAATTGTGTTTCTAATCAGAATAAGAGCTGCAGATCTTTCCCATGTCTCTGCCTTTGCATTAAGTGCAAGAGCCTAACTTGGTTGCTTTGCAAAACCTAGTATTTTGCCCTTTTGCACGGGGCCATGGTATGTGTAAAACCCAGATGGCAGTTTGGTTGCCTTGCCCTGAACCCTGCCTCCCCTGGATGTGCAGGGTTGGGGAGGGGACGGAGGGAGCGACCCTGACCCAGGCGATACTGGAGGCGGCTGCCGTTGACAACACGGCCAGTGCCCCTTCACCCACCAGCAGAACCCAGCGGAAGGAGAATAACTGGTCTAAGTCCATCATGGCAACCCCTTCCCCTCTCTTTGGCCTCAGTTTCCCCATTATAAAATGAGGGGGCTGGACACTCTGCCTATCCTGATGCTCTCTGACCCCCAGCTTGAAAATGCAGGGAAAGGGCTGTCTCTCCTACCTCCCTCGTCTGTGGCTCCTGTTACAATCGCCTGCCTGAAGTCGATCTTGGACATGTGTCGATGTGTTTGTACTTCAAGAATGGAAGTAAATGAAGAAAGGCACCCTGAGATAACGGGAGGCCTGACAAATTAAGCAACCTCCCAGCTGGGGCAGGTATGGGGATAGGGGCTCAGACTCCGAGCAGCCCACGAGAGTAATTCCTGGCACACAGTAGGTGCTCAATAAAATGTTATTCGTTACCGGCATGTTTGAGGCAACAGAGCCCAAGAGTAGTGGCTTTCAGGTATTTTTGATCAAGAAATGCATTTTGCATTATGACACAAAATACACAACACGCGCACGCACACACACACACACACACACACACACACACACAGGTATCCAGTGGGTATATGTATATCTGAAACAAAATATTTTCAGAAATTCATCCTTCAGGCATACTACAAACAATACACCCATGTTTTCTCTTCTATTTCCTTTTTAAATGCTAATCGTGAGCCACCGGATTGATTTCATGGCCCACTAATAATTAACAATCTCCAGTTTGAAAAATACGGGCATAGAAACCAACCTGTGTTTGAATTCATTAGGTGCTACTTCCAAGTGGAGTACCACTGAGCAGCCAGTAACCCAGAGATTTCAATCCCTGCTCCTGGAGAAGGTGACTTAAGCGGTATATATCCGCAAAGCCAAAGCAGCCTACCGTGCCTTCAAGAGCACCCAGCAAATGTCAGGTGTCATTCTGATGTCACACGAGGAACTGACACTCTCGGTTGGGGGAGTGAGGATTCCCCTGTCTAACACTCCGACACCTTAGTCCTCCCACTCCCTCCCACCCGCAACCTGAAAGCCGCAGGGAGCTCACGACCTCACAAAGGCAGCTGGGTCAGGTGCTGAGCCACACGCTTTCACAGAGACAGCCCCACATGGGACACTTACCCTGCCCTGGAGAAGCTTAGATCCCAGAGATGAGTCATAAAGCCCATTATCACACAGTGTGCTGGCATCTTATGCAGCGTAAAGGCAACAGGCCTGAAGTTCAAGGTAAGAGTTGTTTCTTCCAAAGGAGGCGATCAGAGTGGTAGGGTCTGTTTCCACCTCGCTCAGCAAGGGAACCTCAGATCCCAGGGCAGCTCTTGGCACATAAGAAGTGCCTTATAAATATTTATGTATGAAATCAGCGAATGCATCAAAAGAAAAGATGTTCAGGGGAAGATCCACATGCACAGAGAAGCACAGAGGGAGGGTAGTCAAGGCAGAGAATTCCATGAGGAGTCACTTCCAGGGAGGTCCAGGATGGTGTTGAATGAATGAAATCCAAGCCCACCCAGAGAATCAGAACCAACCTCCCAACCCACCCCCCCCCCCCAATAGCACCATATTGGCCGAGAAAAACTGAAGAAGGAAAACAGGAGTCTAGGTGTGGGAACTTATTTCCCAGCCCTGGATTACTGGCATACGATCCTGGGAAATGTCCCTTCCCCTAGCCTCTCAAATGAAGGGTATTGGGCAAGATACTCTCTAAAATCATTTCCAAGTCTATAAGCTCTTTGCTCTAGAAGCCCTTTTTCCTCCCCGTCTCTCCCTTCCAACTACCCCAGGGCAGCCCACTGTGTGTTGCTGTTGTCATCTTCCTGGATGTTTGGCCCATAAACACAGGCCACAAAGAACTGGCTGGGTACAAGGTGTTCTGGTTACCACTGCTGTGAAATAAATTACCCAACACTTAGTGATATAAAGCAATCACCATTTTATGTTGCTCTTGATTCTGCTGGTTGAGAATTCAGAAAGGGCTCAACTGGGAAGTCCTCGGAGAGAACTCTCATGAGATCGGAGTCTGTGCCGATTTGGGCTGCACTCATCTGAAGGCTCGTTGGGGGGGGACCCCTGAGGTGATTCAGCCACACCCAGTCCCAGTCCCACATGGCTGGCAGTGGAAGCTGATTTTTGGCGAGGCGCTCAGATGTGCCTCTCCGGCATGGTGATGTCCAGCAGGGTAGATTGACTCATTAACGTGCCAGGCAGACCCTTCCATAGGCTTCTTCCTTCCTTCCTTCCAAAGGCAGACGCTTCCTCCAGAGCGAGCGACCCCAGAGGACCAGGCAGACCCTCCATAGGCTTCTATGACCTAGTTTACGGAAGTCAGGCAGCAAAACCTCTACTGCATTTTATGGCTTATAAGAGAGTCACTAAGGCCAGGTCAGATTTACGGGGAGGGGACAACAGACCTCACCTCTCAAGGGCAGATGTGTCAATGAATTTGCAGACCGGCCTTAAAATTGCCATGCCAGTCTGGCCTGGAGCACTGACAGAGTCATGTGTGGCCTTGGCCTTCCTTGTTCACCCCGTCTCTATGGCCTCAGTGCCCTTTTTACTATCCTGGGGTGTGCACGTGTATCCTGATGCCCCTACTTTACCAGATCTTTCCCTGTTAGTTCCCCTCTTCTCGATCAAACCTTGCTTATTGTTATGGACTGAAGGTTTCTCCCTTCCCAAAATTCATTTGCTCCAATCCTAATCCCCAGTGTGATAGTATCAGTATGCAGGGCCTTCAGAAGGTAATTAGGTTTAGAGGAGTTCATGAAGGTGGGGCCCCCATGATGGGATTAAGGTCCTTATAAGAAAAGTTAGAGAGACCAGGGCTCTTTCTCTCTCCACCACGTGAGGACACAGCAAGAAGACAGCTGTCTACAAGCCAGGAAGGGAGCTCTCA
Source organism: Procyon lotor (assembly GCA_028646535.1). Classification (NCBI taxonomy): domain Eukaryota; kingdom Metazoa; phylum Chordata; class Mammalia; order Carnivora; family Procyonidae; genus Procyon; species Procyon lotor. Next base: position 151,461,475 of record CM053606.1, on the reverse strand, counting down.
CCGGATGCCAAATCCACCAGCACCTTGATCTTGGACTTCGAGCCTCCAGAAGTATGAGAAATGAACGTCTGCTGTTTAAGCCACCACAGTCCATGGCATTTTGTTATAGAAGCCCAGGCAGGCACGTCCTAGTTGCCCCAAATCCCAGCCTATGTATGATTCCAAGAGATCTTCATTAAAAAAATAACTGGACACCTGATCCCTGTTGAATAAGCCCATCTCTAGAAGGCCTGTGAGTGACCCAATGAAGGCAATTTCAGACACTGTGGCAGGTGAGAAAAAGAGATGAGACTATATTTTGAATGATGATGAGCTGAGCCCAATGAGACAGCACTGTCTTTATCAGCAAACCTCTGGATTAGCATTCATGGTATCTCCACCCATTACCTCATATTAGACTAGTAATCTAGTTGGTTACTGGTTGGTCAAGCCAAGTCAAAAGAAATTAGTTAGGCTTGAACCTAATAAAATAGCAGAGCACTTAAGGAATTGGGATGGGGAGGATGATCAAGGAAAGGATGAGACGTAATGTGTGGAGTGGAATGAACTGGGAGAAAATGTGCTCAGCATGCTCCCTGCTCAGACCTCCACCGTTTTTCTTTTTCTGGAATGTTCCACCCCCACCTAAACTGACGGCAGCTCCTTCACTTCATTCAGGTCTCTGCTCAGATGTCACCTTCTCTGACCACCCATCCCTCTCACACCCCTTTCCCTGATTTATTTTTCTAATCTCCGTTTGTAAACATTCTCTCTATATTGGCTTATATATTGGCTTATATCTTATTATAGAGTTACTTCTATAATCCTCTTCCAATTCCATGAGAGCAGGAACTTGGTCTTGGCCTGCTCCCTGCTGTTGCCTGGCCTTCCTAGATCAATATCTGGTATACAGCAGGCGTTCAATGAATCAATCCTGTCGGAGCGAATACAATAGCATGGATCGCAGCAGAACACAATGGAGGGGAGTAGAACATCAAAGGGGTAAGTGGAATGGAGTGAGCCGGGTAGAATGGTGTGGGGAGGGGCAGGTAGCTCAGGATGAAAGAGAGCAGAACAAAGCTAAATTCAGAACAGTGGGATGGAGCGGAGCCATGGCTTTGCAATCCTCAATGCACACTGGCACCAGCTGGAGAACTTTTAAATCATGATGCCTGGATCTACCCATTCAGATTCAATTAGTCTGGGGTGCGGCCCAAGCACCATTATTTCTTACGGCTCTCCATGTGATCCAAATCTGCAGCCAAGGGGGAGAACCACTCTATTAGGACATTCTGGTTCCAGAAATTAGGTTGACCTCAAGCCCAGCTGTAAGGCTCAGGCACAGAGGAGCTACCAGCTAGAACCTCGAACCCTACCAATGGCAAGTCGGTCAGGAAATGCGTTCTCCAGCAGCAGCCACAGAAAATCTCAAATTTTCAGCTATTGCCCAATAGAGCAGGCTGTTCCAACAAAGTGTCCGTGGAAACTCTCATGTCGACCAGAGCAGCTTGATTCTTCTGGGGGGTCCGGAGGTATGCCGGGGTATCTCCGGGGGTCTTCTCTGCATGGTATGTATTGGGCAATCTGCAAAGACATTCCTTCTTTGCAGGAAGCTAAATGGTGTCACCCCTGGAACTGCAGTCTCCTCCAAAGCAGACTCTCCCCCTTAGCTTCTCCAACTGCCCAGCTAATTGCAAAGTCTCCTGCTTTGGACCAAACCAAGCAGAACTATAAAGGAGGCCCAGAGTCTGACTTCCACCGTCTTCCTGACTTCAGAGTTTTAAAAAATTTTTATTCAATTTACTTAAAAAGAGACACAAAAAAGGTTTACCTATTCCTCCCACCTCCCACCCCTCTGCCTCTTGCAACCACGAATCAATTTTCTGTATCTATAAGCTTGGGTTTTGCGGGTTTTTTGTTTTTTAAAGATTCCACATTTAAGAGAGAGCACACAATATTTGTCTCTCTGCGTCTGACTCATTTCACTTAGCATAATGCCCTCAAGCTTCATCTATGCTGAAGTAAATGGCAAGACTCTCTTCTTTCTTTGGCTGAATAATGTTGCATTATATAACTTCTTTTCTATTCATCCACTAGTGGATACTTCGGTTGTTCCCATTTCCTGCCTCGTGTAAATAATGCGGCAATGAACACGGGGGTGCAGATGTCTTTTCAAATGAGAACGTACATTTCCTTCATATAAATGCCTAGAAGTGGAATTGCTGGATCATATGGTAGCTCTATTTTTGGTTCTTTGAGGAACCTTCGTACTGTTTTCCATAGTGGCTGCATCAATTTACATTTCCACCGAGAGTGCACAAGGGTTCCCTTTTCCACACCCTTGCGGACGCTTGTTATTTTTGATACTAGCCGTCCTAACAGGTGTGAGGTGATATCTTTGTGGTTTTGATTTGCATTTCCCTGATGATGAGTGATATAGAGCATTTTTTCAGGTGTCGGTTGGCCATCTGTGTGTCTTTGGAAAAATGTCTGTTCGGATACTCTGCCCATTTTTTAATCATTTTGTTTGGGGTGGGTTTTTTTTTTGGTTTTGGGCTTTTTTAATTTTTTGGTGTGTTTTGGGGTTTTTTTTGTGGGTTATTTTTTTCTTTTTTGCTATTGAGTTGTATGAATTCTTTACATATTTTGAATATTAGCCCCTTACCAGATACATGATTTGCAAATATTTTTTCCCATTGCATTAGTTACCTTTACATTTTGTTGATGGACTCCTTCGTTGTCCGGGAGCTTTTTAGTTTGATGTAATCTCACTTGTTTATTTTTGCTTTAATTGCTTTTGCTTTTGGTGTCAGATTCAAAAAATCATCACCAAGATTGCTGTCAGTGACCACTTATGTTTTCTTCTAGGAGTTTTATGGTTTCAGATCTCATATTCAAATATTTGATCCATTTTTTAAAAAGATTTTATTTATTTGGGAGGGAAGAAAGCATGAGCGGGAGAGGGGGGAGCAGGCGAAAAGGGAGAAGCAGACTCCCCACTGAGCAGGGAGCCGGATGCCAAGCTAGATCCCAGGACCCCAGGATCATGACCTGAGCCGAAGGCAGACGCTTAATTGACTGAGCCACCCAGGCTCAGGCCCCTGATCCATGCTGAGTTAATTTTTTCTGTATGGTGCAACATGATGGTCCAGTTTCATTCTTTTGCATGTGACTGTCCAGTTTTCCTAACACTGTATGCAAGAGACTCTCCTTTCCGTGTTGTATATTCTGGGCTTCCTTGTGAATTAATTGACCATATATGTGTGGGTTTATTCTGGGCTTTCTGATCAGCGTCCTTGATCTATGTGTCTGTTTCTGCCAGTACCATGCTGTTTTCATTACTATGACTTGGTAGTGTGGTTTGAAATCAGGGAGCGTGATGCCTCTGGCTTTGTTCTTTTTCAAGATTGTTTTGCCTCTTTGGGGTCTTTTGCAGTTTCATACGCATTTTAGGATTGTTTGTTTCTGACTTAGGTTTTCCTCTCTCCAGTGCCAATTCCGGCCCCAGTTTTTATCCAAACCCACTCCAGCTCTCAAAAAAACAGTAACAATGATTATGAGGACAACTATTCCTTCTCGAGCCCTGGCTATCATTAATCTATGCGTGATAACTTGCAATGATACTCAGTTTATGTAACAATAGCCCGCACTGACCAAGAGCTCATTAGGTACCCAGCATCGTTCTTTCAATTTTACATGTATTAGCTTATTTATCCACTCTATAAGGTAGGTGCTATTATATCATCCCCATTTAAAGATGAAGAAACTGGGGCGCAGAACAGTTAAGTAACTGGCCTGAAGACACACAGCTAAAGAGCAGCAGAGTGAGGATTTAAACCTCTGGCTATAGAATCTGGGTTCTTAGCGTGTGTATCCTGCTGCCTCATGCAATCCCTGAGTCTTCTTAATAACAGTCTCTCCAGGCAGATATTATTTCCTGAGTTTACAACCAAGGACGCTGAGGTTCCGCTATGTCCCAGCATTTGCTCCACCAGGCCATATAGGATTTCCACCTCAAACCCAGAATCAAAGTTGGGGGGCTCCCAACCACCACTCGGCTCTGCCCTTCAGCTCACACACCTATGAGCTTGGGGAGCAAGTGAGGCCTCCCTGTCTCCCTTAAGAGCAGTGGTCCAGGCCTTCTCCCGGTCAGGAATCTCTCACCTTGGGGCCATCCAGTCAAGGGCCGCCCAGGTTTCTGGGGACTCCTGGATTCAGAGCCCGTGTATGGCCATGAAGCAGCTACACCAGGCCGCCCTTCCTCAGACCTTCCTCAGTCTTCAAGGCCCTGGCCAGGGCACGGGACTCTGTTCCATGATGGAGTGTCGCTAGGCTTCAGGTGGGCTGGAGTGGGTGAGGGAGGCCCTTTGAGTCACTGAGGAAGCCAAAGACCGGAGTCCCCACAGCCCCCGCACCCAGGCTCCGCAGGCCGCACCCCAATACTTTGGAAATGTGTAATTCGCACCCTCAGCCTCCTCCCACGGACCCGGGGTTCGGCTGCTGCTGATTCATTTTCAGAAGCTCCTCTTTCCACAGCAGCATGAGGAAGGACCGTCCCCCGCCAGAGCCATGTGTGTTTGCTATGATTCATCACATCGTCTGCAAGCGCCTCAGAACTAGGCCTTACACAATCCCGGGGCCGCTGGGAGCCTCGCGGCGCAGGGGCTTCCCCTCTTAGTCACCCTCTGGGCCTCGGTCCACTTCCACGCAGCCACGGGAACGCGGAGGGACAGGCACATGCCCAAAAGAGGAACTTAGGAAATTAGCAGGCGGGGTGAAGGCCGCCCCCCGTTTATTGGCAACTGCTCTGAGGCAAGATCGCAGCTGTGCAGCTCCCTGTAGAAGTGAAATGTGCACCGTAAACAAAATCTCCCTGGGCCCACGGTGGCCACTGCCCTGTGCCCTCTGGCCCCGGGGTCCTGGGCGTAGGAAGAAGGGGCTGGGTGGGTACGGCCAGCTCGCTCTACAGATTTGGAGGTTTGGTGGTGAGGCAGGATGCTGGGCTGAAGCTTAGGAAAACAGCAGCATAGACAAAGGGTCAGAGATGCACCCATCAGGAGCTCCTGCCACTCATCCCCAAGACCCAGCCTGGCTGCCCACAGTCACCTGGCCGGCGGGGAGGAAGGGAGGGTGTGATAAACCTGGGTGCTTTGCCTCATCTCCGGAGATTCTGACTCAACTGGCTGGGGTGGGCCTGGGCATTGGTGGGTTTTAAAAGCAGATATTCTAAAGTTGGGAACTACTTGCCAAGCCCTCACTTGGCATTTGCAAAGAGGAGGCCCAGAGAGCAAAAGGGACATAGCCAAGGTTACATAGCAGCTAATGGCCAAGATTGGATTTGAAGGTGACCTTGGCCTACAATGTCCTACATAAGCTGACCTCCCTGCTTCCTCCTCGCCTCTCTATGTTCTGTGACTTTGCCTCCTCTCTGTTCTCTCTCCCTTGGGGCCATCCAGTCAAGGGCCATTCCCTCAGGGCCTTTGCACTGCCCATCGCCCCTACCTTTACCTTGAAATCCTTCATGACTAAGTGGGCAGCCCCCATGCCCCTCCACCTCCTCTTCTCACTGGATCACATTTGGCCAGAAATCTGCCCGCCCCTGGAAGATGAACAGTTTGCCATGCTCCAAGAGATACAACTGATCAGGCGTCAGCTTCTGAAGGTCAATCCAGAAGAGGGAATACCAAGGCTATGAGTGACTCAACTATTTGCATCCTCCGAAAAACAGAGCCTAAGACAAGGATTAGGGTTCACGCGGATTATTTAGGAGATGATCCCAAGAAGCAGGAACGAGAAGGGGATGCTTAAGTCAGAGAAGAAGGAAAAGTCAATACAACTGTGTGGTCTTGAAGTTGCCCTTTGAGGCCCCGGGACTTCTTCCAGGACCTCTGACTCCCGGGCTATCCTTGAACAAGGCTGAATGGGCTCTCACAACTGGGCCTGAGGCAGGAAATCAGGGTGGCGTGTCTGGTGCCCGAGGTGGGAATCTGTGAACAGCGTCAGAACTCACCCAGAACCCTCCACCACCACCACCGCCCCCCCTCCCCCGAGTGCAGCTCAGGGCACCAAAGCCTCCCCTACGACATCTCCAGCCACAGTCTCTTCTGGGAACGGCTTTGAAAGTAGCCCAAGAGTGTTCATTTGAAAGAAAAAGGTGGTCACACCTCCTCTGCAGTTCTGACCATCAGAGTCAGAATTATCTAGGGCAACAATTTCTCAGCAACTTCCTAAACTAAGAGCTGGACGAGGGCCCTCCACCAGTCTGCCGAAGCCCAGAGGGCTCTTGGGTGCCCTTTCCTTGATCTCCAGCACCTGTCAATCACTCTAAAGCTTGACCAGGTCTTCCCAGGCTGAGCCCTAGGATCTCTCTCCACCGGGGACCTTCTTCCCACAAGAGGTTCTCACCAGGCCCTTGGGGCTCAGACCTGGTGACTATGTATGATGCTAGGCTGAGCTGGCTCTTTCCCAGCTCCTCGTGGTGCAGGTGGGGACACTGGGCTGAGGTGACTGGCCCAAGGCCCTTGGCAAGTTAGAAGCATCTGGTCCTACAGCCTTTGGTGCATAGACCCAGGACCAGCCACATAATTTGCAGGCCCGGGGCAAAATGAAATGCAGGGCCCCTTGTTCAAAATCTAGTAAGAATTTCCAGATAGTAACAGCACAGCCAATTAAACCAAGGACAGTGTCCCTCTGGATGCAGGCCCTGTATGGTGGCCCAGGTGGCACACTCAGGCACACTATATAGGCCACACCCCTCCCAGAGAAATTCCAAAGGGGCAGGGTGGGCGGCTTCCAAAACAACAGCTTTCTAGCCAGAGGAGCCTGGGTTGGAATCTCAACTTTGCCTCTCACCTGTTGTGCAATTGATATGAATTGCTTACGCCCCTGGGCCTCAGTTGCCTCATCAGTAGAATGGGAAGGAGATGGCAAACTGCACGTAAAGTACAGGCAACATGAAAGGCAGTGAACAAATGTGAGTCCTTTGCCCTCCTCACCACCTCCCTCCCTATCCGTTTCTTCCCTTTCAGGCCACAAGAACCAGGCCACACACACACACACACACACACACACACACACACACACCCCACCACCACCACCACCACCACCTTGTCCATGATCTGAGTCTCAAAATAACAGCGGGAGAAGGTTGGGGGATGGTGTTCCAGCACTGTGGGGGGAGGGGCCTGCTGTTCAGGGACAGGGGGTTCTGGACTCCCTCTCCTTATTAGTCTCCACTCCTGCCTAGGCCCAGCTCTGCCAGGCTGGGGCCACCAAGTCCGGCCCTAGGAAAAGGCCATAAGTTCCCATGGATGCCCCAATTCTTTCTCACCCTCCTTTTCTCAGGAGGAAAGGAGAACAAACGGAGAGAAAGGCTGATTCAGGCCTCCACTGACTCACCGTGACCCTGTGGGCAGGTCACAAATGATGATCCTGGCCTCAGCTTTCCCATCTCTAAAATGGAGCTAATGACGCCTGCCTCTGGCCTCAGTGACAGGATGTTTAGAGAACAGTCATTAAGGCTGGTGTGCCGCTGTCATTGTGCCTTAGCTAATAATACACTGGCCTGGTGAGGCCCCAGGAGGCCTTGGGAGCTTTGGGAAAACACGCTCTCATCCATCTTCAAAGCATCCCTGAGAAGTAGGTAGGAAGCCAGTCTCGGGTTATGGGGAAGAGAGAAAGAGCGGCAACCCCAAGTGGCCAGCACCTGTGGGGGGCGGGGGGAGCGGAATGAACTCCCGCACACCCCAGAAGGGGAAGGTGACGGTCTCCCCTCAGCTGAGAATAAGGTGAAGCCCCCCTCTGAGCTTCCTCCCGAAGGGGGACTAATAAGGCCCACTTCTCAGAGTCGTGGCAAGGAAGAAACGGAGCCACGTGAGGGCCACGGCTCGCCTAGTAGGTGCTCAAGAAACGTGCGTTCTGGAATAAGGACTCTGAGGAGCGGGGCTTGCCCAATATCCCGTCCACCTTTACTGCCTTCAGGGACAGTGGTTTGTTGAACTGTCTCCTCTTGGATGAGGCCACAGGCCCACAGCTCTGTGGACTCAGATACAAGTGGACGGGTGACCCGGTTCCCAGTGGCATCCCGAGGACGCGGGGTCCTGCCCTCCCTGCAGGGGGAGATGTGAGGCAGAGGGGGACCAGCTAGAGCCTGGCTGGCGGCACCCAGGTTTATTAAGTGCCTATTGTTCCCTTGAGGAAATGGTGGCCTGAGAGGTTAAGGGACTCGCCCAACGTCCTGCCAGCACCGAGAGGCAGAGTCAGGATCCAAACCCGGGGGGCCTGGTGTCCACTTGATGGCCAGTGGCGCCTGAAGCTAGAAACGGATGGCAGTCTGTAGAGACCATCTCGCCCAATCTCTCAGCCTGAGGCTGAAGAAACCAGAGCCGGGGGATGTCCGGGAAACAGTCCGAGCCGCTGGAACCAAGCCAGGGCCTGTGCCTTGGGCCTTCTCTTCCGCCTCGCCTGGCTTGGGGCAGCTCGGGGCACGCGGATCGCAGCGACAGGCCGGCCCTGACTCGGGGACCAGGAATCCCCGTGAGTGCGCAACAGGGGCAGGGGCAGCCTGTCCGGTCCCAGCTAGAGCTCCTTCCCTCAGTCACGGACCCAGCTCCACACCTGTTGTGCAGCAGACCTTGGGGGTGCAGACACAGGGCTGTGCCCTGCAGCCGGGTGGGCGACCTGTTCCCCGCAGCTGGGGGCACAGACGCTCGGGGAGGGCACCCATCCAAGGCCACACTGTGCTTGGTGGCAGAGCTGGAGTGAGAATTCAAAGCAGACCCAGCGTTTTCCCTTGCCACGGGCTGCCACTGGCCAAAGGAGGAGGGCCTCTGGCAATGAAGATGGGAGCAGAACAGTGACTGTGTCATTTAGTGGCCAAACCAGGACAATTTCGAGAGTGAAAGGGGATGCTATTAACAATTACACCAGGAAAGCGGGCCTATAGCCTACAGGGTCCAGGGAAAGGAGGACGTGTGGCCAGAGGACCCACGAGCCTGGGCCGGGCCAGCCACCGTGAGCGCAGCTTTCCGCGTCACTGAATCCCCACATCGACCCTGAAAAATGGATGCTAGTTTTCCATCTCCACTGGACAGGTTCAGAAACTAAGGCTCCGGGGGTGAATAAAGAGCCCAGAGCTGGCAGGCAGCTTCGAAAAAGGGATGAGTGGGTTAAATTTGGGCTCGAGGGAAGAAACGAAAAGCAGGCCACAGTCACTGGGTCTGGCCACCTGGGGGAGGACTTAGGCTGCTGCATGTCCATTATGAATGGGCAGGACCCGTGGCAAGCTGGTTATTAAATATGTCTAACATCCACCCCCCATCCACCAGGAACGGAGCCCGTGGGTGGCCCAGGAGAGCTGGGGTGCTCTGTGGGATGGAGGGCTTCTGTGTAGGCAGGAAGGCCCCCCATTCCTGGAGTATGGGGGAGCTAGAAGGAGCCACGTCCTGTGGCTTGGCCTCCCGGGGGTGGCGGCCTCTGTGAGAGGGAAGTCCTCTGCTTCCTTCCTTTTTCTCCTAAGCAGATTTGAAAGCAACCAGTCCGGGGTCTTAGGGGCAAAAGGGGAGCTGAGAGAGGCAGCCCCCTCTGTCACATTGGGCTGAGGGCAGTACCCCAACCCGGACAAGGCCAGGTGAAGGACAGGTGTGCAAGTGAGGTGTGCAAGCCAGCGTGGGCAGACCAGGCCAGACCTGGCCACGGGAGGTCAGGCCAGCCCCCGTCCACAGGACTGTGAGGGCCCCGGGGGTCTGTGGAGGGCTCCCCACAGTCCCTTCGGCTCTGGGCCTGGGCGCGCCAGCCCCACCTCCCAGGCCTCTGCTTTCTAACAGGAAGTGCCTTTCTCTTTCTATGCTTCCCCCCTTGGCCTGCACCCAGCTATCCCCGGCCCCGAGTCAGGGTGACTTTCAGGAAACTCATTGTGAAAAAAAACGACGACTCCCAACTGGCTGCCTCCAGCTCCCTGGAGAGGAGTAAGGTCAGCAGAGCTGGTATGGGGGCTGGTAGACACCTCTCAGGGTGCTGTGAGGTCTCCCAGTAGCAACAACACGTGGGCTCTATCCTCTCGGGACTCAGTCAGGCAGTGGCCATCAGTCCCTGGGGTGAGGTGCCAAGATGCGGGTAAGTAGCCACCGAGCCAGCAGCATGGCCCTGACTCCCGGAGGCTAAGGAGCCAGGGTCCTAGGAGCTCCCTCCCCATCGACCTTCTCCCCCAGGCACTACTGAAGGAGCTCCAGCAGAGAGGGAAGACTCACCCCCTGAAGTAAAAGACTTGGAGGAATCACAGAAGGCTTCCTGGAAGAAGTCACCTTGGCTCCAAGGTCTGAGGGATGCTTGGAAGTACCCAGCCAAAGAAACGGGAGAGGTTTCAGGTAGAGGAACCAGCTCCACAGGGAAGCCTGGAGGAGTGGGGACAAGATCGGTGTGACCGGGGCCGGCCTGGACAGGGAGGAGGAGGAGCTGGGGCAAAAGTCAAAGGCTTTGCCCACAGAGGCAGAGGAGGGACCCCATCAGATGCACCATTGTAAAGATCTGTCAGGCAGCTCCAAGAGAGAGGATTGGAGCAGCAGCTCTCATCCAGGCGGATCCTGCCCTCAGGGAACATGAGGTCATGTCCACAGACGTTTCTGGTTGTCCAAACTGGGGAAGGGGGCACACAAGCGTCCATCACTGTCCCGGGTGGAGGCCAGGTGGCGGCGGAGGATCCGCCAACGCCCAGGACAGCTCCCCACGACAAGTGGTCATCTGACCCAAAATGTGGATAGAGCCCGCTGGAGACACCCTAGATCACAGGAAAGCAAAAATGGCAGCAGAGAGGGTGGGGTCGACGCCAGGGCTGTGAGCCTAGAGGAGAACGAGGTGGGGGGGGACACCAAAGAGGGTATGAGCTGTGACCACAGAGAGAGCAGACAGATCCGTGCTGCGGGACTCGGTGGTGGGCTCCATGTGGGGTAAGAAGTCCTAGCCATTCTACCCCCGGGACGCTTCTCACTTCCGTCCTGTCCTTTTCATTCCCCCAGCCCTGTCAGGTGGACGGGTGCAGCAGCCTCCAGCTGACCTCTCCGGCCTCCAGGAACTCCCTTCTACTCCATAACCATGCCAGAGTGATCTCTCAAAAGCTCACCTTCGGTCAGGTCACACCCTTGCTCTAGAACCTTCCATGGCTCCCCAAGCCAGAGAAAATTAACTCACAAGATCCACTTGGCATTCAAGTCAAGTCCCACCCATCCCCCCTCTCCCGTCCCTAATCCCACATCTCTCGTGGCATACATTTGTGGTTGCTTATCCAAAATCCATCTCCTCATCTTCCTAGCTCATAGAACCCCCGTATTGTTTGCTCATCTAGCCCGGTCTGCACGCATGCTGCCCTGGGCCGGTCCAGTTCTGGCCTTGCAAATGTGCAGACAAGGAGTGAGAACTTCCTGGGAAGGCTTCTTTGCTCATACATAGACACTCCTGTGAATAGAGAGTTCCTCGTCCTCTGCTAGACGCTATTTTATCTACATCCGAATCAGTGGCAGCCCCCCTGGGGCCACGGGGGGACAGGCCATGGCAAAATCTGGGAGGCGAGGAGGGCAGACAGGGACGGAAAGAACTGGGGTCCCTGGCGAGATAGTTGAGCCATCGTATCAGCCAACCTGCAAGTGCCCTGCCTCAGGACTTCCTTCTGGCTGCAGTGAGCTGGAATTTTCTATGGCTTGTAGGAAGATCTGACACAAATCCTTGGCTCCAAACCCAGCTCTCTTTCCGCTTCTAGACTCATACTGTGTTCTTCCACTTCTGCGCCGTCCTCTGCCCGTTTGTGGGACCTTACCCTCCCTTAGGGACCAACTGAAACGCCACTTCTGATCCTCCCTTGAACCCACTGACCAGAAGCAGCATTTCAGTCATCTGCACGCGGTCTGCAGCCTCGCCCTGGTGCATAGGGCTCTTCACCTGTCATTGCAGGCACTGGCCTTCAGTCTGATGGCCACAGCCCGACTGAGCCCCGAGAGGACAGAGCCCACACGTTGTTATTACCGGGAGACCTCACAGCACCCTGAGAGGTGTCTACCAGCCCCCATACCAGCTCTGCCGGCGAAATTCCTAACTGCGTTCATTTCCTTTTCCTACTATAACAATTTATCACAGATTTAGCGGCTTAAAAAAACGCAAAGTTCTTATATCACAACCTCAAAGTCAGAAGTCCGGAACAGGCTTCCCTGGGCAGGATTAGGCTCCTTCCTGGAGATTCCTGGATGGAATCTGTTTCCTTGCCTTTTCCAGCTCAAGACCACGTGCCTTCGTTGGCTCAGGATTCCTTCCTCCATCTTCAGGACCATCAGTGACATCAACCCAAACTCTGCTTTCAGCATCACACCTTCTCTGACTCAGACCCTCCTGCTTCCCTCATATTAGGTAGGACCTTTGTGATTACATCAAGCCCACACGATCATCCAGGATAATCTCCCCATTGCAAGACCCTTAACTTAATCACAGCAGCAAGCTCCCTTTTACCGTGTGAGGTCACATATACACAGGTTCCAGGGATTAGGACGTGGACATTGGGGGTGGAGGCGTCTGCCTACCCCACCAACTAGATCCCCAAGTTAAACAGCCAGAAATTCATTAGAAGGACAGTGGTTCCAACAGCATCATCAGGATTAGAATAGAGACCTCAGGATCAATCCAGGTTCCTAAATACTAGAATGCAAATTTCCACTTTGGCATTTCCCAGGATCTAACTACGTTAGCTCAAGTCCTTGAGACTTGGGACAAATAAGGCCAAAGAGAGCAGAGGGACAGGGAGAAAAGATGCAGGAGACTTAAAATCTGAGACCCATCACCTCCAGGTCAGGAGTGATCGTAACACCAGAGATGGGGCCAAGGGGCCCCAGAAGAAGGAAGAGCAAAGACACAGAGGCTGGAAACTCAGTGGAGCCCGTGACATTCAAAACGTAGGACAAAATGTCCTCCATCCCATGGCCCCAAAGCCCTGCTGTCTTATCAAATAAATAAGGCCACCATAAGGTGTTAGTGGCTCGTGACAAGCTATTGTTAATTCAGACTTTGCTGGGTGTTTTCCGGTATACAAGAACCTTAGCCTAAGGAAGAAATCTCCTGTGGTGGAAATTCAGTACCCTGGCAGGCTGACGGAGAAACCATCTCGTCACCCCGGGGCGGGGGGGGGGGGGGGCAGGGTGCACACGGTGGCGAGGCCCCACCTTGGTTGCCCCAGGGCAGGACCAATTCATGGTCCCTCCAGCGACTAATACATGGTCCCTCCAGCGGACTTCTCCAAAGCCACTCCCAGGACCGCAAGGCAGGCAGGGCCCAGCTCCTCTGCACCCTGAGAAGCCCTCTCTGTCCAGGAAAAAGAGAGGGAGACAGAGACAGCAGAGTTTTACAGAACTTCAAAGTGGTTACCATCAAAATAATCAAGGGCAAACCAGGTCGTCTCCAATTCCCCTTTGAAGCGATTTCACAAACTGAATTCCTTCCCTTTGACCAACTTTCCCAATCCTCACATATTTACCTTGCGGGGGAGGCTGCTAAACCCCCCGGCCCCGTGGCAGTTCTCCTCCGGACACGTCCCCCCTGAGAGCTACCCCCAGCTCTCCTTGAGAACTAGCAATGCCCCCCTCCCTTGCAGAACATGGGTTCCAACCAGTGAGCTGAAATTCTCACCATCGCCCTCTGTGGGGGACCGGGCTCCCATTTTACAGACGAGAAAACTGAGGCTCCGAAGAGTTAAAGAGCTCATGCAAGGTTCACAACCAGCTAGTGAAGGGCTGGGCTGGTATCGGAGTCCAGGCCAGCCAGCCTCCAGGTCCAGGTCCAGGTGTGCTCTGCTCCCCGCACAAGCACTTCTCAGACCTTCGGCCTCAGGCACACTTCGCACTCTTAAAAACGACTGAGATCCCCTGCAAGCTTTCATTTTTGTGGGTTATATCCATTCCTATTTGCTCTATTAGCAAATAAAAATAAGGAAACATTTATCTTTATCAACTCATTTAAAATAACAATAACAAATCTATTTTAGGGTACCTGGGTGGCTCAGAGGGTTACAGCCTCTGCCTTCGGCTCAGTTCATAATCCCAGGGTCCTGGGATCAAGTCCCACATGGGGCTCTCTGTTCAGCGGGGAGCCTGCTTACCACCCCACCCCCCGCCTACTTGTGATCTGTCAAATAAATAAATAAAATCTTTAAAAAAAACACAACATTTTATATTAGCATAAACAGAATCCTTTCATGAAAAATAACCTTATTTTCCAAAACAAAACAAAAATTAGCGAGAAGGGTGGCACAGTTTGACACTTGGCAAACCTCTTTAATGTTGAACTTCAGCAAAGACCGCTGGATTTCCATTTCTGCTTCTGCATTCAGTATGCTACACAGGCTATATGAGGTAGAGAATAGGAAGAAAATCCTAGAATCTCACAAAAGCCCGAAATATCCCTAAACAAGACTTTGAGAATCATTGCATTATGTATCCTGCCTCATTTCCGATGCTCCAACCCCAAGTTCCTAAAATGGGGCTTGCACATGGTAGATGTTTCTGTTTGTTGAATGAATAAATGAGTAAGTCCAGGGCAAAGCTGAGCAAGGAAAAAGTGGAGTCTTAGGTCCAAAAACCTAAAAGTTTTTAGGTTTTTTCTATGGGCAGGACCCAGGCCCTGCTTTGCCAAGGGGTAAAGAAGGAGAAAGAAGAGTTAGCAAAACTTCCTAAGTCAGAGTTGCTCTGAATGGTTGTGCAGGTTGTAGACTCTGCAAAAACATCAGAGATGGTTAAGTAGAAGCAGGAGTCCAGCCCATGTTCTGCTCACCAATACTTATGTCCTGCAACAGGGCTGAGGATGGGTTGCATTTTTCTAATTCGCACAACGTCACTGAGCGGGCCAACAGCAGCCGAGGCCTTGTCCCATAGGTTTGAGTCCTCCTGAACACATCTGGTAGCAAGGGGCAGGTAATCCCCAATTCTTAACGAGGGTGCCAGAAGATTCTGTAGCCAGGCAGGTAAGACTGCAGAGACTGGGCATGAATCCTTATATTAGCACCTCTTACATAGCCTGGAACTCCCTGAGGACCCACCACAAACCCACTCGGCCAGGGTCTCTGCTGGGCACCCAGACGGTCCATGCAGCCCTGAACACGAGAAAAGGCCATCAAAGAAACAGTACCAAAGAAATAGCAGGCTGCTAGCCTTTCTTGTACTGCAGGGGTTCTCAACTTAGTGTATTAGTTGCCAATGTCTGGAAACACGTTGGGGGGGCGGGGTCAGCCGGGGGAGGACGGTGCTACTGGCGTCCTGTGGGCGGGGCCTGAGGATGCGGCTCAACTTCCTGCAATGCGCAGGACAGCCCCACACAGCCGAGAACACCTGCCATGTACTGAAAAGGAGCTGCAACGCAGATACAGGCTCTGAGCTTGGAGGTCCTGGGTTCAAATCCCAGCTCGGCCACTTTTTCATTCTGTAAGGAGGGGCAGGTCCCTCAACCGGCTGTCCTCTTCTGGGAAATGGAGGAGGAATACCTACCCTGCAAGACGGTTGTGAGGCTCGAAAGGGCGGAGTGCCTGCCCTCGCTGGGGGAAGGTCGTGGTCCCTCTCCCCCACCAAGCTAGTGGTAACAGTGATAGTAACAAGCCGGTGCCCCGTGTCTCTTACAAGCTGGCACTCTGCTGGCTGCCTGGTGAATGACATCGGTCTCTGCTTCCTCTCAGGAAGCTCATGGCCCGGCAGCCAAGGAAAGTTCCACGATTGCAGCTATTTAAATCGGTATGCATGTGAACACAGACTGGAATGTCCAAAAATAAGAATGTTTATGGGCGGAAAGGTTTTTTTTCTCTTTTTTCCGAAAAAAGAAATCTTTAATGTTATTTTTATGTTTTTTCCCGTCAAAAGGAGAAGGGGGGATGGGGGAAAAAAATCCAACTTATTAAAAAAATAAAACACATAGATGATTGAATATGAACACAGGTGCCCTTCACCTTGGGCTTTTGCGGTGGTCTGAACAAAAATCTAACCTCCCTATGGTTGACCTTTAACAAAGGCAGGTGCTGCATCTTTTGTAAAGTGAAGAATGGTCCCCTTCATTGGTCTGCCCTGGGCAGCTGCATTCATTTGGTGTAAAGCCCGACCCTCCTGCAGAAGCCAGGCACCCTCTAAGTGCTGATGATGGGTAGCTGGTGTGTGTGGTGGATGCGGACAGTCAGAGAAGACTTCCTGGAGGAGGCAAGATTTGTGCCACATTTGTGGAAGCAGGCATTGGTGTGGAAGAAGGAAGGCCACCTGAGTTATGGAACGTCATGTGCAAAGGCTCAGGGATAACAGCCCTAAGGAGACTAGCCCCTTGGAGCCCTGGGGAGGCCTTGGAAGAACATTCTGAGCAAGGTCTTCCCGGAGCTGCCTGGGCTCCAGAACTCTCAGGTGGAAAAGCCAGCGGGCCTGCTGGAAATGGGTGAATTTCTTCACCACCGCGTCCTCAGTCTCTTTATGGCCTACCGCTGGGAAGCTGGGGGTCCTCCTCCCCACACTCACAGCACCCCATGCCCGCCAGGAGGCTCCAGCCCTGGGGATTCTCTACCTCCAGCCCCATGTGTTCTGAGCCCGCCTCTGCCCTCCAGGGCCCACACACCCCCAAGCTGCGCCATCCTGGACACCCAGTCTCCCCTGTCCGAGCTTTAAATGCAACCTAGCATTTAAAATGGGGGTGATGACACTCACCTTCAAGGGCTGTTGGAAGGAACCATGAGGAACGTGTTACACTCCTGCCTGAGCCCACTCCTTAAGGAAGGATGCGATCAGCCTCCCTCCCACACCCCCACCGCAGCCTCCTCTGTGCTGGCATGGGGGGAGGGGGTCTTCTGCCCTGTGGGGGCCAAATGCCAACCCCCACCCTGCATGCTCTTTTGAGAGATCCTGCCTGAAACACAAAAAAGAAGCGACCAGAGACTTAAAAGTTTCCACGGGATCAAATTTCTGGTCAAGGCAGCGGCGAGGAAGGTGTGGGGGAGCCGACTCTAAATATCCTTCCCCTCCTTGTTGAACCTGCCGCACCTTGGACACATTCACACACATAATAACAAACTCCTGGTTGCCAGGCCCCTCCTGAGTGCTGGGCCCGGCGCTGAGCGTTGACACACAGTGGAGCGCGTGGCCCGCAGGGAGGGAGCAGACCCCCATGGGAACCAGGGCCCAGACAAGGTAAGTAGCTCTGCAAGAGGTTCCCAGCCAACCCAGCTGAACTGCGGGATGCCTTCAATAGAAAGGCCGTGTTCCCTCTTCTAGTGCCCCTCCCCCACCAGCATCTCACCTACCCGGCAACCCCCTACCCCCATGCATGTCCATCTCCCATCGGTGGCAGCACTAGAGTTTGGCCAACCCACACGGACCCCCAACCGCCTGCTCCCGTGTCCTCCTTTCGTGGAAAGGCTGGAAAGCCAAGTAATCAACTTCCCCATCTCCTTTGCAGCCAGGGTTACCATGTGGCATGGTCGTGACCAGTGAAACATAAGCAGAAGTCGGCCGGGAAGCGGGGAGGCATCTGGGAAAGTTTATGACTTTCCCACTAAAAAGTCAACAGCCCCAGCTGGTGTGCTCTCTCCCTCCTTCCTCCTGCATGGCCCAGGGGTATGATGCCCCAAGGCCCACGAGCCATCTCTCAACCAGAAGGCCCGGGAGTCCACGCACCAAGAGGGCGGAGCGCAAAGATCAGAAAAGGCCCGGATCTGG
>CM053606.1:151327905-151443291 GCA_028646535.1 Procyon lotor | reverse complement strand
GAGGGGCCAGCGCCTCGGGCCGGAGCTACAGGGCACGAAATGAAGAAAGGGGCTGGTCTTGGTGTCTTCTTCGTGGGCTCCCCCTCCCACGCCAAAACAAAACTCTCCTTGCCGTAGGTAGCTGCGGGAGGGGTAGCCTTAGTGCACAGAGGACAAAAGTCCTTGCTCTGCCAAGTACTCTGTGTGTGGCCTTGGGCAGGTCACCGCATATCCCCAAACCACAGCTGCTGGTAAAACACCACACCAATTAAGTCATTCACATAATTAGACTACCTGGGCCTTCCCCAAAAGAAATAGCCAGAGAAACTCCTCAAGCATTGGTCCCTACACAAACATTTATTGATCACTGGGCTGGCTGTTGGAGATGCGGTGCTGTGTGGGGAGGGGGCAGTGAAGGGGGGCTTCTAGAAATTTCCAATCTCCTCTGGGAGGCAGAGGCTCAGACAGAAAGCTCCACAAAAGATGTCGAGAAGCTAACGTGCATCAGTTAAAAGCACTCACTGCAGGAGGCACTAGGTGAAGAGCTGTCCAGACATGATCTCTTTCCACCTCACTACATCTCTATATGGTAAGTACCACTGCTGTCTTGGCCATTTCACAGCTGCGGGCACTGAGGCTCAGAGAGGTTACACACCATACACAGAGTCATACAGCTAATTGGCTGCTCTGAATGGGGAACACAGAGGAAGACCCTAGCTGAAGACCCTAGCAGAAGCAGAGGGTTTGTCAGGAGAGAAGGCTTCCTGGAGGAAGTGGTGTTCTGCATCTTAGAACATAAGGAGTCAGCAAAGGGGCGGATGTATAAAAAGAAGGGACAGCAAGGGCAAAAGCCAAGGGAACAAAGAGACCACGAACAATTCAAAAGGGATATGACAATGTAAGGCAAGAAGATAGAGGTCAGGTGGCAAAAGGCTTTGCTGCCATGCTGAGAACCGAGGGTTTTATACAGAAGGCAATGAGGGCCCATCGAAGGGCTGGTTGTAAACAAGAAAAAAACAGGATCGGAATTACAATTCTGGAAGCTCTGTTCCCCGGCCCCCGCAAGCTTCCAGGCTTCCTCGGGCTCCCATCTCCTGCAAGAGGCTAGGGGGGCGCCTCTCAGACAGTGAAAGGCCCCTCTCGTTTAGACCACCGTGGCCAGCCCACTCCTTTGACTCCACACTACCTACTAGCCCAGCTGCTTCATCTCTCTGAACCATAATTTCTTCATGTGCACCGTAAAGTCACAGCAGCTCTGTGGTTGCACTCTTACGAGCAGGAGCCTGGGATTGCCCCTGTAAATGCCGGCTCCAGCACCCAGCACATCAGACACACTCCATCAGGGAGCTGCCTTCCCTTCTCCTTTTCCTGCGAGGCATCCTTCTTGTTCCTAAGCTGAAAACAAACAATTCACAGACATGTTCTTTGGTGATTGGTGGATTGATTGGACCTTTATTATTTTCCACAGGGACTAGTTTTGACTATTCATGAGCAACCCTGAAGGTCTCTGACGTGTAGTAGTTTGAATTTAGCTGAAGTCTGGCTAAGAATGGTGGAAGCAATAAAGCTGGTAAGAGGAGCAAATCTTTCAGCGACTGAGAAAGTCTCACCGTATGATTTAGGGGGATCTGAAGCTGCCATAATCAAGGGGCCCCAGAATGCAATGGCTTCAACAATACTGAGGTTCTCTTTCATAAGACAGAGCCGAGACGAGCCATCCAGGCCACCAATGAGGCTCTGCCCCGTGGGGTCATTCCCACATCTGGTTTCTCCACCATTCCCTAGACCCAAATATTGCTGGTGCTGCTGCTGCTGCCTGCGTGGTTGGGGGCCATCATGGCTGGGTTCCATTTTGCAGAACAAGGAAGAGGTTTGCCCGATGAGTGAGAGGTGCACACAACTCCCACTGGCAGGAACCCAGGCGCATAGACAAGCCCAACCTTGAGAACGATGGAAATGCAGTCTAAATGTCCATCTGCCCACCCAGCTACAACTCTCCTAATAGAAAAAAATGGAAGAACGGATTTTGGTAACCAACTCTCAGACAGCAACTCCCTCACGGGCTGCCATCAGCCATCCACAGGATCTGAGACCTCGATGTACGTCACCATCGGTGGTTCTCAGATACCCATTAGAGGGGTGCACAATTTGGGGGAACTGATGGGCCATCAGGCAGAGAACGTTCTCTCCAGTTTAGCCACAGAGCTCACCACTCCTTATTTTTAGAACGTTGGCCAAATTTGCATAGTTGTCTCATATTCTTGGCCACTGTAGGCATTTGAGCCTGGGCCCTTTGTTCTGTAATATCACTTATAATAATAACTCTTGAGACCAGGCAATAGTATTGAGACGTCAGGCCTGAGAGGCCTACCAATCATCTTACCACTTACTATGCTCTATCACGTGTCCTATCTTTTTATTCCCATTTGCTTTTTTACTCCCACTTCCGGTTCACCAAACCAATGCTCTTCTCTTCATCGTCAGCACACAGCTAGACTCAACACTATTTCCCAGCTAGACTTTAATTCCCAGCCTCCCCTGCAGTGAGGGGTGCCCACATGACTGAGTTCTCCCCAGTGCAATATGAATGGAGGGGATATGAGGCCAGATGCATAAAACCTCCATGCACTCTTTAACTAAGGGTTGAATGGGTAATGAAATGAGCCTTGAAAGGATGATGACCTTTCAAGGATGACCTTGAAAGCTACGTGTTTAAGATGGCAAAGCCACTGGAGGCCAGTGTCCCCAAATGACTGCAGAGAACATAGTCACCACCAACTCGGAATCACCTTAGACTGTTAGGTAATAGAAAACACCCTTCTTGACCCCCGATACATGTAGGGCCCATTTGCCAGCAGTTAGACTCCCCTCACCAACACACTCCATTTTGTGAATGTAGCAACAGACACACTGAGGGGTCAAGACACCTGCTCAGTGTCACGAAGATAATATGTGGGACTCAGGAATTCAAACCCAGTGATTCCAAAGCCTGGGCTCAAAATGATTCTTAGGACTTATTTTTTTAGCCATGTTTATTGATGTATTATTTACAGCAATAAAACTGATCCTTTTAAAAGTAAAGTTTCATAACTTTTGACGAATGCAGTCATGTACCCCTCTGCACAATCAAGATGTAGAACATTTCTGTCACCCCCCAAAAGATCTCCTGTACTTTTTGGCAGTGAAGCCCTATGTTTTCCCCTCCTCCAGACCCTGGCCACCACTGACCTGATTTCTGTTTCTGTATTTTTGATCATATGGTATGTGTATATGGCCTTTCAGGTCTGGCTTCTTTCACTAAGCATAATGATTTTCTTTTTAAGATTTTTTTTTTTTTTTTTTAAGAGAGAGAAAGGGAGCATGAGCGAGGGGAGGGGCAGAGGAAGAGGGAGAGAGAGAATCCTTAAGAAGACTCCCTGCTAGGTGTGGAGCCTGATGCAGGGCTTCATCCCAGGCCCCTGAGATCACGACCTGAGCCAAAACCAAGAGTCAGCCATTTTACCGACTGAGCCACGCGGACACCCCACTAAGCATAAGGATTTTAAGATTCACCCATGTTATTGCGTATATCAGTACTTTATTCTTATCTGAGCAGTATTCCAATGCGTGGAGGTACCACTATTTATTTTTCCCTTCACTAGCTGATGAACATCTGGGTTGTTTCCAGGTTGGGGTTATTATAAGCAAAGTTGCTGTAAACATTCACACAGGTCTATGTACAGACTCATGTTTTCATTTGTCTAGGGATTGTGCAGTCATACAGAAAGTGTAGGTTTAACTCCACAAAATACTGCTACCATTTTCCAAAGAGGTTCCCCAGATTTTTATGAAGATGGCAGCAAAAGTGAAAACGGAAACCCCTGTCTCTACCAAAATCCTAATCCAAAGCAAAGACTTCAAAGACAAGGAAGACTATGTTGAAAGGTGCCCACGGCCACCAAAACAGTGAAGATCCACATGTCACCTACTTTCGTCCCAAGATGCTATGGCTCCAAAGGCAACACAAGCAATCTTGCAAGAGCATCCCTAGGAGCAACAAGCATGACCATGATGCCACCATCAAGGACTCCCAACCATGAAGTTGGCCTTGATGATCAAGTCAAGCTGGTGTTCCTCATGGACACCAAGGCCAACGAGCACCAGATCAAACAGGCTGCGAAGAAGCTCTCTGACCTTGATTGGCCAAAGCCAGTACTTTAACGAGGCCTCATGGAGAGAAGGCACATATTTCATCTCTAACTACTAAATACTTTGGGTGTTGCCACAAAACTGGCATTACCTAAACTGAGCCCCGTTGGCTAATTCCAAATATAATAATGTGGGGTTTTTTTATTATCTTAAAACCAAGCAGTTACCCCATTTTGTCGTCTCTCCAGCAATGTGCATGAGTTCCAGGTCCTCCGAACCCTCAGCAGTAGTTGGCATTGTCAATCTTTTTCATTTTCACTGTTCCAGTGGCTATATACTGGTATTCCGCTATGTCGTTTTTTGTTTTGTTTTTTTTTTTAAGATTTTATCTATTTATTTGACAGAGAGAGAGAGCACAAGCAGGGGGAGCAGCAGAGGGAGAAGCAGGCCCCCCACTAAGCAGGGAGCCCACTGTGGGGCTTGATCTCAGGACCCTGGGATCATGACCTGAACCGTAGGCAGACCCTTAACCAACTGAGCCACCCAGGCAACCCAACTGTGGTTTTAATTTACATTTTTCCGATGAGTAATAATAGCAAGCATCTTTTCACAAACTTATTGGCCATTCATATATACTCTTAGATAAACTATTTATTTAAAAAATTTTTTGACCATTTCTTACTTGAATTGTTTCTCTTGGAAATATTTTCTCCCCGCTTGTGGCTTGTCGTCTTACTTCTTTAACAGGGTCTTCCAAAAAGCCTAAGTTTTCATCTTGATAAAGTAAAATTGAGCATTTTTGTTCTTTTGTGGTTTGAGGGTTTTTTTTAATGCTGTCATTTTGTCCTTTAATGATTTAAAAT
Organism: Procyon lotor; assembly: GCA_028646535.1. Classification (NCBI taxonomy): domain Eukaryota; kingdom Metazoa; phylum Chordata; class Mammalia; order Carnivora; family Procyonidae; genus Procyon; species Procyon lotor. Next base: position 151,438,321 of record CM053606.1, on the reverse strand, counting down.
TGTGTTTATGCCTCACTTAGGAGAGCTTTCTTTGCAGAATGACACTGGGAAGTGGATTTGCAGAAATCACTGGGTGATTTTAGAAGGTTACATTTACACATCAAAATTACTTTGTGGGGGGGAGGGTACTGGGTTTTCATGTGGCATGTTGTGGCTTTCTGAAATCTTTGTTTATGACGAGGGCCGCCAAATGAGAAAGGGAAAAATTAAGGCAATTTGAAAAGCAGCTCAGAAGTTTTGTGAGCCCGAGACTCTCTTGGCAGAAGCCCAGTGCAAAAAAATAACAGAGGAAGGAGTCTTGCCAAATGAGTAGAAGAATGTGACAGGCAAGGCCCATGGGACTGGCACTAGCCATCTTAAACCTGTGAACAGGCCAACCCCCAAACCTGGGCTCATCCGGGAGAAAACTATTTGACTGCTTAGCCGGACTTCCACAAGGGTCCATTTATTGCCTCCCATGTTGGGCAGACTTTAATAACCAAACCACAAGGCTTCTTGCAAACAGCCCTTCCTTCCCTTGCGGTTATAACCAGCCAGGTAATTCCGGAACAGTCTGACTCCCGGCTCACCAGGAAGGGACGAGAGTAGATAGCATATTTTCCCTGGCTTTCTCCGTGTCCCGCTGGCCCTGGAGCTCACCAGTGCCAGCCCGAGGTCCTTCAGGGCTGACAGTGTATGATACCACGCGGCTGCTAATGCCCGAGCCTGCAGCTGCTGACCCAGTCTAATTCGAGACCGTCTCCGTGCCTGCCGCTGCCTTATGGGCCCATTCCGCAACTCCGAGATGGCATAAAAGGTCACACGGTCTGGACCAACTGGACTTCCAAGGCCGTCTGCCCAAATCTGGACTTTTCAAGAGAGAGAGACCCAGGATCGTGAGGAGACTGCCTTCACTTTGGTGTCAGAAAGCCTGAGCTTAAAGCCCCTGGCGCACCACGTCTCAGCTGTGTGACCAAGGGCAATTCACTCCACCTCTCTGGTCCTCTGTTTCCCCATCTACAAAACAGAGATTCATAAAATAACAGAGGGGTACATGGGATGACACACAAGTGCCCAGCACAGGCAGTCCCTGGCACATTGGAAGCGAAAGCACCTTTCCTCTTCTTCCCCCCTGCAGAGAGTCTGACAAGTCCGTGAAATCAACCACTGGGGTTCACGTGCACATGGACCTGTTTCTCCACATCTGTGCATCTGAGCTTCCATATTGGTAGAGAATGCTCTGCAGCAAGAGACCTGGAGCTAGAAATATCAATCCGGGCAACGTCACCAAGCGGAAGCAGAAGCAACCGTCCAGGTGGAGTGAGACAAATGGTGGGCCCAGTGGACACACCGGTGTTCAAGGTCAGCTGGAGGTCGGGAGACAACAGCTGACGACCAGAGAGAGTGGCTAAAGTGACAGGGAGCATGTGGACACCACAAAGAGCACCAAGAAGAGGTCTGGCACACGCTCAGCACCCTTGGCTTGGCTTCTGGGAGGCCCCGTATTTCAGGGCAAGTGATGGGGGGTGAAGGTGGTGGAAACATTGAGGCAGGCGAAGGAATGAGTTCAGAACAGCGAGAGAAAAAGGACAACAGTTCAAAAGCCAAAGCCAAGGGAGTCAAGTGATAATGTCAAGACGGGGAAGATGTTGGTTAAAATACTGTGGGAAGAGAAGGAGACCGGACAGTGACAGAAAGTCGTCAGGAACCTGGGGTTTTGTTGGATCCACGTGTGGAAGCCAACATCCAGGTCACAGTGATGTTCAGCGCAATTCTTCGCAGGGGCTGTTGGATGAGCTTGCACAGCTTTGACTCAGGAGTGATCAAGAGCAAGGTCAGGGCAGCAAACGGCTCCAGTAACCCTGAGACACAGAGCTGGCCCCGGGACCACCAAGCAATGCGTGGATCCCTCCTGGGGTCCCAGTCTCCAGCAGCGAGCTCAGAGCAGGGGAATGGAAAGGCGAGAATCAATACATTGGCCGCATGATCCTCAGAGGACAGTGAGGATGAAGTCCAGTCAGGAAGGTGGACACTATCTCAGTTCTCCTCTGGGAGCTGTGAAATACCACAGGGGCCTTGAGGGATGGCAGTATTAGGAGGAGGAGCAGAGAACCTGAGACTAGAGGCAAAAGTTCAACCCTTTGGGGTTCCATAGCCTTAGTGGCTTTGACTAATATCTGTCTTGTCCTTTGCAAAGTGCCTTCGTGGGCAGCATCTGAATTTGGGGAAGAATTAGTCCCATTTTACCGAATTGAGTAACAAGTTCTGGAAAGTTCAGTGGCTTGTTCAAGGTCATGCAGCTGGGGATGGCAGGGCTGGGACCCAGCCCCCTATTTCTGGGGTTCATAGTCCAACTCCGTCTTCCCACCCAGGGAACTTCTGAAATCAACCCAAGCAAACACACATTTCTTAAACAGTGTCCTTTTTAAGGACACTGTCCTTGTGTCCTTGTGTCCTAGGCGCCATGCTAAGGCATGAACGATGAATTTTGTGTGTGGTAGAGGTGTTGGCTGTTTACCCAACACCCACCCCACACTCCTTTATTGCTACAGAACTCCAATTTCACTTGGGGGCACAATGTACCTTTGGATTAAACCAGACGTGACAGTCCTGCTCCCCAGTGTGCTCAAAACTTAGGGGTAGTAGTCATGACAAGACCCAGTTCTGGCCAATGAACTATAAGGAGAAACCTGCCAGGTGGGGTTTCTGGGAGGAGATTCTGCTTTCTTGATAAAAAGGGACAGACTCAGCTATCTCTCCTGGTCCTGCTTCTCTATGCTCCTTCCCCTGCCTCGCATGAGACCTGAGACCTCACGGATTCACTTGTGACCCAAGGCCTAGGAATGGTGACCTTGCATTCTGCAAGGTCCATTCTGCAACCATGCACCAGGATGGAGAAGATGAAAAAGACGAAAAGCCCCCATCTCTGGCAGCACCAGGGAACGATGGAACTAAGGCCAACCTCCACTCACCTGCAGCCTTCCAGCCTTGTAAGAAAAAACAAAAACAAAACAAAACAAAACAAAAATCTATTTGCCCCAGCCACTGATATTAGACTTTTTATTGCCTGCAGGTAATTAAACTCCTAATTGACAAACAGACCCAATCCAGGAAGGAGGCAAGCCCTGAAGCCAAATCAATAATCCAGTTCAATTATGGATTCATTTGTGTGTTTACCGAGTCCCAGCTATTATGGTCAGTTTTAAGTATCAGCTTGATTGGGCCACAGACATGTGGTGAAACATTATTCCGGTTGTTTCTGTGAGGATGTTTTCAGATGAAATTAACCTGTACAAAAGTAAAACAGATTGCTCTCCCTAACGTGGTGGGCCTCATAAATCAGTTGAAGGCCTGAACAGAACAAAATCCTGATCGGCTCCCTAATAAAAGGAAATTCCTCCTGCTTGACTGCCTTTGACCTGGGTCAGCAACTTTTTTCCTGCTTTCAAACTCAAACTGAAACATCAGCTCTTTCTGGGTCTTGAGCCTGCCGCTGTTTGGACAGGCGCCACACCATCCACGCTCCTCTGGTTCTCGAGCCTTTGGACTCAGACTGGAACCACATTCTTCAGCTTTCCTGGGTCTCCAGCTTGCCAACTGCAGATCTGGGAACTCGTCAGCCTCCATAATCATGCGAGCCAACTCCAATAAATAAAAGCTAGACAGATAGATTGATTGATCAATCGATCTTATTGGTTCTGATTCTCTGGAGAACCATTGTTAATACAGCTGCCTTTTTTTTTTTTTTATCCTACACACAAACTGTATATAAATGGTGAGAGCTGCTATACTCCTATTAGCCCGGAAATGGAAATAACTTATGTGTCCATCAACAAGGGATAGAGAAACAAATGATGATCTATCCATACAACAAAATTCAATTAAGCAATAAAAAGGAGCTAATGTTGATATGCACAGGAACATGGGTAAATCTCAAAAGTATTATGCCCGGTGAACAAAGTCAGACACAAAAGACCACTTACTCTATGGTTCCATGCATATGGAACCGTCTAGAAAAAGGCGAATCTGATACATAGTGACTGAGAGCATATCCGTGGTTACTGGGAGCAGGCACGAAAACATTGGGATGGGTGGTAGAAATGTGTTGCATGACATCATCATGTTGGTAATTACATGGGTGTACACATTTGTGAAACTCACCAAACTATATACTTAAAATGGATCCATTCTATTTGGGTACATGTCACCTTACTGAAGTTGAAAATGCAAGGGAGCCCGGGTGGCTCAGTCAGTTAAACATCTGCCTTCAGCTCAGGTCATGATCCCGGGGTCCTGGGATGGAGCCCCGCATTGGGCTCCCTGCTCAGTGGGGAGCCTGCTTCTCCCTCCCCTCCCCACTCATGCTCTCTCTCGCTCCCTCCCAATACAAATAAATAAAATCTTTTTTAAAAATTGAAAAAGCAAAAAAATATGTTTTTTTATTTTGAAGTGGGTCACATAGGTGGGTGTAATCCAAGTATATATAAAAAAAGAAACGGAGGAAAGAGAGGCTGCACATAAGATGAAGCCAGGAGAAACTCCACTCACAAAGGACACATTGAGCACTTGATTTCAGGGAGCTGCAAATTGGGACTGAGCTTCCCAGAAGCCAAAGCAAAAAAAGAAGAAAAAAAAATGTTTACAAGCTTTCCTATGTCCATAAGGGAAGATCACAGTGCTCATAAAATACGGTTGCATCACAGAGATATGGTGGCTTGGAAGTATTATGGGAACACAGAGAAGGAAATGACTAATTCTGTTTGGGAAAACCAGGAAATGCTACAGAGATGAGGGCAGAGAAAAGAGAGAGCTAATCCTGGCTGTTTGGGGAATGTGGATGTGCGAGCAGGGGGACGGGGCTCCTGGCAGGGAAACAATCAGCTTAACTCATTTCCTAGATGCCCTTCAACTCCAAAGAGGTCGCGGTCTCAGGAAGCAGGAAGAAGGCTGGGGCCGAGCCTGCGTCTCTGCAGGGCCAAGGGAAGGAACAGTGGCCACGGAGCCAGGAGAGTCACTTCTTTACCCACCAGTTTGCCACGATGCTTCCAAACAAGGGTCAGACCCCATCTGGACTTTGTCCGGAAGGCCTTTGCCTGGTCAGGGCGACCCCTTTCGCTGTGGGATTGAGGGGCTGCGGGGGTCCCCAAGAGTGTGGCCCTGCTGGGGAGGCGGAGGGGACTATTCACCACCACAGAACACTTGAGGCCTTCAGCCACCACTCGGGTGGGACTGCACTCAATTATCAGCTGTGGGTCGTCCCTGCCCACACGGATGACCTCTCCTCCTCCCAGCTGCGCTCCGCCGTCCGAGTCATGCCTGATTATCACCAGCTAATGAGAATTCCTGGCCTTGGTCAACTGCCCACACTCAGGAATTTGCTATTCATGAGAAATGTCAACTTTACGAAAACGAGTCCTGTGTGTCAGCTCTTTTTCCCACATTCAGGGTTTACAGCTGACAGGACTTTGTTTCACATGATTTGCTGATGGGGAAGAGGCCGTAATCCAGGAAACTGCTCTGACACATCATCCCTGGGCCAGCAGAGCGTTCTGGAACATTCTTTTTATTTGTCCCCTTAGAAACCATCTGGAAAGGGAAACCTCAGGGATTGAAACAAGGCTAGAGTGGAAGACGGGATGCCTAAAGGGAGAGGGGAGCAGTACTGAGGGACCTCGGCCCCATGTGCCCTCCTGTACACGCAGAATGGCTCCCGCACTGAGGGGAAAGCTAAGACCTCCGTGCCAATCCCAGCTCAGAGCCTGGCAGAGACGAGAGGCTCTCTCCGGACGAGGACATTCCACGCTGTGACCTTTCTCCTCATTCATTCATAGGTTTGAAACTATGAAGTCACTGCTACCGAAGACGACAGTCTGCTTTCTGGCCCTGGGTGGATAATGGAGACAACGAAGCCCCTCAGAGAGCACGTCTGTTCCACCTCTGGCCACATGACTCTCTCTTTTTCTCCTAATCTGACTTCTGGACTGACAAAGAGGACGACTGCCATAAATAATAAAGGTGATAACAAGTAGACCTCCAGCAGGGCCTGTCCAAAGGACCCACATTGTAGGCCGCGAGACTGGGAAGGGATACATTCCTCAGATGCAGAGACCCTGGACTGTAGGATGCCGGACACGACAATTCTGGACGGAGCGAAGCACAGGAAATTATAAAGCTGTACAAACAGAACAGGAGGGCTGGGCTCCCACGGGCCCCTACCCCACCCTACCCCCAAGCAGTGCCAGCTTGTTCCCCAAGAACGATGATATCATAGTCAACTACGTCCTGAGAGCTTGCAAGGGCTCTCCACCAAGCTTCCCACAGCCCAATAGAGGAAGGTCCAGTGGACTTGCTGAGGCCCAGAAAAAGGCCCCGCGTCCCACAGGTAGTCTAGGGGGAAAGAGCCTGGTGGCCAACAGCTGGGGCTTTGCAGTCAGAGGAATCTCCTCCCTCATGGTATGGCCTACCCTCTGGGAACAGGGTCCCAGGGTTGCCCTGCCAGGTTCACAGCTCAACCGCTTGCCTGCTGGATGACTGTGGGCAGCTCATTTAATCCCTATGTGCCTTCCTTTCCTCCACTGTAAACTGGGAAGGATGTTGGTACCCGCCGCACACGCGACACGGGAAGCTCTCACACACATACACAGAGAGAAAGAAGCCAGACATAAAGGCCCACATCACATGATTCATTGATTCGATGTTCCAAAACAGGCCGGCTGCTTCACGAGTATGGGGTTTTCTTGTGGGGTGCTGGAAACGCGTTGGAACCAGACAGAGGTGATGGCCGCATAACATTGCGAACATACTAAATACCATCGCATTATTTATTTTGAAATAGCTAATGGGGGGCAGGGGGCACCTGGCTGGCTCAGGAGGTAGAACCAGCGACTCTTGATCTCGAGGTTGTGAGTTGGAGCCCCACGTTGGGTGCAGAGATTACTTAAAAATAAAATCTTCGAAAACAAACAAACAAATTGGTTAATTTTGTTACGTGAATCTCGCCTTAGTAAAATCTTATTTGTTTACTTACCTGCTTATTTGTTCAATGGGCCAAACTCACCTAACAGACCAGAAGCCAAAAGAACGGTTACTTGAGGTTGGGGAAAGACCGTAGTAACTGGGAGAGGGCCCAAGGGTGCCTTCTGGGAGATGCTATGTATCGTAACCTAGGTGATGGGTGGTCACGTGGGTAAGAACTGATCAAGTGCCGGGCTTGAGATTTATGCACTTAGAGGGTTGTTGTGATAATGAAATGAGGTGATCCGTGGCAAGCTCTTTAAATCAGCTCTGGCACAGAAAAGGGCTCAGGAGTCTTTATTTTATTTTATTTTTTTAGATTTATTTCTTTATTTTGAGAGAAAGAGAGAAAGAGTGTGTGTGTGTGTGTGTGTGTGTGTGTGTGTGTGTGTGTGTGTCAGTCTCTCCCTCATTTGGGCACCCGTGCGTGCACAAATGAGGGAGAGGGAGGGGCAGAGGGAGAGAGAATCCTCAATCAGACTCCTCCACTGAGCGTGGAGCCTGACTCAGGGCTTGATCCCAGGACCCCGGGATCAGGATTCAGACGCTCAACTGACTGCCACCCAGGGGTCCCAGTGCTTCATATTCTCTCTATAGAAGACGGCTGTTAGCTGAGCCTACTCTAGTGATCACGTCAACAGTATATTTAAGTCAAATTATCATGCTGTATGCCTTAAACTTAATTTTTTGAAGATTTTATTTGTTTATCTGAGAGAGAGAATGTGTGTGTGAGGGAGAGAGAGATCAGGAGCAGAGGGGAGCAGTAGAAGGAGAGGCAGACTCCCCACTGAACAGGGAGCCCGATGCGGGACTCGATCTGAGGACCCCAGGATCATGACCTGAACTGAAGGCAGATGCTTAATGGCTGAGCCACCCAGGCTCCCCTATGCCTTAAACTTATGCACTGATTTAAGTAAAGTATTTCTCAATAAAGCTGGGGAAAAAATAAAAATAAGTAAAATAGAATAAGAATAGGATAATTATCTCAAAAAAGAAAAGCTCAATAATTAGTAACAATCATTAGTATGATTATTATCTCATACCGTTTGCAGGATTGAATGAGACACAGCTCATAAGACAGTTAGTCTAGGAGCTGGCTTTTCATATACATCCCCCAAATAGAAGCAATTCTCATGCACATTAAATTGGACCCAAACCTCCTGGCTCAAGATTCAGAGCACTTTACAAAGCACCGTCCTGCCCACTCAAGAGGTTAGTTTGACATAAGTATTGGGGAAAAGAGCCAAGGATTTAAGGATTAGAGGTTGGTACAACATAGCACAGCCTCCGGATAAGCTAGGTTACCTCCCGCAGACCAGCCTGGGTATAGAGCAGACCTCTTACCCTCACACAGACAGAACTTGAAAGGGAGAAGTCACCTCTGGAAAAAGACCATCCTTGCTACATCCTGCTGACAAGGGGAAACCGCTTGGATCACTAATGTGCTCCCTTTTTTGTAAAGATTTTATTTATTTATTTGAGAGAGAGAGAGAGCAGGGGGAGGGGCAGACGGAGAGGGAGAAGCGGGCTCCCTGCTGAGCAGGGAGTCAGACGCAGGACTCGATCCCAGCACCCTGAGACCGTGACCTGAGCCAAAGTCAGACGCCCAACTGACTGAGCCACCCAGGTGCCCCTAATGTGCTCTTTTGATGAGCATCCTACGTTGCCCAATTACATTTGATAGGCAAGCTTCATACAAACCCAAAAGAATGGCCTCCTGTCCATCAGGCCACACCCTCCCGGGTACACGCTCACTTCCCTGGGACTTACGAGATGTGGACAGCTTTCACTCATTTGGGTGTCTCCTTCCAAACCCCGGCTCCTTGCGGGCAGCAGCCCTGTGCCCACCACCTTCTCAGCCCAAGCTTAGCTCCCAGAACATCACAGAGAATTAATAGGTAAGTGAGGATTGGAGGGAGAGAGTGAGGGGCTCCCTGATGGGGCAGACCCTGGAGAACAGAATCCTTCCCCCCCCCCAACCCCCCCAATGCTGAGAAGATTTGTTCAGGAAGGAAACACTGAAGCAGAAAGAGGCCAGTCTCAGGGCAGGGGGAAGTGCACAAGCTTCCTGGCTCTTTCTGAGTCAGTTTAATTCCATTTAGAACGGATTATCAAGATCCAGAAATTGCAGTGATTGTTGGCTTGGGGTCAGAGGGGAAAATGGAGTTAGGTGCAGAAAACATGCTTCTGTGATGTTTTTGTTTCCATCGTGGGTTCAGGTCTTAGCCTTTATCAGCCTGGTGATTTTGCAAGCATAGAATGTCAACCACAACACATTTTCACCTAGACTACATTTAGATCTTAAAAATAAGTGCAACTCTTTACCTCCGAGGTCCTCCTCCCCAGAGCCCGTAACTCCAGGCTAATCATCAAAGAAGCATCAGGCAAATCTCACGTGAGATTACAAAATACCTGCCCAGTGCTCCTCAAGACTGTCAAGGTCATCCAAAACCAAGTCCAGAAAACTCTCACAGCCAAGAAGAGCCTAAGGAGGCACAGCACAAAATGTGATGTACTATTCAAGTGGAATCCTGGGATCATAAAAGGGCATTAGACAAAACCAGGGAAAGCTAAATAAAATATGAATTTTAGTTATTAACAATATATCAATATCGGTTCATTAATAGTAAAAAAAAAGAAAAAGAAAGCAAGAAAAGAAAAGAAAAAGTCCCATTCTAATGTGAAACGATACTAGGGAAAACTGATCCCATGGTATACGGGATCTCTACAGTATCTTTGCAATTCTTCTGCAACTCTACAACTATCCTAAGAAATAAAGTTTATTTTTTCTGACAAAAATCACTGCAGAGCATTCCTCAAAATGTCAACAACCTTGTCCCACTCACCACCCCCTCCAAAATGTACCTGCTCTTCCAGACCAACACATCAGATATTTTACCTGCCTGTGTTTCTTCCCCCTCAAAGTGCCGGACCACCACTTAAGGTTGAAGACAGTTTGAGGCAAGTGGAGGAAATGATCCTTGCCCGGGCCACCTCCCATTTCATTATTTCAAAAATCAAACTGACTCTAATATTTTTAGCCGCAAACTAACCATTTGCTTATTCCAAGTATCCAAACTTGGCAATTTAGTCATGTAAGAAAGCAATTGCTATTTATTGCATGCCAAGCATCGAGAAATATCCATGAGATAAACAGGGTCCGTTCCCTCCTGGGGCTTATAGATACTTCCTAGGATGCATGGCAGACAAGCGAGCCAGTAAGGGGATGAGGGTGTGACAGTGACTGAGAACTTCTGCTCAGGGTTTGCCCCGGGGGCAGTGGTAGGTGGTCAGAAGCCAGCCCCACTCTCTGGCTCCACCTCTGTTTGGACCAGGAAGATGGTTAACCGAGGTTTGATACAGCCTGTGGCATTCAGGTTAGAGGTTTCTCCAGCCCTGGTGATTTGGGGCCTGAATCTTACCCTCAAGATCTGGAAGCTCCATTACTTCAAGTCATCAATAACTCTTCATCAGAAAGACTTGTCTTGGGTGTCTATCTGCTGCTCCACTAGAAGATGTTTATATTGTGAGAAAAGACCCAGGGAGTTCAAAGTCTAGCATCAGACATTAACCAGAAAACAGACCGTGAAAATACAAGGTGGGGAATGCTAAGGCAGAGAGCGGAGGCCCACAGGGCATCGTAGAGCCAGATTCCCCTGAGTGGAGGCTTCTTTAAAATGCACCTTTATTAGGGAGCCTGGGTGGCTCAGTGGGTTAAAGCCTCTGCCTTTGGCTCAGGACATGATCTCAGGGTCCTGGGATCGAGCCCCGCACTGGGCTCTCTGCTCACCGGGGAGCCTGCTTCCCCCTCTCTCTCTGCCTGCCTGTCTGCCTACTTGTGATCTCTCTCTGTGTCAAATAAACAAATAAAATCTTAAAAAAAAAAAAATAGGCACCTTTATTGATAAATCATTGACACTAATCAAATGTATGTGTCTTAAGTGCACACTTCTATGAGTTTGACAATGTATATACCTGTGTAACCAACCCACTATCATGATGTAGGATATTCCCATCACCTTAAAAATTTTCCTTTATACATCTTTAGACTCAATTCCTGCCCTCCTCACTCCCAAACCCTGGAAACCACTGATCGTTTTTCTGTTTTTACACCTTTGCCATTCCTAGAACTTTCTGGAATCCTAGGGTATGTAGTTTTTAGTTTCTGGCCGCTTTCATTTAGCCTAATGCCTCTGAGATTCATCCATGATGTTGGGTGTATCGGTGCATTCCTTTTTGCTGTGGAGCCGTGTTCTATACCACAGTTCATTTATCCATTCACCAGTTGATGGTCACTTGGATTGTTTCCAGTTTGGGGCTATTGTGAATAAAGCTGCTATTCAGCTCAGTCTTAAAGGTCAGTGAGAGAAGAATGTTCTAGATAGGAACATCAGCAAAGGGAAGATGATGAAGTCGAGGCTGGAGAGGCAGAAGGAACAACAAGGGCACCAGTGCTAAGGGAAGGCAATGGTAAGACATGGAAAGATTTCCAGCAGGAGGATCACTTGATCCAGCTTGCAGACTGAGGTCTGACGATGACCTCCTGAGGGTTGGAACTGGTTGTTGGTGATGCCTTCTAGACATCCAGGTAGGGAGATTTAATGAGAAGTGGGAAAAGAGCTGTGCTGAATTAACAGTTGGTATATAATGGTTGAAGCCATGGGTGTTGAGGAGTTCAACCAAGCAAAGCACGTAGAGTGAGGAGTTATTGGCTGCTCGTCTGTCTCTCCCATGAGCAATGGAAAAGCCCAGTTAGCATAGTGGTTAAGAGCATGAAATCTGGGTCCGGACTTCTGAGCTTCAAATGCCAACTGTGTGACATGGGGCAAGTCATGTGGTCTGTTTCCTTACCCATAAAATGGATTATAATATACCTGTCATAGGGCTGATATAAGGGCTAACTGAGTTCATTCATTCATAGCTCTTTGAACATCATCAGACACTTGCACATAAAAAGTGTTACATAAGTTTCAGATACTCTTAATACAAAAAATCCAGAAAGTTAAGTGTGAGAGTGACCTGAATTTGAATGCCATCTCCATTCACGGCAAGCTGAAAGACACTGAGAAATTTAACAGCTCAGGGAACCTGGGTGGCTCAGTCATGTAAGGGTCTTCCTTCAGTTGGGTCATGACTCTGGGGTCCTGGTATCAAGCTCCACATTGGGCTCCCTGCTCAGCTCTCTGCACACCCCCAGCTCATGCTCACTCTCTCTCACTGTCTTTCTCTACCCCAAATAAATAATAAAAAATAACAATAAAAGAAATTTAACATCTCTGAGCTGAAAGTCCCTTACCTGAAAAGTGAGGATAATAATTATTACCTCACAAAGTTACTAGAAGGAGTACATGAGTATAAGATTAAAAGTAGAAACCACCAGGGACCTCTCTCTCCAGGGTTCATCTTTGTTTCCTCCTTCCCTTCTCTATGTTCCTATGGAACACTATTCACGTCCTTTCCAGAACTTTCCGCACCACTAGGATAAACCATTGGCTGATGTATTGGTCAGGATGGACTAGGTTATGCTGCAGTAACAAATAGCCCCAAATCTCAGTTGCTTACAACAGCACAGGTTTATTTCTCATTCTACCCTATGTGTCCAGCACAGATTGGTTGCTCCTCTGTTCAGCTTCACTCTGGAACCCATCTAGACGGTGGCAGCCAGCTAGGGGGATATTGCCAGTTGTGATGAGAGAGGGAAACAAAAAATAAGCTTAAAAAGGTGTTGACTTTTAAGGCTTCTCCCTAGAAGTGATGCTCATTCGTTCTTTTCCCCTTGTTCAAAGCAAGTTAAATGACCACATGGGGGTTGACCATGACAACAACGTGGCCATCTTCCTAAAAGAGGGACGGCAATAATCACAAACTGCATCTGCGACTCCACTGAGAACCTCTGGAAGGAAGCACTGAGCATGAGTCATAGCCACATTCCCTTGCTTGGTTGGCATCGTGCCCTTGACATTTGATGAATTAAGCAAGACCAAGAGTTCTTTTCATTTGGCCTGGAGCACATAGGTTTACTTAACCCCAAGGTGGAAAGTCCTCCTATAGTCACTGCTCCTGTAGAAAAGTCAATGAGCCTTGCTACCATCAGAGGGCAAGTTCTCCTTCCAAGTCACCAGAAGGCAGTGTGTCTATTGGTGGGTAATGAAACTCCCCCAGGTTCCAGCTGCTTCCCGGGGACCGAGCACCTTTTGCACGTAGGCACAAGAACAATAATTCAGCAAGGGCTCTACAGGCTTTGTTGCATTTGATCTTCAAAACATGCCTGTGAACCATATGACCACGCAGGCGGCAGGATCCCCAGGGGGCAGGTAAGGCCATGGAGATGGTGGAAATCCTTGGGCATTGCTGATAAAAATACAAAATGGTGTGGCCACGGATGAGACCAGTATGGTGCCTCCTCCAAAAGCTATACATAGAAGGGCTTATGATCCAGCAATTCTGGGGTGGGGGGCAGGGAATATATCCAAAAGAGAAGGAAGCAGGGACTCAAACTGGTATTTACACACCAGTGTTCATGGCTGCATTATTCACAATAGCCAAAAGGTAGGAGCAACCCAAGTGTTCATTGACAGATGAATGGATAAATGAAACACGGTTTATACATGCAATGGAGTATTTACTCAGCCTTAAGATGGAAGGAAATCCTGTCACCTGCTACCACATGGCGGAACCTTGAAGACATCACGACGAGTGAAATAAACCAGCTGCCAAAAGACAAATATTGCATGACCCCACTTCTATGAGCTACCCGGAGTGGTCCAATTCACAGAGACGGAAGGTTGAATGGTGGCTCCCAGTAGCTGGGGGCGGGGGCAGGGGGATGGGAAGTTAGTGCTTAAACGGGTACAGAGTTTCAGTCTGGAAGGATGAAAAATATTCTGGGGACAGACGGTGGTGATGGCTGCACATTGGGGTGAATGTCGTAAACGCCCCTGACACGGATGCTTAAAAATGATTACGATGGTAAATTTTATGTCGTGCATATTTTACCCGCATGATAGTAATAATAAAAGGACAGAGTCAAGTAACTTGTCCAAGCGCACACAGGCAGAGAGAGGAAGACTTCAGGCTTCGGAGTTGGAGGCCAGGGCTTCCCTTCCAATATCACATGCCTTCGTACCGTCCTCAGCTCTGTCTCGGTGCCAAACTGCATACCCTGCCTCCCTCAGTTCCCTCTGCACCCGACTGTGGGCTCTCTCCCTTCCCAGACCTAATCCTGGTGGCTAGAACATAGTGTCCTGTCACTGATCCACTCACTCATTCATTCCTTCCTTCAGCAAACAGTATCGGACATTCGCTATGCCTCGGGCTTTCCCTATGCTCCAGGTGCCAGGGACGAACAGAGCCCAGTCCTAGCTCTCCAAGCCGGACTCTCTCTGGACACAAAGTCCTGGAAACTAAGGGTGAGCAGGAAGATACAGAAATGCAGAAAAGGCTCTCGACTTTGCCTGGAGACGTCAGGGCAGGCTTTCAAGAGGAGAAGATATTTATCTGAGCCTTGGAACATAGGCAGGAGTTTTCCAGGAGGAGAAGGAAAACCATATTCCATAGAGAGAGAGCACTGGGTACAAAGTCACAGCGACAAGACAGAAGAGATGGCCGAGGAATCCCAAGTTGCTGAGGACAAGCCAGACACTTGGGAAGTTAAGAAGTTTGCAGGGACCCCATCACACCATGGAGGACCCGCTAGGTCAGAATAAAGAGTCTCCCTGTCTTCTTCTGGGCAGTGGGGAGCCATTGCAGGACTAAACCAGGGAAGGCATGATCAGAGTTGCATTTTATAAAAACTATAGAGAACGGCTCATAGGGGGTTAAGGCCAGAGGCAGGAAGTACAGCAACAGCAATGTCATCAAAGCCCAGGCAAGATGTAAGACAGGTCTGGACCAGGAGACGGCAATGGCTATGAAGAGACGGAGCCAACCGGGAAGTCAACTCCACAGGATAGAGATTGTTCTGTGGTTCACTGCTCTGTGCTCATTCCCTGGCACACAGTGGATGCCCATAACTATTTATTGAGCTACCAATAAACATTTGTTGAATGGTTAACACCAGAGACAACTCAGAAGCAGGGGAAACAGGACTTTGAACAAGTGGATGGACATTGAATGAATGAGGAATTACGGAAAAGCAGATTCTAAAACGGCTCCCAGGGTTTTGTGCTGAGCAGCCAACGAGGCTGAACTCTGTGTTTCGTCGAGATAGGGAACTTGGGAGTGAGAGAAGCATTAGATCGGACGATGGTGCTCGCAGTTTTGGGCTCTCCAACCCTCGGGTGACATGCTGGCCATCCGGGTGGAAAGGAAGGACGCCCAAGTGGGGCTGGATTTAGATCCAGAGTTAGAAGGTGAGATCTGGGCTGGCAAGAGGCAATTCTTCTGGGAACAGTAGGCTTTACCATTGGGGCCAAATGTCCTTTTCAAATTAGGAAGGCAGTGGGGCCTCTGCTAGCCTCTCCTCTACCTGGAAAAATCCCAGAGAAGGCGGTACACACCGGCCCTTATGGATTCGGCCTCTCAGCCTCTGGCCACACTCTTCCCTCCTCAAAGCAGGCACCGTGTTTGGCTTCCTCCTTCCATCTGCTCGGCCTCCAGGATGACTCCACCTCCCTCCTCTGTCCTGGAGCTGCCTCCAGCCAGCCCAGCACACAGAGGTCTGACCTCCAAGTCCTAGATTCCTATGGCATGTGCATGGACCCCCACTCGGCACCCTTTCATGCTACAGCGGTGTTCCTTTGGGTTTGGGCACATGTCACAGCTCATCCGTCTCCCACTGAGTGCCTGCTGCACTCAGGGCGCGAGCTTGTGGCGTGGCTGTCTACTGCGCCCCTGCCCCCGGGGGTCAGGACAGCAGTCCCCTAACCTGTCTCCCTCCCACAATCTTGCCTCCTCTCCAGATCAGTCTAGTGTCTCTCCAGCCCGTGTGCCAAAGCCACGTGCTTGAACCCAGGTCTGACCTCCCTCCTCTACCCGAAAGCTTCCTCGAGTTCAGCAAGGCCACGGGACACAAGCCAGATTCCTCGGCCTGGCATATGAACTTTCCTTGAGCTAGTCCCAACTTTTGCTTGCAGTCTGACTCTTCACTCTGCAGCCCGGCAAACCCAACCGTCTGGCTGATTTCCCTTCCCTTCCAGAGCCTGTGTCTGTCATCTACCAGCTGTGTCTCCAAGGCCAAGTTCTTGAAGCTCTCTGGGCCGCTGTGGAATAAAGATAAGAACAGTATCTACCTCTAGGACTATTGCAAGGGTGAAATGAGTTAATGTTTGCAAAGTGTAACGGGGCCGGGCTCATAATGCTTGCTCTGCGGTCATTGTTGGCACCGCTGTTCCCTCTCTCCGCATCTCCTTCCCCAGCAGCGACATTCACAGAGGACAGGCTGCTGACCTTGAAGACCCCTCTGGCAGGCCGCCTCCTCCACAGACGCCACCCGGGCCCTCACTGCCCGGAGACCCGAGGCACTGTCCGCGTTATCGCAGGACCACAGAGATTTGTCTTCACCCGTCAGCACACAGTAAGGTCCTGCGGTTAGACACGGTGGCCCATTCCCTTCTGGGACGCCAGCGTTCCTTGGCAGAGCTCTGGGACCCCCGCATCCCTCAGCAGAATGTGGCAGCATGACTAGCGAAAGTGGAGCACGGCAGTCTCACGTTCACACCTCGGCTCGGACACTAACCAGCTGTGGGAACTCGGAGAGGTTACTGAACCTCTCTGAGCCCCAGGGTCTACAGATGCCCATCTCACGCTCACCAAGTTGCTGTGGAAACAAATCCAATAAAGTCTGGAGACGCTGACGTGGTGTCTGGCCTAGAAGAGGCTCTCGACCAAGGTCTGTTTCCTTTCCATCTTTAACACATGTTGAGCTCGGGTCTTCCCCAGCCTGAATGGAAGCACGCAGGGGCAGGGACCAGGTCTCGGGCCTGTGAATGAGAGGATATATGCGCTCATAGCAGACGCTCAATAAACACGTGGGCCCCAGCTGTACGAGGCTTGAGAGAGCAGCTTCCTTGAAGCTTCTTTCCTTGAAAGAAGTCCCTCCTCGGTCCCTGGGTCTGGGGTCAACAACTAAGTGACCCTGGGGGCGGGCAGGCCAGGTGGGGGCGGGGGGGGGGCGGGCAGGAGGCCTAGAATGAATTTGATTTGTGGCTAACTTGCTTCTGGGCAAAACCCCGCCACCCCCTCCTTCTAAAGGGGGAATAAAGGGTGCGGCTCCCAGGGGGCTCCCGGCGTCCCTTTCCACTGCCACCTCCAGAGGCCGCGAGACCCTACGGCCACTCCGGACTCCAGCCAGACCCGGCGGCATCTCCCTTCTGGCTACGGGAGGGAGAGAGGAAGCCATCCTTGTCCTGGCTCCAGCTCTATTTGCTTTGCGAGGCAAGGCCGTCCCCGCGGGCCGCGTTCCGTTCCGTGGCCCCACGCCAGGCTCGGGCCACCCTCTCGTTACCTAATGCTTTCCTAATCTGCAGTTTACGCAAGACGAGGACAAATCTCTGAGAACACCGAGAGAAACACCCCACCAGCCACCTCCGGGGCCGGCCCGCACCCCACTTCTGCACCAGGGGTCTCATCACGGAGGGGCTCGCTGTTCGTTCCCGTGCGGGCCACTTGGTGGGTCACTCAGAGCTCCATTTGTCCCTCGAGGCTTTACCCCTCCTCTGCCATCTCTCGTAATGGATTGGAAATTCTATTCTATACAGAACGATGGGCAAAGTCTTACATCTTTCTGTCTTGCTACGAGAAAATAGATCTTTCAACAAATGCTCCTGGAATGATTAGACAATTGTTTATATATATATAAAACTTAGCTATACACACACACATATATACATACACATGCATATATATGTATTATATATATAACCATGCTTTATATATATAAACAATCACATATAAAGGTTAGTCACATATAAAAGTTAACTCAAGGTCTCAAATGGATCATTGACCTAAGTATGAAACCCAAACCTTGAAGATTTTAGAGAAAAGTAAATGTAGGCTAGATACAATCTTTGTAGCATTGGGTTAGGTAGAACTTTTCTTATAACAGAAAATATGTAAACCATAAAGGAAAAAAGTGGTAAATTGGGCTAAATAAAAATGTAAAACCTTTTTCTTTGTCTTCTTTCTTAAATTCCACATATGAGTGAAATCATACAGTATTTGTCTTTCTCTGACAGGTTTATTTCATTTAGCATTATACTCTCTAGATCCATCTATGTTGTTGCAAATGGCGGGAGATTTCACTCTTTTTCACCGTTGAGTAATATTCTGTTATATATAATAATATAATATAACATATTATTATATATTATAATAATATACTATAACATATTATATATAATATAACATTATATTATTATATAATAAAATATAACATAAATAATGGAATATAATACATATAATCACATCTTCTTTATCCAGACAAACAAACAAATAAACAAAAAAAGACTTCTGGCTAAGCAGAACAAACTGGGGTTATCAGAGAGGAGGTGACAGGAGATAAAGAAATTAAGTGATGAGGATTAAGGATACACTTGTCATCATGAGCACTGAGTAATGTACCAAATTGTTGAATCACTATATTATGCACTCAAAACTAATATAACACAGTATATTTATTATACTAGAATTTTTAAAAAATCAATATTTTTTTTAAATATGTAACTTTACCTCCTCCAAAGATACTCTTCAAGAACACTAAAAGACGAGGAAGAACTATTTGCAAAATGTATCTTACATAAAGAACTTGTATCTGGGGCGCCTGGGTGGCTCAGTTGGTTGAGCGACTGCCTTCAGCTCAGGTCAAGATCCTGGAGTCCCAGGATAGAATCCGGGATCGAATCCCGCATTGGGCTTCCTGCTCTGCTTCTCCCTCTGACCTTCCCCCTCTCATGTTCTCTCACTCTCATTCTCTCTCTCTCAAATAAATAAAATCTTGAAAAAAAAAAAAAAAGAACTTGTAAAAAAAAAAATTCCCCACAACTCAATAAGAAAACAAACATCCCAACTGAAAAGTAGGCAAAATACTTGAGCAGAGACTTCACCAAGGAGGAAACGGAGATGACAGGTGAGTCCAGAAGATGCTGTGCCTCATTAGATGTTAGAGAAATGCAATCTAGAACCATCGTTGAATACAATGACACATCTACCAGAGTGGCTAAAATATCCATTGATTTCTCATCAAGTTTAACATATGGCCCTGCAGTTCCATTTCTAGATATTTACCCAAGAGAAATGAAAACATGTATCCACACAAAGATATGTACATGAATGTTTGTGTCAGCTTTATTCATAATCCCAAATTGGAAACAACCCAGATGTCCTTCAACTGATGAAAGGATAAACAATGTGCGGTATATCCATGCAATGGAATATTACTCAGCAATTAAAAAAGAAGAAGAAGAACACACTGGTATACATTCAACAGCATGGAGAAATCTCAAAAGCATTCTAAGTGAAAGAACACAGACACAAAAGATTATATCCATATGATTCCCAAACTTTAGAGACAGAAATCAGATCAGTGATGGCTAGGGGCTGTGGGTGAATAAGGAGATTTGCTACAAAGGGCACAAGGGAACTTCTTTATGGAAATGTTTGACTTTTATCCATTTGCTTGACAAATGGAATCATTTGGCAAATCTCTTTCATCTATTCACTAGACAAAGATGGCTTTTAGGGTAGGGCTATTACATCTTAATGAATGTGACTTTTATTTATTTACTTTTAAGGATTTTATTTATTTATTTGACAGAGAGAGAGATCATAAGTAGGCAGAGAGGCAGGCGGGGGTGGGGGTGGGGGGAAGCAGGCTCCCCGCTGAGTGGAAAGCCCAATGGGGGCTCGATCCCCAGACCCTGAGATCATGACCTGAGCCGAAGGCAGAGGCTTTAACCCCCTGAGCCACCCAGACCCCCCTGAATGTGACTTTTAAATAAAAGAAAATATAATAAAGTAAAATAAAAGGTGAATGGTCCTTGTCCTTCACAGCATAAGAATAAAATGACATTAGTAATACTAACAGCCAATGTGCAGGAGGCACTCTCCTGAGAATTTTTCCCACATTGTCTCATGTCAGCCTCAAAAGATCCTTGAAGGTCCTCAAGCACAGCAAGCACTTTCCTGTCTCAGGGCCTTTGCACTTGCTGTCCCCTTTACCTTCTATCAGACAAATCCATCTCCCACATCCCTCTGGTCTCTATTCAAATGCCACTTCCTCAGAAGAGGCCTTTTTGTCCAAAACAGTATCTAAATATTCTATCTAAAATCGTCCCTTCACGTATCACTCTCTGTCCCTTCCCTAGTTTTATTTTCTTCACGGGCTTATTACTACCTGCCATTATACCAAACACTGTTTGTTTATATCTCTCCATAAGAATGTCATTCTTTGGGCACCTGGGTGGCTCAGTCGTTGAGCGTCTGCCTTCGGCCCAGGTCAGATCCCAGCGTCCTGGGATCGAGCCCCGCATCGGGCTCCCTGCTCGGCGGGGAGCCTGCTTCTCCCACTTCCATTCCCTCTGCTTGTGTTCCCTCTCTCGCTGTGTTTCTCCCTGTCAAATAAATAAAATCTTTAAAAAAAAAAAAAAGAATGTCATTCTTTCACTCATCCCTTCCATTAGACCAACACCCACCGAGTGCCCACCCTCGGGCATGTGTGGGCAAAGCCCAAGCTCCAAGAGGCAGGCAGTTGCCCCAAGGCCAAGAGAGTGTTGACCAGCTTCCCGTCTCTCTCTTGCAACTCCCTCTCATCACGGGGGCCAACAAGGGGCTTGCCTGTCTCAGGATCAGAGAAACTACAGCCTGGAAAGAGTGCTGGTCTAGGAGTTAAGACACATTTACACCAGTCCTTCCAACATCCTCCTGGAGGCCCCGAGCCAGGCACCTCACCTCCACGTCCCCACTTGTATCATGATTTAGACACGTGTTTTTCAAACGATAGTGTGAATGGGAACGCCTTAAGACACTGATTTAAAAATGCATTCTCCTTCCCCAGAAAATACGAGTCAGTGGACCGTGCCTGGGGTCTGGGAATCAGCATTCTTAGCCCTCACCCAGGACAATAAGGTAGGTGATCTGGGAAATAAATTTTGGATATTAATGATGTTCCAATTACCTTTCAACTGCAAAAAATCTTCCTCCGAATAAAATTTTACCCAAAAATGCACATATAGCACATGTAAATCAGAGAGGATCTGGGCAGGGGGAGGGAGCAGAATGATGCTGATTCCAAGCTGGTCCTTTCACACTCCCTCCATCCCGTCATTCAGTGGCCCCAGACACCCTACGGTTCCTTGGAATATAGTTCAAAGGCCACCACTCTAGAGGGTCCCTAATCCAATCATTGCATAAATATTTGTGAACATTGATCATATGTTAGGCACTGTTCCAGATACTGGTATCCAACAATAAACAGAACAGAGAAATCCCACTTCTAACAGATTGCGCATTTATGAGGATGACTTGCATGAGATGGTTTGCATATATTAGCTCATTTACCTGTTTTTTTTTAAGATTATTTAGAGAGCGAGCGTGCATGTGCAAGCAGGGGAGGGGTAGAGGGAGAAGGAGAGAGACAATCTCAAGCAGACTCCATGCTGAGCGCAGAGCCCAACTGGGGCTCGATCTCACCATCCTGAGATCATGACCTGAGCTGAGATCAAGAGCCCGAAGCTTAACCGACTAAGCCACCCAGGTGCCCCTATATTGGCTCATTTAATTCTCACCAGAACCCCACCCGACAACTACCAACATTGCCATATTTTACAGGAGAGGAAACTGAGGCTCAAGGAGAATAAATAACTTGCCCAAGGTCATACCCCAAGGTTTGAACCTAGAAATTTTAGCTCTGGCCAACTTGCTCTTCCAAAATCCTGCCCAGGTCTTTATGAGCCCAGGAGGTATGTGGGAGTCCCCCCAACCCCGCCCCGGGCGGAAGGGGGGCCTGTCTGCCTGCCTCCTCCCTGTGTAGGCTCAATCCTCTCTCTCTAGCACTCAGGCCCTCCGGGGTTAAGACTCCGGGCCTGAGCTCCAGGCGAAACCAGATCCCACAGGACTTCAAGTTGACGCAAGTGGCCTCCTCTACCTGCAGGGACGCTGAGAGGCTCATCTCTGGGGTATAGAGGAATGTTCTGTCTGGACCAGGGGCTGAGTTTATTCTGGTCCCTGCCGCATCGCTTGGCCTGCTATGGTGAAGACGCCCGTGTCCTGCAATTCTGCCAGCGTTCCTATGTGGACGGGTGACATCGATACGTCTGAGAACATCGGCGCCGAGTTAGGAAGCAGAGTGGGGACGCAGCCAAGGGAATGCTGAGTAAGAGCGGTGCACACGTGGAGAGATGAGCTCTTCCCACGGGGGGGGGGGGGGGGGGGCGGCTAGAGGTCGTTTGCGCCCAGGCCACTCTCTGCCATCAGGGAAACCGAGGTCCAGAGTGACAGGACTGGTGATGGATCGGAGGCAAGGGGATGCAAGGCCATGTCTCAGTCCCCTCTTTTGCTAAGCTTTGAGACCTTGAGCGCTGAACAACTGAGTCTCCCCACACACTTGGTGGACACGGGAACATCCCTCAGCGACGCTGCGAGGATCCCGAGAAATAATTCATTCTACACCCCCGATGCCAAGGAGCTATCTAGATAGCGCCTTCTCCCCACTCCTCTCCTTCCAGATTTACCCCAAATCGATCCATTCTCAGGAATTAGCTCATCTTAACTGAGACCTATCAGGTCTCTGTTTGTAAATGGGTTTCAACCCCAGGTTGCTCTGACTGTGTGGTTGGGGGACCTGCAGCATTGACTACACAGGGAAACTGGTGGGAAATGCAGAGTCTCGGGCCCGGCTCCAGCCCTGATAAAGAGAATCTGCATTTTAACAGGGTCCTCCATGCCCACTCATGAGAAGCATTGTTTAGGACTTTTTTTTTTTTTTTTTTGGGTGGATTGACTTGCTGCTTTGACCATCGTTGACACGGGTTACTGGTAGCCAACACTGGCTGAGCGGTTTGTATGTGTCGAGGAAATGCTTTACAGGCAGGATCTCATTTCAACTGCACAATCTCAGGAGGCGAGAATTCCTACTAACCCCATTTCACAAATAAGGCAACCGAGGCTGGGGTGGGTAAGTACTTGGGCCCCACTGTAAACCCTGAGCCTCTGTGACTCTAGGCTCCTCTCTTTGCCACCCTACTGGCCGGAACTAAGCTACCCCTGCCTCAGCAGAAATTGACCACGTGTTAATTCTCTTAATCCCTTCTCTCCTTGTGGGATCCCAGGGAGACCTCTGTCTCGGGAATCAAGGTGGTATTGGCAAAATGGCGGCTTCCAGTCTCACCCCCCACCCCCCTGCCCAGGGTGAGTTTCTGACACCCTAGAGGAGCACGACCTCTAGACTAGGTCAGAGAAGCCAGACTGCTTGCTCCTGAAGTGCCTAAGGCCAAGGTCAGCAGGCCCCCAGGCAGCAGGTGGTGGGAAGGCTGACCCCCACGGCATGGCCCTGCTCCCTGCCACTGACCCTCCCCTCCAAACGGTCCCCCAGGACAATCAAACACTCTGACTTTGGCAAGCGTGCAAACCAGAAGGGGAAGAGTAGGGAAGACTGAGGAGGGAGGGGGAAACGCTTGAGAATGACGAGAGGACCGCTAATCTCTGGCTACAATCCCAGGCCAGGTCCTTGGTGAGATTTATCCCCCATCCTGCCTGCGGAGCACTCTGCAAAGTACTTACTTTATGTACCATTTTATGGATGAGGAAATTCTGGGTCAGAGGGGTTTTGCAATTTGCTGAAGGTCACAGAGCATTTAGTAAGTAGCTGGGCTGGGATCCAGATCCAGGTCTGTCTGACCTCCCTGCCTGGGTTCTTTCCACTTCGAAGTAATGTGTCTAACTCTCGAGGCAGCTGTGTGGCACCTTGGGGCTGGCCCTGGACACGCATTAGCATTACTTCGTGTAACCCTCACCGCCTCCGCCTTGGGAGTAGTTGTTGCCACAACTGAGGCAGGGAGAGGTCAGGTGACTTGTCTCATTCCTAAAGCTAATTAGCTACCGAGCTCGGATTTGCTACCAGGTCCCTCTAACCCTGAAGTTTAAACTTTTTCCTCTTCACTCCTAGCTTTCCAAAGGGTAAATGCAAAGTGTTTTCCCTCGAGGGAGGTCAGGTATACTGACATGATAAGACTTTCATTGCGAGAATAGAACGGAAAAGTTGAATCCCTGCCGAAATGGGGGCAGCAGGTCACCCACACATTGAAGACGTATTCTTTAGAGTGAGACTCCCCATGTGCAGATCCCATTCACTCTCTGTGTGACCTTGAGCAAGTTACTTTACCTCTCTGGGCTTTCACGTACTTACTTACCTGCAAGACAGGCCAAGTAAGAATGCCTGCCTCACAGAGTTGTCATGAGAATGAAATGAGACTGTGCTTAGAAGCGGCCACAGCAGGGTCGGGCAAATACGATGAACTCTACGTGTGGGTGCCTCTCGTCATTGTTACTCGAATTATTCTTTCCCTGTGCTCATAGTAGGCACCGGCCATGGAGAAATGTGTCGGAGAAATACTGAGTGTTCGGGGATGCTGGGGGAAATGTCATCCACAGATTCACTTCCCCAGAGAAGTAAGAAAGATGCTTATCGGCAGGAAATCAGCTCTAACTCTAGCTACAGAGAAAGAAATTTCTAGATACGAGAACCACCCACTGCAAATTGGCTCTTCCTTCTCCTCTCGGGTGTGGCTTCCCCGCTGGACCACGGGGTAATGCTAGACTAACCTGCTTCCTGGCCCCTGAGGGCTGCGGCCCCTGCCCCCGCGCAGGGCGCAGACTGAGCAACCGTCCCCGGGAAGGCAGGGAGCATGT
Organism: Procyon lotor; assembly: GCA_028646535.1. Classification (NCBI taxonomy): domain Eukaryota; kingdom Metazoa; phylum Chordata; class Mammalia; order Carnivora; family Procyonidae; genus Procyon; species Procyon lotor. The sequence goes on along the minus strand of CM053606.1, from coordinate 151,413,487 downwards.
CGGCTGACTCTCCACTTCCCACAGACCAGACACTCTCTTGACTCCGAGCCCAGATGAGAAATGTGTCTGGAGTGTACAGGAGCCCCGACTCCCACCAGGCTTTCCTCTTCAGCCAGAGGGCAAGCCTTCCCTGCAGGGACATCTCCCCAACTCACCCCCGCGGTCTTTGAAAAATGAGGCAAGGAATTAAAGTTTGTGAGGGAGCGGCACAGCCCCCGGACTGGCTCAGCCATGAGCAGATGAGGAAACTGACAGAGGGACTCGTGGAGTCACTGGTCTAAAGGTCAGACCGAGACACTGATTTTTCAAAATGTCATGTCCTGTGGCAAGAAAAGTCGCTGACACATTCCATGGAAACGCCCCACATTCACCTCCTTCTGCTCTAGCCACGTTCTGGAAGGTCACACCAGCCAGCGCCCCAGGGAGCCAGAGCAGCAGGGCAGGGCCGGGGGAGGCTGGATCCGCAAGGACCTGGCCTCCAGGTCTCAGCCTGGATTTCCCCTTGCTGAAAATGGGGGCAGTGTGGGCTTAATGTGTTTTATGAATAAGCTTTTCATTTTGGAATAATTTTAGGTGTACAGGAAAGTTGCAAAGACAGCAGAGTCCCTCCTTCGGTTTGCTCCAATATTACCGCTTTACATTCCCGAGGCACGGTTGGCACAACTAAGAAACCAACACTGGCACGTTAGTGTCCATTCAACTCCAGACTTTGGTTGGATTTCATTCATTTTCCCATTGTGGCTTCTTTCTGTTCTAGGACACCACACCGCCTTTAAGACTAAAGAAATCATTTCTAAAGTTTAGAAGGTCCCCTCCCAGTTCCAAAAACAAAGGGACAATAGGCCATAAGACTCTGGATGTGTTAATTAGCAAATGAATGCCGTGCCGTGTGACTTTGGGCAAATCCCTTACCTTTTCTGAACCTCAGGCTCTTCATCTGTCCAAAGGGGATAATAGCAGTACTGCTTGCTTTATAGGGGTGAGGGGGTGTGTCATCCTTTGCTAATCCTTTTAGTACACCATGAGCACCCCGTTGATAAATCTCAGCCGGTAGAAATCATAGTCGGAAAACAGGGTGAAGCCAGCATACTTACACTTCCTGGCAGAAAATGTCCCAGCAAAATGGCTACTCCAAAGAGAAGACTTTTTGTCGCTGACCTAATCTGCAAAGCACAGGACAGGAAGGGGTAAAGACAGGCAGTTCCCAGGCGTGGGTGGGAGTCCGCCCCTCCCCTGCTGGCGGCGGGACCTTGGGCAGACAGTCCAGCCTCTGGGCCTCTGCATCTGTTCAATGGGAGCCCATCACCCACCTTAAACGGTTGCTGAGAAGATAGAATGAGGTACGTGTCGTCAAACATCTAGGAAGAGTGAGGTGTGACGTTTAGCTACATCTTGTCCTTCTACGTCTTCTAGGAACCACAAGTCATTGGCTGCAGTTGGGATCATGAGAGAATCCGCCAAAACCTGATAGGCGCGGTTCTGGGGTTGGTAATGAGATCCCACTCTCCTTTTTTTCTTTTTTTTTTTTTCTTCAGGGGAGGGAGGGAGCGATTAACTAAACACTTGCCCTCCCTTTCCCCTCCAAAGCCTTGTTGACAAGCCAGTTCCATAATCTTCATTGCCCCAATGCTCTTCCTTGCCCAGAGTGAAATTAGACAAAGAACCTCGTCACCCAGCTCTGCTGTTGAAAAGGAAGATCAAAACTATTCCCATGGTCAGTCTGATGAAGATCGTTAGAGGACCTATTTCCAGAATCACGGAATCATTGTTTTCCCAGAATGGCTGCTGAAGGGATAGAAGAAAGAAATCAAGGAGTATCACTCCTGTTTAAAGATATAAGATATAAACAAATAAGAAACACAGTGGCAGATCTGTTTGTTCAAGGTCATACAGCAGAGGGGGTTCGGAGCTAGGAGGAGACCTCAGTCACAAGATTTCTTTTTCTTGCTTGTGGCTCTCTGAGACACCCACCCATCGATCCACCCACCCATCCACCCATCCACCCATCCATCCATCCATCCGTGCTGGCAATGGATACCTTCCTTGTGGCAAGCACCGCTCTGGGTGCTGGGAAGCCAGGGGTGAATACGACTGTCACAGTCCCTGACCCCGTGGAGCTTCCCACTCAGTGAGCTAGGAGTGAGGCTGGGTCATCTGTCTCCCAAAGGTCTACGGGTGCCTGGCACACAGTGGGTACACAGTGTTTATTCAATCATGTATCTCTCATCTTGCGTAATGCTCCCACTTTTATGACCGAAGTACTGGGTCTTTTTGAAGAGGTTACCTGGGCTAAAGGCTCAGTATTTATATTTCTCTCAAACCACCTCTTTCAATAATCATCCTATCGGAGGACTTTTATGCTGCCATGTGCAGACACAACAACAACACTGAACAAGGAAGGAGTCCAAAGACCCGAGTTCAAGTCCCAGCTCTAAGCCGCTTACCCCAGAGAAGCTACTGAAAGACACCTGTGACTCAGTTTTCTCATCTACAAAATGGAACAAATAATGTTTGGCTTGCCTAGTTCACCCAGCTTCTGAGAATATAAAACAGGGAAGGGGGAAGGCAAGAGTAAACCTTCTAGAAAATATGCTATGAGCCAAAGCTTATCAAGATGTACCTTGCATGATTTACTCCAACAAGTAGGTTGAGGACACAAGGAGAAATAAGTGAGCGGCTTTCCAGCCGGTGCTCACACATTCTCATTCTAAACTTCTATAGCGCAACGGGGTTGAAATTGCCCCAGATTTGTTCCTACCTGGAAAGAGATTACATTTCTGTATCTGTGGCATCACATGTCATCCTAGCCAATCCTGACCCATATTTCTCTCCACTTGGTACATGTAACAACAGTACTGAGATATGTTGTAACCTTAATTGCTTGCAAAGTGTTTTGAAATCCTTAGATTAAAAAGCTCAGTGAAGTCCAAAGTATTAGCCTTCTGTATGGCCAAGGAGTTACACGGACCCTCATCTGGATTTGTTGGACCACACTGCATATTCTGAGGCCGCAGGAACCTCGGGCTTTAAGGGTTTTTTTATTCATGGGATGACTCTAGACCAACCCCCAGCTTCCTAGTATCTAAGCTACTCGGGCATTCGGCCATCTCCCCACGCTGCTTCTGATGTGCTTTTTCCATTTCTTTTAAGTTCCTGGGTCACGAGGCCTGAGCTGCAATTTACTTTGGTGTCATAGGTCTGCTTTCCTGAGTGATCTCAGCCTGAGTCCTAGAAAAACGCAGTTGTGTCATCTGTGACTTCTGTTTGCCTCTTCATTTAAACCCAGAGTTCATTTATTCCATTTTAATTTTCACTGTGAAAACAAGTTAAAATTCTACCTCATGGGAGTGACCTTCGGAAGGGGTATCAGTCAGGGACTGAATGGGACAGGGGATCCCGGGATCCTGGTAAGTGTTCCTGATCCCAAAGCTGCTTGAGCCAGTGTCTTCCCCGTGTTGGGCTTGTGAAAATTCCGGGCTAAACACTTGCATGTCCATTCGTCTGCGCATTTGTTACAACGTTTTACAGTGTAAAGTCTTTTTGAAATCGCTCCCGAAGCTAATTTACTTCACTTAAAATAGATTCTGATGTAACCCAGAAGCTATAAACCTCATTATATAAGAATTCTTTTCTTTCTCTTTACCTTTGTGATTCAAAATCATGTCGCTTTAGTTTTTCCTTCCTCTATTTCCAGTTTTACACTTACAGGGAAAAAAGGAAATGCCTCAATTAGCCTTTTTAATGAAATCTAAAGGGGGAGGGGGAGGCTGGAGGCTCATTCTCAGCAGGAAGCCTGGGATGCTCTCAGGGACACATGCAGACCTCTAACAGTTGTAACAAAATTCTGTTGGATCTGCATGTGTCCACTTTCCTATGCGGTCAAAGCTTTCATCAAATTCTCAAGGCTCCCTGACCTAAAAAAGACCAGAAGCCACAGGGATGGTTTCACGGCTCCTCTGCAGATGTTTCTCGGCTCTGTACCAACCCATAGCCCTCACTCACCTGATTCCACCAACTGGCTTCACCCATCAAAATGAATTTGCCCACTTCAATGGAAAAAGCGAATGGGTTCAGCTCTGCCAAAGATCATGCTTAATAATCATCAGCAGTTTACATGTGCGTTTCCCCCGTGATATTCCAGAGCCCCAGGGCCGGAGACAGACCTTTGCATCCCCAGCATGAAGTTGCATAGGGCGGAATGCAGACAGGACTCAAAAGGAATGCACTGCGCCTATTTACGAAACCAGATTTATTAAAATTTCTCTACAAGTCGGAAACGGTCACCTCACTGCTCACATATATACACATGTACAGGAAGGATCTAGTGTTTCGAGCTTCCCCGGCAGAAGCCCCGGTCAGCCCGGAGTCCTCAGCTGGGTAATGTATCACAGATACAAAAGTCGAGTAACCACGAGCACGTTAGTCCGACAGAGGCCTCTGTCCTCCCTCTTCTCCGAGTCCCATGATTCTGTCAAGGTAATATTGCCAATAATCATTCACATTTCACGTGGTTTTAGACACGCAGGTTATCCAGACAGACACAGACAATGAAACAAGCCTCAGAACGACAAAACACATCGGACCGAAGGTATAAAAGGTAAAATATATATATATACAAAGTACACAGTACGTGAGGTATACACAGCATTCTCACAATGCATGTTAGGTGTTTGCCTAGGCATAGCCCTTAAAAATGACCGCCTGGTTTTGTGCCATTTTCTCAGAATACAGTATGTTTGGTTTACCCGTTTAACCACCTGATTTCAGTACTGAGACATTTACTGATATTTCGTATGCTCTGCTTTTTTTTAATGCGAGTTGCAGTTTTCTCTGTTAAGCTCTAAGCTTTTGTAGGTAGCGAGCTCCCCATCTCTGGAAGCATTCAAACAGAGGCTGGATTCCCACCTGAAGGGAGCTGGGGGGGGGTGATTTCTGCCTTGGGAGGTGGCAGAAAGAGGAAAGAAAAGTCGGACAAGATACTTTTAAAGGCCCTTCCGGCTTTAAAGATTTGGGGCCATTTCACTCTAGGTGCTGATTACAGAGACGTATTCGTAAACCACACCAAATTTAAAATACGAACAACCCATCATGCAAAACTGCAAATGCACGCACAATTGCCAGAGGCAGACCATATCCATGAAGGGTTAAAGTACAGTCCTGGAAGGGGGTCTGAGCATCGTCAGAGACTATCCAAAATTCACTTTCTCGAAAGCAGAAAGAGGTTTAACATATGCTCTTGGGAGAGGGAGGAGAGCCTCCGGGTATCTTTCTCCTCCCTAACAAAATGCTCTACCCTGAGATGGTCTTGGGAACAAAGGCTAAAGGCTGACACGTTTGAGGGGAACCAACAAAGCTAACGGTTTCCACGGGCCCAAGTTGACTTTACAAATCTGCAGTCTCTGTCTGAGCTCAGAGTTCTGAAATAGCCAGGAGTTCGAATCTTTTATGATGCTTCTCCACGGTTAGCTGGTAAGTGCTTTTTCTAGCCAAGATGGGGACATTTCAAGGTCAGAAAGAAGGCATTAGTGCAAATGAGGTCTTGGCAGGAAGCGGAGGAGAGAGTCTGGGTTCGCGGTGCGGGCAGGCTCCTACGCTCCTCGGTTGGCTCCCACAGCGGAGCAAGGTCACTGGTAAGTGTGAGTGTGAAGAAAGGGTGTGTGTTAAACCAAACCCCAAAAAAGAACTTTCCAACAGAGAAGCTGGGGGAGCGACAGTCCAGCTCCCGAAGACGAGTTCAAAGATGACAGGTTTATTGGCCCAGATGATTTGTCACCCCGTTGAAATATGGTTATTGCCCCAAAATGCCACCATGAGACTCATTTCCTCTCCCTTTAAAATGTTCACGTAACTTCCACCTGACCACGTGCTATAGGATATCCACATTCTTCGCCACCTCTGCAGCCGTGGAACCGTCCCGCGTGTGACAGCGGGGCAGTGGGCAAGGAACCGTTGAGAAGGGCAATGACTTCGCAGGGCTGCTGCCGACCGGCGCATGTACTGCTCGGACCCATGCAGTCACTCATCACAACAAAGGAGGGGGTGCCACGTTGAGTTCAGCAGCTGTGATCTTCATACCGTCACGTCTCTGGCTGGCAGCACGCCGCGAGGCCTGTCCATCTTTAGAGATGGAAATGCCATGTGTGAGAATTATGAGGTTTCTGAGGTTTGGGGATTAGCAGAAGAAGGAACTAATGTCACTGTCCTCTTGGTACTCTGGAACAATCTGGTCTGAAGTTCCTATTTCTGGGTCGACGTAGCCAGGTTGCAAGACAGACTCAAACCAGGGATGGAGTAAGATCTCGGGAGCAGTGAGTCTCTCGGAGGGCTCTCGTCGCAGGAGGCTGCGAATGAGGCACCGAGCTTTGGGGGAAATGTGGTCAGGAATGCAGAACTGTCCACGGCGGATTTTGGAGAAGAGGGCACTGGGATCTGAGTCATGGAAGGGGTAGCGGCCCACCAAGAGCGTGTAGAGCATCACCCCGAGGCTCCAAACATCGGCCGCCTTTCCGGAGTAGGTCCCCGTGGTGTTCAGAATCTCAGGGCTCACGTAGGCCGGGCAGCCGTGTTTGTCTGATAGAGCATCGTCTTCCCCCTTGATGATATGCGTGTCTTCTAGACTTTCCAGTCTGAGCTGGCTTCTGCGGGAGAGGAAACAAACTATTACTTCCAGATCAGCTGCTATGAAAAACAAAGCCTTCTCTATAACAGCACCCACAGGCACTAAAGGCAAAGACCCCTTCATCCAGTAAGCAGTGCCCTGCAACCTCCCAGGACTCAGGATTTCACAAACCAATACAAACTACAATAAACATTTGCAAAGTATCGAGAGAGAGAGAGAGAGAGAGAGAGAGAGAGAGCGAGCCTGGGGTGGAGGGTATGATGCAAAGCCCCAAATACTATTCATTATGCTAGAGCTTAGAAGAGATATCCTAATAGGGTTACACAATTTACAAAGTTCACATTGCAGAAGTGGGAACTTGTCTTAGGGGAATGCTGACATTTTCTACAAAGCTTTCAGGGAAGAACAGTATATCCTACTTCTTCTGTGGGGGCGGGGGTAGCTGAGCATCTGACAGGCCCATCTTATTCTTATCACGCCCCTGCGGGCTCCTCGGGCCCCTACTCTGCACTACAGAACATGGGCCCCAAGTCATGCTTGGGGTATTATGCTCACGTTGTCAGACATTTACACACAGAGGGAACCCCGTCCACCTGGGCCCAGGCCGGGGTAACTGCGATGCGCAAGGCGCCAGGAATGTTAATTACACTTACTGGGGTGTTTTATAGGAGCCAGATTTCAGGGATGCAGGGCCTACGAACATCCGTACCCAACAACACCTGAGCCTCTTCCTTCTACGTTGGGGGCTTATCTGTCCAGGCAGCCACTAAAGTCTGAAAAAAATCTTTTTGGCAAAGCCTCTCCTCTGACGCTGCAGGGGCCTCCTTATTCGGACCCAGCCGCCCACGGTTCATGGGTTCCTCCAAAACCCAGAGGCACGTGGGGAACCTCTATCATCTGGTAGCAGACTGTGGTCCTCCCTGCTTCTCTGAAATAGCCCTGTTTCAGTAAGCCACTGGTTGTGAAGCCAAATGCAAACATTCGGTACTGGCTAATGGGTCAATTTCTTTTCCTCTCAAAGGTCTGGCTGTTTTTTTTTTTTTTCTTCCTGCCTTCCTGTTCCCTGGAGTGTAGTATACATGTGCTAACTTCAGTATGTCCTCAGCCTGACCTCCCCGTCGTTATGTAAAATACCCATTGGTTCTGTAAACGGAAAATATGACTCAACCCACACTGTCTGCCCCTGATTGGCTGCCGTAGTACTAAAACCCTGCACCTGTGCTGGTTACACGAATAGCGTCAGCCTGCCATTGCTTAACCCTCGGGTTGCCAAACTCCGTGCACATGACACTCGCCTGTGCAATGCGGATTTCAAAAGCTAGTAAGGAGGTGTGTAAGGCATGTTTCAGAAAATACATCAACATATCAAAGGAGCATGTTCCAGGAATTGGAAACTTCTCCATTGCAAACGCTTTTCTTTTCTTTGCTAATCGGTGTGTTCTAATATGTATTGCAAGGTCAGATATAAAGCTTTGCTTTACGGTAACTTAACCCTGTACTCTTTGCTACGATCTGGAGGTGAGGGTAAAAACGCACAGGTCGGGGCAGCCCCACGTGAACAACTACAAGAAAATAATGCACACTCCTCCACAATTCCACAAAGGTGTATTGCTATTACTCTTCCCGCAGGGGATGTGGCCCACCTCTTAAAATCAGGTAAGGTTTATTTCCTGCAGCTTCCTGAATTCCCTCGCCTGAAACCTCAACTCAGAATCTTAATGCCTCATTATTCTCTTATCAAGCTCATCCTGTCCTTTAGGAGGGAAGTCATGATCTATATTTAGCAACCGATCCAGCCAACATCCATGTATTATTCAGTGTGGCTATTTTCTGAAAATGTATCCAAACAAGAGGTCTAGAAAGTCACCAGGGAATGTGAAGAAAGTATTGGGGGCCGGCCTGAGGTGGACAGGAATATGATACAAAGAAGGAGGGCAGAAGAGTGCAAATACCACGGTTCCGTTCTGTGATACTGTCTAGGTACCAAAAAAAAAAAAAAGAAAAAAAAAGCTCCCCACTCGGTATAAGTGAGGATTTGAGACCTTCCTTTAGGCATCAGTGTTGTGAAGGACGGGTTGACCGTTTGTACCCCAGAAGAACTGAGCTTTCTGAACACAATGGGGAATAAACTTGATCCTGGAATAAACCCCTCCTGGAAGTGGGGAGGGCATCCTGTCCTCATGTGACATCCCACAGAAAGAAGCACCAAAGTGTCCCCGGGCCACATCCACGGGAGTGCCGAATAAACCATCCTTGGCCGTGGCTCCTCGGGAAAGGACTTCTAAACACTGGTTCTGGGACAACTGAGCCCTTGGCTTTGGTGTGAACCAACGCTCCGCACCTAAACTGCTCAACCTGCCCCGAAAGGCCAGAGGAGGAGCCGCGGAAGCTGCTCACCTCTCCTCCGTGGAGAAGACGAATTTCCTAAGTTTCAGGTCCCCGAGCACGATGGCCGACTGGTGGCAGTGGGCAACAGCGGCAACGATCTGCTTGAAGAGCTGGGCAGCCTCCTCTTCCCGCAGCCTCTTCCGGCTGCGCACATAGGAGTGCATGTCCCCAAAGTCCTTCTCAAAGAACACATAGGCCTTGGTTTCCCCAAGGATCACTTCCACGATGCCGGTGATATTCCTGTGCGACGGCAGCTGAATGTAAGGCCTGATTTTGTCCTGGTAGTGTTTAATGGGGAACACCTGCAGAGAGAAGTGGACCCCCCTCATTTAGAGGCTGGGGGAGCAGAGGCTGTCGCCTGAATCCCAGACTGCAGCTCTCAATCTTTGGCTTTCGGTCGACAGTAAGTCTCTCCTCACTGACAACCCTATATCTCTGCCGCCCCACCTTAGGCAGCCCAGCTGCCTCTAACACCCCAAACCGGCACCACCGGGGCTCTGAGCTAGCAAATAGCCAGGGGGCTACTATATGGATGGTTTTAAAGAACTGCCTTCTATACGTTACCTCCTTTCATGAAGCCACCCCCCCCTCCCGGGGAGAGCTTACTAAAGCCCCCACCCTCGGTGGCCCTGCCTTGTTTGCAGACGAGGCTGCTGGAAGTAGCAGATAGAAGGTCCCCCCCCAGGGGGGGGTGCATGACCTCCTGCAGAGCCGAAGCTCTCAGGACAGAGAGCACAGAAAGTGGGGACTCTGCAGTGGAAGGAGGGGCTGGGGAACATGCAGATCTGTCATCGGCCACAAGAAACAGATGACTCGCAGAAAGACTGTGACAACACAGCCTTAAACAATCTGTCTATAGTCCGACGCAGGTGTAAGCAGCCTGGAGTTAAAATTGTCACAGGAGAGATATGGGATGTTCTCCCTGGTTTTTGCATTTGTTTATCTCCCCCCAACCCCCACCCCCGCGGGAGGGGAGGCAGCTCCCACCCCCACCTTCACCAGGGAAATGGGCAGTACCTCCTCTCAGAAACTAACCGGTCTCTTTAAGGGCCTTTTGTTTGGTCCGGTTACTCATATCCTAGACTCAACTGGAAACGGTGACACATGGGCTGTCACCATCTGGATTCAGCTATTATCTGCTCAGAGGAACTGGAAGGGGTTGCACAATGGCCAGACCCACCCCACCTCGGAGGCCTGGCTGCCCTGGCCCCGGCTAGAAAAATCTCTCTGGCGCCCCCCCTTACACCCCGCCCCCCACGCATATCTTCCCCAAACCGCTGGAAGAAAAGCTTTCCCCCCCTTTAAACTGGGCTGGAGCGCGCCTTTGAAATTTCATTCAGGTCGGACAGTAGGTGGCAGCAGCAGGCCCGGGGAGGGGGTTGGGGGCGAGGGTGGAGTTCAGGTGAGTTGCGGAGAACCCAAGAGCGACTTTAACTGAGGGGTGACCCTGTGTTTCGGTTGAAAGGGAGCAGCCCGAAGGCTCCTTGGGAGATGTCTGAGACGGGTGTCAGGCCCGCAAAGCCTGGGCTGTGGGAATGTTCCGCGTCTAGGGGCGCTGGAGGAGCACGCGGAGGATCCCGTTTCCAGGAGTTGTGTGTCCTCCGGGATAGACTCTCTCAGGTTCAAAAGAAAGTCGCTGGCCGCAAAATAAAGACATGAATGGAAGCGAGGGTTCCTAGCCGGTTCCAGCCGGGCTTTCCAACATTAATGCGCCGCGCAAATCCCCCGCCCTGGCTGGAAGATCGCTTCAGATCTGCTCTCTGGGGAGAACGAGGTTCTCATCCCGGCGCGGGTTCAAGCCGGAATCCCCAAGACCCAAGCCTGACACGGTCTTCCCACCTCCTCACCACCCACAGCCGAGCCCAGGTGCCTTGGAGCCCCGGGAGAGAGCTGCCAGCTGCTCCAAGCTCCAAGAAGGCACCCACTGAAGGGCGTCCTTCCAGGACGAGGGGCGGGGGGAGCCAGGAGAACGAGAGAAGGGGAATGGCATGGCCCTGGAATCCATTTCAATTCCACAACTTATTTGGAACTCCGTGCGCTAAAGTGGGCGCTAAGCAAAGAACAGAGATAAAGCCACCGAACACCGCACTTCCTCTTGCCTGCCGAGCCCCCATTCCACCCCTCCATCCGAAATCCCTCAATCCCCCAAAGGGTGTGAACCTGGCCAAATGCCGCCCACCCCGCTCAGGTCACCGCAGGTGGCACCTGGGGCCCCCGGCACCGGCGAGCGAGATCCCAAGCACCTTTGCCGGCCACCGCGGCCCCGCAACCCGACGGCGGGTCCCGACCCCCGGGCGCCTACCTTGCAGCGCAGCTCCCGGCCGGTGTGGATGCACAGCGCCCGGGACACATGCTCGCGCTCCGCCAGGGGCAGCAGCAGGTAGTCTGCGATGCGGCTGGGCCCCGGCGCGCTCCCGGAGGCGCCGCCAGCCCCCGGCGCGGCGGGCGGCGGCTGCGGACTGCAGGGCGAGCCGGGCGGGCTGAGGTAGTCCGGGGGGTTCGAGCACTCGGAGAGGCGCGGGCACTTGGCGGCCACCGCCGCCGCATCGTCCGCGTCCAGCAGGCGTTTGGCCGGGGCGCCCCGGGCGGCCGGGAGCAGCAAGGCCGGGCCTCGGGGCTGCGAGGCGCCGCTCATGGCAGAGCGCACAGGACCGACCCGCATCCCGTCCCGGGCCGGGGCGGCCCCGGCTTTGTAGGTCCCGGGGTCGGCGCGGGAAGGCGCTGCGAGCTCGGTGCCGGCGCCGCGACCCACTCCAGCGGGCTGGATGGACTTTGCAGACGGAGCTCGGCTCAGCCCCCACGGGGGGCGAGGCAGGAGCCGCTCCCGGGCGCTCGCGTTGAACGCGGGAAGCACGCTGGCCGCGCGTCCGGAAGGGGCAGAGGCCGGCTGGGGTCCCGGGATCTCCGCGGACACCCGCTCGGGACTCCTGGCCGGAGGTGGCTGCCGCTATTGTTATCGAGGCCGCCGAGAGTCCCGGAGGCAGAGGCGGCGGCGGCTGGTGTTCCCGACGTCCCGAGCCGCGAGCGCAGGATTCCGCAGGCTCGCCAGAGCCGCGGAGCAAATGCACTTCCCAAAGCCCGAAGTCCCGGAGAGAAAGCCGGAGCAACTTTTCCGCGGCGCTCGGGATCCTGCGCGCTCCTGGGCTCCCGGCGTGTGTGTGAGCGAGCGAGACGCGCTCGGAGAGAGTGACTGAGTGTGAGTGAGTGTGTGCGCCGCACCGATCCCGGCCAGTGCACTCCTCCTTCTCCTTTTCCTCCACCTCCTCCGCCTCTCGGTGACTCACGCTGTATACACACACACACTCACAGGCCGGGCTGTGTAAACAGTTGGGAAGCCGGGTTGAGCAATGAGGTGGCTGCGACGACTCGGGCCCTGCCGACCGGCGAGCAGTCACCGAAGCTGAGGGAGGAGACCGGGGCAAGGGCGGGGGGGTTGGGGGGGAGCGCGGAGAGGAGGTGGAGCTGGGTCAGCGGGGGCAACGGGGGTGGCCCGGAGGCCGGGGATGCTCCGGGCTGTGCGCGCTCCGGCGCAGGTGGTGTGTCCCGAGCCGTCTGGGACGCGCGCACACGCCCCCCGGGCTGGGATGGGCTGAAGGCGGCGCGCGCCCTCCCGCAGGCCCCGGGGCTCGGCGCTAGCAGCCGGAGGAGGGGGCGGAGGAAAAGTTCCCGTGACGTCAGGGTCCCGGGGAAGTGGGCGGGAGGGGCGGGGCCGCGGGGGGCGAAGCTACCGCTGATTGGTGCGCGCTCCTCATTCACACCGAGCACAATGGGCTGCGGGCGCGCGCACCACTGCTCTCGGCCCCAGCAGTTCGGTGCAACGGGACGGTTACGCCGTTTGCCCCAGGGATCCCTCCACCGACGCGCGCCTCGAGACCTCGGATTGGAGCCGTGGGCGCCGCCCAGGCCCGGCTGCCGCCGGAGGAAGGGAGGATAGGAAAGGTGATGAATTCCAATCAGTCATTCACCCCCACGCGGTAGTTCCGGGGAAGACCTGTGCGTGGTAGTGGATGTGGCTTTTTTTTTTTTTTTCCCTTTTCCTTCCCCCTCCCAGCTCTAATCCCCAGCGTCTGTTCGCTTCCACAAATAGAACCTTCTGTTGGATGAAATAAAAGCAAACACTGGGCCTTCTGCGCTGCCTCCACCTCCACGCCCCTCCCGCGCCTGCCGCCCTCCCGGATTGCACGGAAATAGCTTCTCCAGGCTCCCCGGCCGCCCCTTCGCGGTGACTCGCAGAAAGAGCTTCCTGAGCCGGGGCCGGTGGGAAACAAAGGATGTGGGGAGCAGGCGGAAGGGGCCCACGTGGCTGCCGCCAGATTCCTACCCCCACCCCGGCCTCCGCACGCGCAGCAGGGTCTGGGGCCCCAGTGCCAGCCCCGGTTCCCTGGTGGGCGGGTAGGGGAGTAGAAGTCATTGTGGCCACCAACTATGATACTGCCTACACCCGGACATCCCTGCCAGGTTGTGTGCGTACATTCGTGCAGCGTGATTTGGGTGAGCATGAAATGTGTGCCAGACCCTGCACCAAGAAACGTCCATGAGAAAATAACTTAAAATCGGCTGTTTTTTTCTTTCTTGAGAGAAACGGTCAATTTGGAATCTCCGGACAACCCCAACAACAGAGATAACTGTTTCATAGAGGCTCTGCACTCCTGCTTAACGCTTAATTTTCTAAAACGAGGTGGAACCCCAAGGATAAATTCGTTTACATATTAAATCTCCATTCATTCAACAAACACTAATTAAGCATCTACTAAGGGCCAGACGCTGGGGATTGGAAGTTGGAAATGCAAATAATAACTGCTCACGTTGATTGAGGTCTGTAATGTGCCGGCTACTCTTCTTAGCACTTTACGCATAATACCTCACTTTGGTTTTACAACCGGCCTGTGGGGTTATTTTTTGCCCCATTTCATAGAAGAAGCCTTCGAAGATTTAAAGTTCCCGGCTGGGGTGGAATAGCGAGTGAGTGGTGGAGCTTTCAGGCTCTTAGGCACTCATGGGGACCCAAGAGAGATTACAGTGTGTTTGGGAGAAAAGAGCACTAGGGAGGAATGCCAGTTAGAAGGCAGCGTTTTACCTGGGGGATGTGTGGGACTGTGGGATCCTTGCTGGGGGAGGGGCTTGGTATGAATGGTGCTCGTAGGGGAAGCAAAGCGTCTCAGAGAGGGTTGCAAGGGTGGTGGGAGCTGAGCCTGCAGAAGTCGGGAAGGGCTCCAGTGCCGCGTTGAGGATGTTGCCCTTGGTCCTGTGGCCAGGACAGAGCCTACCTGAGGTTTTCCTCCTTTCGGTTTATTCTGTGCGGGTATTTAAGATCCACTGAGCTACCAGCTGGGCAACTGTACCTGGATGACAAACTCAACATGAGCCAGCAGCGCCTTCCTTTAGGGGTACACTTCCTTCTCTGTCTCCTAAGAGAAAGCGTCACCAGCACCCACCGTCTGGGGCACTCACTTCCCCTTGAATGTGCCCTTTTCCCACCCCCGCACCGCCCCAGCCAGTCTCTGGGGCCATCCTAGACCTCTGTGAGCCATCCCCTGCCCTCCCCTGCGCAGCGCTCTGGGGCTGCCCCCGGCAAACTGGTTCCCATGCTCTCTTGCCACCTACATCCCGCCCGGTTTCCCAGTGGAAGGTCCTAGGGGGAGATGGGAAGGTGGGGAGCTGCTACTGCCTCCCTCTCTCCCTGACCAGCTCCCCCGTGGCTCCAGCCCCACCTAGGCAGCCCTCCTTACGGCTATTGGGATGTGCTGCCAAATCCCCCTTCTGGATCGAAGGATTTATTCCTCCAGTTGCTGGGATTGCCTTTTGGGAGCCCCTTTTGAAAATTGCCTTGACTAAGAAGAGCTACCTTGCCCAAGGTCACACTCCCTTCCCAAGAGGTCTCTATCCAGTGGTTGCAGTAAAAGGGTCCAGCCTCCTTGCCCCAACTTGGTTGAACTCTGAAGGGCCCCCGGCTTGATGGTCATCTGAGGCCGTCCGGGAGACAGCACTCAGCCCGGCTTTTCCCTCTACCCAATCCTGTTCGGTCCCTTCCCTTCCAAGAGCATTTCCTGAGAAGCCTCCCGCTGCTAGTCTCCATCTCTGACTCTGCTTCTGCAGGAACCCATCCTTGGCGCCCCTCCCTCTTCACACTCTAGGGACTCTGGCTCCTGGGATCAAATGCCACCTCTTTGGTCCCCCCAGGCCTCCAGCGGCGGCAGCTTCCCCATACTGCTCATCTCGGGTTGCCCCCCCAACACGCACAAACCTTGTTGTTCCCTTCTTCCAAAACTTTTGTAACTAATTCTCCACCGTTCATTTTTTCCAGGGAACAGCCTGGCCTGTTGCATTTCCCAGCTAGACCCCGATGGAGACCAACCCTATACTTGTCCCGTGCCCATCCCCTCCTCCCCACTCTACAACCCTTGTTCAGGACCTCCCCCTGGGTTCCTGCAGTAAGCTGCCTACTGGGTCAATCGGTCATCCCTTCAACAAACAGTGAGCACCCGCTCTGCCAGCACACCTGTGAGGTGCCGATTACAAAGCAAAACGCGCCCTTTTTCCCCTCATCCGTTCCCTGCACACCTCTCAGAGTACTTTTTCTAAAATTTGAATCTGATCGTATCAGGCCCTGGCCTAAACTTCGCAGGGACGCTCAGATAAAATCCAAATGTGTGTGGAAATGCAGGCCCTCTTCTCTGGCCCCACGTCCCTTCCCAGGCACACCTTTTTGTCTCCTGACTGCTATTCTCCCCCTTGTCGGCTCCTGCCAGGGTCCCAAACCTGCCAGGCCAATTCGCTCCTGCACTTTCGCCTGGGCTGATTCCTCTCGAAATTCCCCCAACTTCCCCTGCCAATCTGATAAACTCCTATTCATCCTTCAAAACACCACTCAGATTTCCCCCAGGACCACAGTCAGATTTAAATGTCCTCCCGGGTGCTGTTATGTCCTCCATCCAGCTTTCTTTCGGTGTCCACAGGGCAGGGCCCACGTTTGATTCGGGCCCTACATCTCCGGTCCCCAGCCCAGTGTCCGTTGTAAAGGAGGGGCTCCGTGAGTGTCGAGCAAATGAATGTACTCAGGGCCGAGGGTCACGTACAGGAAGGGTGGGGAGGGAGAAGAGGCATTTGAGCAGAGATGGGGGCTGAGGAATAGGGCTCAGATTTCAGAGTTGAATGTTGAGCCCTGGAAAGCTATAGGATGTGGCAGTTGGGGAAAAGAAAATAGAGCTTGAGCTTTTGGGGCCTCCAGCCTGGATGGCTGGGAGGATGGACATGTACCCTTGATGGGGCTGAGATCAGGTCAGCTAAGGGCCCAAGAAAGCTAAAATTATCTTGATTTCATTGCTGGGCTTTCTGTTGGCAAAGTCTGGACGGACCTTCCATCAGATCTTTTTCAGATACTGATTTGAAGAAGCTCATTATGGGGCCTCAGTTTTTTCACCTTTGAAATGGCATAATAAAGACCTGCTTTTGCTCCCCAGTGAGATTCTTATGGAAACAATTAGGTACCAGGATGTGAAAAGTACTTTTTGAGGTACCTACCCATGCATAAATGTGATTATCAGGCATGGGTATTCCTTGACTTTGAACTATGTTCCTTTAGTCAACGAATGTTCTACAAATATTCATTAAAGGTTTTGCCTTACGCCAGAACTGAAAAAGGCTTCTACTATAAAATCCAAATTGACAAATACAAATATTTGTAAATAAGTAAACAAAAGGTTCATTAGGAAGCAATTCTTCCCATTTTACAGAAGAGTTTACCACATGATGCCATTAGCAAGCTCCTTTGGTGTCTTTTTTATGTGGCTTGGTAACAACGTAGGCACCTTGGAGCAAGAATTCTGGCTGTGCGTGTGCACACACCCAGCCTCAGCACAACACCAAGGGGACACCAGATGCTCAGTACATGGTGAACTGGGGAAAAATTGATTTCCCTCCAACTTTTCAGGAACTCACCTGTTATGTAATATGGGGAAACCTGTATTGATTTTTCTGGACAGGGTTGGGCTCATCATGAGCTCAGGCTCGATTCGTTTTCATTCATGCCCAGGTAGGTGCCTGGCAGCAATACGAGGAAGGGGCTAAGCATTCTGCCATCCCACAATGCTGGGAAGTCCGTGGAGCTGAGACTCCTTGCTTCACAGCCCATGAGGATTCACGGCTAATCACAGGATGCATGATGTTCCCTGACCCAGCAAATGAATAGCAACAAAAAATCAGGACACGTCTAAGGAAGTCAATATTAGTGCTTAAGACAAGGTCCTGGGAGGGGCGCCTGGTGGCTCAGTGGGTTCAAGCCTCTGCCTTTGGCTCAGGTCATGATCTCAGGGTCCTGGGATCAAGCCCCGCATGGGGCTCTCCACTCAGCGGGGAGCCTGCTTCCCCCCCTCTCTCTGCCTGCCTCTCTGCCTACTTGTGATATCTCTCTCTCTCTCTGTTAAATAAATAAATAAAATCTTTAAAAAAAAAGACAAGGTCCTGAGGGTGGCTGGGGGGCTAAGTCAAGTAAGCCTCCGATTCATAATCTCAGCTCAGGACTTGATCTCAGGGTCATGAGCTCAAGCCCCACATTGGACTCCATGCTGGAAGTGGAGCCTACTTAAAAAAAAAGAGAGAGAGAGAGAGAGACAAGGCCCCAAAAGCCTGGCAAAAAATAAACATTTACTAAGTTCCTTCCATATGCTTGACCTTGGCCTAGTCTCGTCATTTGACATTCAAAATAGTCTCTGCCATTAACCTCCCAGTATGAATTTGGGCAGGTAGGTCCCTTCCCCTCTTGGCCCTCACTTTTCTCCTTTTTGGCATGAAGAGGCACACTAGTAGTTTTCAAACTGGATTCCTGGGAACCCCAGAGCTCCCGGCTGGCACCTTAGGAAGAGAACAGGAGCCAATGGGGGATTCCAGGCTACCCATTCCAGGCTTTATTAGATGTTCTATATCATGTTTATTTGGTGACACCTCATTTGAGAAAAGTTTTCCACTGCTTTAGGGAAAACAAGCTTGAAAATCATGGGTCTGACAAATCTCCGAGACCTCGCCCACATCTAACACTGATTCTTTTATTTACTGTTAGGAGTCACAAGGCGGGAGCTCACAGGCCAGATCCAGTCGGCAGCCATGTTTTGTGAGAGGCCCCTGCAGGGACGATACCCCCTTGGGGAGTGAGGCAGGCCCCGTCTCTCTCCCCACAGTCCCTACTGCTCCTTTTGTGGACCACCTGCCACCTCGCATTTCCATTGGCAGGAGTTTGCTTCTTCAGAAATGCTCCCCTGAGATCCTCTCTTCCCGTGAGATCCTCCCCCCAACTGATGGCAGAAAAGAAAGGGGTGCAGAGCCTGGGAGCAGACGTCCCCAATCTAGAGGGAGCGGGGTCATCTAGCTCTGATGGCTGCCCCTCTTTCTTCCGATCCGCCCAGCCCAGAAGACAAAGACCACTGCTGCAAGTAGGCCTTCCAGGGGACAGACCCAGCCGAGCCCGGCCCAGCTGCCAGACAGGTGAGTGAGGCGGCCGGCTCGAGATGACCCTCCAGCCTCAGCCCCCGTGCCTTCCCAGCTGAGGCCCCTGGAACAAGAGCCATCCCCACCGTGCCCTTTCTGAATTCTTGGTCTACACCATGGCTAACCCCCTTAGTTTTAGGGTGGTTTGTTCCCCAGTGATAGAGGACGGAGACAACATTCCAGAACCATTCTGGATAAATCAGGGGGTGTAGGAGGCAGGGACCCACCAGCCCACAGGACACTTTGTAGATGCTAACTAGAAAAAGGCTTCCTGCCCTCTGATTGGGTACCGCCCCACACTGGGGCAGAGGGCTCGGCCTGCCAGGTGCAGGCTGGATGTCACAGCCATGTGATGGGAAGGGAGGCATTTTCTAAACACTCATATAATTGCCCCGAAGTCCCTTCAAACATCTCCCAGGATTTGGGGAGCCCCTGTGCTCAGTCAGACCTTACTACCTCTGTCTCACCAGTGAATCATCTCAACACATAAAATACTCCTTGAAAAAATATATGGGGCACCTGGGTGGCTCAGTCAGTTAAACATTTGCCTTCGGCTCTGGTCATGATCCTGGAGTCCTGGGATGGAGCCTCATGTTGGGCTCCCTGCTCAGTGAGGAGTCTGCTGCTCCTTCTCCCTCTGCCCCTCCCCCTGCTCCTTCTCCCTCTCACTCACTCTCTCTCAAATAAATAAATCAAATCTTTAAAAAATAAATAAAAATTAGAATATATACAAATATGTATATTAAACTATATATACAAAGATACATTTGTACACACACACGGGCCCTACAGCCTGTTTTTTCTCTTTTCTCATGAAAAGAAGCTCCTACCCTACTGATCTAAGCTGTGGTCCACAGGCTATTTCGAGGTCATTCATCCTGCCTCTTCGAACACCCCGTTTTCCCTCACTCGGTGTGAAGCTGCCTGTGCCAAGCCCCTCTCCCTTCATTCTCGAAGGAAGCTGGCCCTGTGCACAGGACCATTTGGGCTTTCCATTTAAAAAAACAAAACCAAAAACACCCCCTCTAGATCCGCGGCTCCTCGGCCACATTCCCGAGAATGGCGGCTGACAGTGAACTGAAGGGCCAAGAGGTCTGGGGGTGCATCACAGCTGGTCTCCCACAGCTGCAGGGCACCTCCGTGGGCCTGGTCGTGGGTGCAGGGAGGGTGGGGAGGCCATGGGAGGCCATGGGAGGCCACAGCTCCCAGGTCTCGGCCCAGACATCTCTTCTCTGGACCTGTGGGCTCAGCAGGAACAGCTGACAAGGGGTCGGCACAGACACTGTAACTCACTTTACCCAAACCTGGAAGACAAAACCAGGCGCCCTGTGAGAGATGGCTGGGGTCACTGTCCACGTGGCCTGGAGGTTGGGGCAACCTCCTTCCTCAGGACAATGCCTGGTCAGAGATGATGTGCTCCTTTGGGGAAGGGAAGCCCCCTGCGCTGATGCTACCAACCCCCCCTACCCCCCGTCACTCACCATGCTCTGCATACATTATCCCCCTGACTCTCACACCAGCCCTGCACATCCACAGCACCACCGCCATTTGCCAACTGAGGGAAGAGCACACCAGAGAAGCTAAGCAACTTCCCCAAGATCACACAGCTGGAAAGATGGGAGCCAGGATTCAAACCCAAGGGTGGCCCGTGTCAGGACACTTACTTTCCTCTTCTTCCTTCTCTCTATCTCCTTCCTCAGGCACTTTGGTGCTCACTTGCTCTCTCTCTCTCTCTCTCTCTCTCTCTTCATCCCTTCTCTTTAAGAGACTCCAATGTCAGTGCCTCTGCTTATACTGTGGGGTGAGATTGCACAGGGCCTCACCTGGTGGTTTGAGGGGATGCCCAGCCTAGCTCATGTAAAACACCATTCCGTTTATCAAAACTTGCTTTAAGATATTTGAAGAACGCTCCTGTTCCGTACACCAGAACGAACCTGGACCGGGGCCCTCGAAGGACTCTTTATCCTTGGCCAGAGTCATTCATCAGTGGGCCCACATTTCCCGAGCCTCCTGCTATGGGCCCAGCATCCGGTTAGACACCGGAAGTAGGGAGCAGCCCCGTCCCCAGCGAAGCCCCAGCAAAATGGGGGGAGGAGGGGACAGAGTACTGAACATGAGCAGAATGAAGGAAATACTACAAGAGGGACATGCAGGAAAGAGAGAGGTCAGTTTTGCCAGAGGGCTCTGCAGGCCAGACTCTGGAACCCGAACTTGTCCTTGGAGAGGGTGGGTGCCCAGCAGAGGCAGACTCACTGGAGCGGGGTTCCCGGAACTTGATGTATGTGTGAATGACGTTGATAAAGGCAGGCCCCCAGAGACCAGGATGTACACATCAGCAGATCAATGAAAACATTCGCTCTGCCTAGATGAGCCACCCACAGGAAGCCACATTATCGGAAGGCGGCGTGCACTGACAGAATCCACGACAGGGACTTGGCAGCCGTCAAGAGGTCTATTCCAGGCCAGTAGCTTGAAGCCGTCTCTGACCCCACAGGGAACGTCTTCAGGAAACACTTGTCATCACGTCGGCTCTGGCAGAGCTCCCTCTGCCCTTACAGGGCAAGGCCGGTAGTTAGGGCAAAGCTCTGCGGCTACAACAAAGAGCCCAAGGTGGTTTGAAGAATCCAGAGCCTGCTTCTCTCCCCGTACCTTCCTAAGGAGAGTATTCCCGACTGACAGAATCGGGAGACAGTGGCCTTCTCCATGTGGAGGTTCCTACACCTCATCCACACGGGGTTCCTGTCTCAATCACCTCAGGTTCCAGCCGGCTGGAAAAAGACGAGAGTCTGATGGAGGCACACCCACCTCAGCCTGGAAATGGCGCCTCTGCCCTCCGCTCTTATCCACGTGCCACTGCGGAGAATTCGATCACATGGCCACACCCAACACCCAGGCAAGCTGGGAAAGGTGTCCGGCCAGGCACACAGCTCGTTGGAAAGAGGAAGTACAGGCAGACGCCCACCCGTCTCTGCTTCAAATGGCAATCAGGAAGTTGGCAGGTGGCACCCAAACCTTCACTTACCTCATCTTACACCCAACGGACAACTTTGGGCAGATTCCAGGGTTGGCTGATTCACCAGCTCAACCAAGGACAGTTCCAGGTCCCCATCCCCTTGTGGGCTCCACCCTCAGGCTGGTTTCAGCATGGCCGCAGCAAGCCCAAATACCACAGCCCTGTATGACAATTCTCGAAGGAAGAGGAAAGCATCTCTCCCTGTGCTAACCTTTAGGGGAAAAGAGAATTTCCTCAGAGGCCCCTTCCACAGCGCCCACAACAGACATCCTTTCTTACCATTGGCCAGATATAGGTCACATGCCCACCTCTTAACCAATGACCGACATCAGGAGCTGAATTGTGTCACCTCCAGATTCACCTGTTGAAATCATAACTCCCAGGACCTATGACTGGGACTGTATTTGGAGATGAGACCTTTAAAGAGGTATTTAAAATAAAATACCTTTAAAGAGGTATTTAAAATAAAATGAAGTCGCATGGGAGAGCCCTAATCCAAGATGGCTGGCGTCCTTTAGGAAGAGGAGATCAGGACACAGATAACAAACATTCCTAGGGACACCCATGTGAGGACATGGCAACCACCGGAAGGCCAAAAAGAAGTCTCAAAAGAAACCAGCCCTGTCAGCACTTTGATCTTGGACATCCGGTCTCCAAACCCTGAGGAAAGAAATTTCCATCATCTGAGGAACCCAGTCTGTGTCGTTTTGCTACAGCAGCCCTAGCTAACTGATACGGCTGATAATCGGAACAGATTGAACCAGGCCAGTCCGGGGGTGCAATCAGTGCCCGGGAGAGGGAAGTCGGGGTTCCAAAGAAGGAAGTTGAGAGGATGGATACTGAACACACACGAGGCAATGCTAATGATAGACGGTATGGCTGCCCTTAGCCCCACGCATGTTGCTTGGTGATGCTTCTCTGACCAGAGCCCCCTTTCTGCTCACAGTGGCCCATTCCTAGTCTCCAAAGAGACACCAGCCAACAGTTTGACTAGCTTCCTGCCCACCAAGGTACCTTCGCTCTCCAGATCACCTTGCTAGGACTTGGGGGGCCGCACGGTCTGTCCTCTGGTCTCTACCACGGAACACCAGTCCTGCTTGCATTCTGTCAACCTCATTTCCAAGTTCGTGGGGGACAGTGACATCTTTCACCGTTGGTTCTGGGTTGTAATATTCATCGATCTCCAGGATGTAAGTAGCATTCTCAGGAACCCACAGGAGGTCTGTGAGCATGGAATGCGGACACTCACTGCTGCTCAGGGACACCTCCCCCTTGCCTTCAGGGATGACCATCATCTGAGACTCCACATCCCCAAATGATGTTTGTGGGAAAATGATCCATGGGGTAGGAAAGGGTTAAAAATGTTTTGCGAGCCCTCATAGGAACAAACAGAGGGCATGGGAAAATCCCCAGGGTGCCGCATCCTGGAAGGAACCCTCTTCTTCACTGTTCCCAGGCTGTGAGAATAAATACCACCCTAAAGAATAGAGAGCAAGTAGGGCTCAGCCGGCCCAGGAGGGAGAGGACGCTCACCACCCCGGGCCCCCTCCCGCATGCACCTCTGTACAATCCTTCCTCTGTTCCCTGAGCTCTGCTTCCCTCAGGGTCCCATCCAAGCCCGAGTCATGATAAAGGCCACCATTGATGGGCACTTCCTCTGCACCAGGCACTGGGCTGGGTCCTGCAGACCCATTTTCTCATTGAATTCACACCACTGCCCCCACAGACTTAGTGGGCGTAGTTCCGTCCCAAAAAGGAGGTTCATGGAGGTCAGAGGAACCGTTTCAAGGTCACGGTGGCAGGGCCCAAGTGACTGAAACTGTGGATTTTCCACAGTGCTTCTGGGGTCAAACAGGCCAGACAGAGTCCCAGAGTAGTAATAACAACAGCCATGGCTAACCCTTTACTGAGGACTTCATTAGAAAGGGGAGGTCCGATGAATCTTGGAACACTGAAAAAACAAAATAAAATTAATTAATTAAAATTAAAAAAAAAAAGTGCGGGTCCCTACGCACGTTGACCTCCCTGTGATATGGGGCTGAGTTTCTGCTCCCGTTGGGCTCAGAGAGGGTGTATAACTTGCCCTGTGCCGGACCCTGAGCCCCTTGGGGTGGGATGGGGTTGCGGGGGCTGCTGCCCAATTCGTTCCTGCCCACCCCCACCCCCACACGCCCCGGTCTGGCTTTGGCTTCCTGAGTCTCTTCGTATCCCCCGGAGGACTAGTACTTTGCGGGGGGCATTTGGGATAGACTCGAGGTCCCCCCCCCCGACCCCGGTCCCTGCTACAGGCATTTCTGGGTGGTGGGAAAGGGAATATCTATCCTCTTCCCCCGGGTGCCCTACCTCCCGTTGGCCACTGAGCCCGCACCTGGACGGGGAAGAGGATAGAATGGCGCTTTTCAGACAGTTTTCCTGACGCAATAACCATTGCTAAACTCTCGCATCCCTGAGCGTTTTGTGGACGGTGGTGATTCTGAGCAGCAGCAGGAAACCCCAGGCTCCCCCAGCTGCCAGGACAAGGCCCTGAAGGTCAAACGCTAGTCCAGAGAATAGTCACCCGGGCTGGACGTTAGAAAAGCAACAGGAACGACCTCACAGTTGATCCAACTCGTCCACACCCCTAACTGCATTCGATCAACGAAATCCTCTCGCCTAGGAGGGCCTAACTCCAGTCTCCACTGACAGATGACAGAACTGATTTGCCCAAGGTCACGGAATGAGTAAAGGGCAGAAAGGAGGTGCAAATCTGACTTTCACACTTGCGGTCTCCTGCTCGTTTCGCCACAGCTGGGGGCCGAGCTGGGGGCAACGGGTGATGCTGTCTAGAGGGTTCAGAGGCCAGCGGAGGCATCAGAGAGAGTACAAGACCAGGGAACCCTCAGCCAGACGGACCAAAGTGCAAACCTTGGGCCTGCAGCATCGGGCGAGTTACCTCCCCTGAGCCGACTTCCCTCCTCCGCAAGCGAGCGGGGCTTGTGGTTAAGAACTTGAGCCCTGGAGTCTGAACGCCTGACTTTTCATCCTGGCCCCGCTGCTTACAGCCTGTGTGACCTTGGACGAGTCTCTGTTCACACCTCTCTGAATTCAGTTTCCTTGTCTGTCAAACGAGCATTTAAAAACCCACCTACGGCTTCCTGTGAGAATTTCCTGTGCTGATAATGCAAGTAAGTCTCCCAGCGCAGGCTGGGGCCCTGGGAAGCAGTCAGCAAATATTAGCCAGTAGTACCACCTGCAAAATAGAGAACAAAAGAGCTTCTGCCTATTAAAGGGGAGAGCACGGTCCTGGGGTGCGTGTGTCTCTGTGTGAGTCTGTGTGTGTTTCTGTGTGACTGTGTGTGTCTGTGCATGAGTCTGTGTGTCTGTGTAAGGAAGTGCGGGGGATTTCTCCACAGATTGAATTGGAACCTTCTAGAAAGCAGGAGAAGGGGACCCAGGCTGGCCCTGCGCCTGCTTTGGGAGGTTTCCCTCTGAAACAACCACCTGGCCTTCACCTGTGTGCTCTATCAACTCTTCCCTATGAGTCGAGTGCTACGTTGTTCCAGCCACTTCTTGGTCCGGCAACAATTCCCTTGGGAGACCAACCCCAAGCTGGAAACCTTCCTGGCCGGAGTAGTGAAAGGGCAAAATGTAAGCACACATGGGCCTCAGAGTTTCGTAACTGCCGTGAGTCACCCTTCTTCACAGAAGACATGGCGAAGGGACAAGAGCTCCATGTCTTATCAGTGAGGCTGGGCCCAAGTGCCTCTCAGGCATTCCTCAGCTGGGTCCTTTCCATGCTCTCTCTCCCCCGGAGGCATGTCCCCTCGGTGTTCTGCCGATGCCGTGTCCGGCTCGAATGGGGAAACAGAACGTGATCGGGTCAAACATCGTTTCTGTCTTCTTGTTTCTCGGCTGTCCCCGATCCTTTTCCAGCGGCCCCAGAGGCCTGGCAACTTGCTGTGTGCATTCATTCGAAGTTCTTTTCTTCTTTGAAGTTTCTATTTAAATTCCAGTTAGTTAACATGCAGTGTAATATTAGTTTCAGGTACTCAATATAACGATTTAGCAATTCCATATATCACCCTCATTAGAAAATTTTTAGTCTGAAAATAACTAGAATTATAGTGTCATAACAAATGAGGGTTGATTTTCTCACATAAAAAGAAATTCAAAACTGAATAAAAACTGTTGTGGTTTTGGCAGCACAGTGATGTCAAAGCCAATCATATCATGGTTCTGTTTGTTTTACCTCAAGGTTGCAAAATGGCTGCTACAGCTCCAGATAATCGTATCTATTCTCAAGGCAGAAAGGGAGAGAAAGGCACAAAATAATGGCATTATTAGCATCCATCCCTGCATTAGTCAGTCATTTACTGTTGCATAAAATACCACTGCAAAACATAGTGACTCAAAAGAACAATTATTTATTAGTTCATGACTCAGGATCAGAGTTTGGGCTGGGTTCAGGTGGCAGTTCTTCTTCTGGTCTAGTGGGCTCCCTCATGTGACAGCAGTCAGGTGGTGGCTCAGGAGGGGCTCTATCGTCCAAGATAGCTTCACTCACATGTCTGCTACGTGATGCTGGCCCCCGAAGATATGATGACAGAAGCAGAGTAATGTCATTGCTGGAAGGGACCACTAGCCAAGGAGCGTGGGTGGCCTCTACACGCTGGAATCGTCAAGGAATGGACTCTTTCCTAAAACTTCCAGAAAGAACGAATCCCGCCGAAACCCTGATTTTACCCCAGTTAGACTCATTTTGGATCTCTGACATCCAGAACCAAAAGGTAATAAATTTGGGTGAAGTCGCTGCCTTGGGGGTATTTTGTTATAGCAGCAAGAGCAAACTATCTCCCTCTGATGCTCTCTCGTTCTCGAAGGTCCCACTGCCTGATCTTGTAAAGATATATTGGAACACGGGCACCCATTCCTTCCTGTATATCTATGTCTGCTTTCATGCGACAGCAGCAGAGTAGTGATGGACACTGTATGACCCACGAAGCCTAAAATATTTACTCCCTGGCCCTTCACAAAGAACGTTTTGCCAGCCCTTGCTTGAGGAGGCTAGCCGGGGCCTCCTCGCGTGGTGGGTTCAGGCGAGCAAGATAACAAGAGTTTGCTTCAAAGTTCTTGGACGTTCAAAGGCTTGGAAGTCCCACAATGTCATTGCCTCCCCATTTTGGTCAAACAAAGCAAGTCCCAAGGCCAGTCAGAGAGGTCAGTAATAAATTCCACCTCTTAATAGAGGAACAGAGGGTCACACTGCAAAAGAGTGTGTGTACAGGAGCTCTTATTGTGGCTGTGTTTGCAGACCGCCTCAGAGCCCCCTTTTATCAGGGGATCAAAGCCTCCCCACAGACTCCCCGCCAGACAGCCCTACAATCTCAGCGGCCAGGACAGCGGAGCTGAGCGGGGAGCGAGGAAAGCAACAGTGGGATTATCATGACTAGTTTAGGCCGAGAGTGATCCACACCGCTTGGCAGGCAGGCTCCGTTCTCCAGGAAGGGGGAGTCGATGCCGAGGGGGCTCTGAGCAGAGCTTGTCCTACCTGTGCTGTCTGGGTGGTCCTGAACGTCCCGAGTTCGCTCACGCCCCAAATACACATCCAAATACCAAGAACCTGCTCTGGGCCCACTTCTGAATAGGGTTGGTGTAGGGGAAGGTGGTGTAATCCCTGTCCTCAAGGGGGCCACAGGCCCCCCGAGAAATTCTCCCCCATGGCCAAGGAAGGTCTGCACAAGGATTTTCACTGCAGCCCTATTTTTAGAAGTTAAGGGAAAGCACACACCAACAGAATAGGATAAAGAAACTCGTTCTGGGGCGCCTGGGTGGCTCAGTTGGTTAAGCGGCTGCCTTCAGCTTGGGTCATGATCCCAGGGTCCTGAGATTGAGTCCCACATTGGGCTCCTTGATCGGCAGGGAGCCTGCTTCTCCCTCTCCCTCTGCCTGCCTCTCTGCCTACTTGTGCTCTCTCTCTCTCTCTCTCTGACAAATAAATAAGTAAAATCTTAAAAAAAAGAAAGAAAGAAAGAAAGAAACTCGTTCTATGATGGGCACGTTTATAGTAATTAAAATAAATGAACCAAATCCTCACACATCAACCTGAATAATTCATGAGTGCATCTGACCTGAAAAAAGCAAGGTGCCAAATACTGTGTGGTGTATGGTATCATTGATGTAAATTGCAAAACATAAAAACAATGGTATAAGTTGCTTTTGGAAAAAGAGGAGGTAGTCAAAAGATGTGCACAAGCGGGGGGAGAGGAGATGGGAATGTAGCTGAAGGGCTAATATTTTATCCCTTTTAAAAAACTGGAGAGAGGGGGCGCCTGGGTGGCTCAGTCATTGGGCGTCTACCTTCGGCTCAGGTCATGATCCCGGGGTCCTGGGATCGAGCCCCGCATCAGGCTCCCTGCTCTGCAGGAAGCCTGCTTCTCCCGCTTCCATTCCCTCTGCTTGTGTTCCCTCTCCCGCTGTGTTTCTCGCTGTCAAATAAATAAAATCTTTAAAAAAAAAAAAACTGGAGAGAGGACTCCTGGGTGGCTCAGTCGGTTGAGCGTCTGCCTTTGGCTCGGGTTGTGGTCCTGGGGTCCTGGGATCGAGTCCCACGTCGTGCTCTCTGCTCAGTGGGATGTCTGCTTCTCCTTCCCCCTCTGCTCACCCCCCTCAAATAGATAGGTAAGATCTTAAAAAAAAAAAAGTAGAACGATTAGAAGGATGCATTACATTGGTTATAAATGGGTTGTATTATCCCCTGCGTGTTATGAAGTGATATGTTATGAACGTGATATGAAGGAATCAGGGACCGAGTCAAGGGCAGTCTGTAGGGCGAGCCTGCTGTACGTCGCTCTTAGCGCTCCCCACCCTGGACCAGCAGCTGGTAATTCACTGGACGTCCTGTGTCACATTTTCGGGGAGGCCCTGGAGCATGAGAACTTAAGTGAAGGGCGAAAGCTCAGTTGTCCCAGGAGTTCAGAAAAAGGGGGACACGGGGGGCCCAGGCTGGAGAAGGGGCTGTGGGCTGAGGCCGGCAGGACACCCAGCTCCTTCTCCTTCGTGGCCAGACTACTTGCTCTGTGTCATGGCAGCCGAGGAGGCTGGCAGGTACGGAGGCTTGGAGTCACCAGGCCTGGGGCAGGGCCCTGAACTCTGCCTGTCATAAGCTGTGCGACTGTCAAGTCTTGCGTTACCTCCCTAGGGCCTCAGTTTTCTCATCAGTAAAATGGGTATCAAAACCCTTGGCCTGGGGCGCCTGGGTGGCTCAGTCGTTAAGTGTCTGCCTTGGGCCCAGGTCAGATCCCAGGGTCCTGGGATCAAGCACCGCATCGGGCTCTCTGCTCAGCAGGGAGCCTGCTTCTCCCGCTACCATTCCCTCTGCTTGTGTTCCCTCTCTTGCTGTGTTTCTCTCTGTCAAATAAATAAAATCTTTAAAAAAAATAAAAACAAAACCCTTGGGCTGCCTCCCTCGCTCGGTTGCTGAGGGGAGTGGAAAAGATGGAGGGTGTACAAGCCCCACCGGCCAGGGAGGGGTGCGCACTCCCCAGTCTGCGTAAACTGAGGGTTTCCACTGATATGTCTGCAGGGGTTTCTCTCAACTTCAACGAGAGCCTTTGATAGTCTAGTTTTCACGAAGCAGCGTGAGCTTGCCTTGCTTACATCATACTGGTACTATCCTCTGTGCTTAGAGGAAAGTCAGCGGCGGGCTGGGGACCCAGGAGCATAGCTGAGGAGATGGTTCCCATCCAGCACCCTCCCCACCCCCACCACCATGGATTCATTCCAGAAACATTTCATGCGGGGCACCAGGATGTAGGCCTGGAGGACGGTGAGGCCAACAGAGTCATCCCTTAAGGAGCACTCAGCGTTGGGAGGTGAAGGGGCAGCTATGAGCCCAAGGAGTTTTGAGACAATTCGTCACCTTTTCAACTATATGTTGGGAAAGAGAGAGTTTCCAAATTCAGATGATGCAATTTGCTGCTTCTTCCAGAGGCTTCTTTGAGGGGGAGGAAAAGATTCCTAAGGACAATCTTGGAGGCTAGGTAGGATTATCTTGGTTTGGGAGGGAATTCCAGGTAGAAGGGACAGCTTGGATAAAGCCCCAGAAGCAGGATAGGTCATAACTTATCAGGATTTTGAAGGGACAACTCCACTGACTAAGAGCTTTTGTTTTTGTCTTTGCTTTGTTTGTTTGTTTTGTCATTTCATTGGAATTGAAGCTAGAGCTGAATTTTGCCATTAGGGTTAGAATAGGGAGGGCCAGAGGTCAGCCCAAGTTCCTCCGCTGCAAATTCTTTATTCTAAGCTTCAGTTTCCCCATCTATAAAATGGGCTTGTTGCGGACTTGTCCAAGTAAGAAATGAGAAACGGACATAAGTTTTCAATGAACACTTTTTTTCAAGTAGGCTTCATGTTCAGCATGGAGCCCAATGCAGGGCTCGAACTCACCACCCTGAGATCAAAACCTGAGCTGAGATGGATAGTCGCATCCTTAACTGACTGAGCCACCCAGGTGTCCCTCAATGAATCCTCTTCATTGAGCTGCTCGAAAAGGTACTTTGCCCACCTTCTTGCTGACTTCTCTTTCTCAGCGCCCCGAGCCTACCTAAGGAGCCGGCTAAATCTCCCAAAACACAGCCCCTGAGGTGAGGTTTAGCCACCCCAGGGAGAGTGTCCCCCGAACAACAGGTGACACTGGGGGACCCTGGTGGGTGGTGCTGCAGAGGGAGCTGGGGAGACTATGAACGGCCTGGGGAGCCGGTGGAGGGGACTCCTCGGTACCACGTCTTGGGGGCAAGGGCAGGAAGCTCCCTTGAGAAGGCCTCTTTCCCCTCTGCCTCTGACCAGCCCACGGAGTCCATTTGCCTGGTGGTTCCCGTGCCCCGGGCAGGTACCACCCCTGACAAGGGCAGTGCCCGGACGGACGCCTGAGTCACTTGTCCCCGAGCTTCTACTGTGTCCCCTGAATTTGCAGGGGGAACATTGACATCCCCAGGCCCTCCGGCGACCTCCCCCAGCTGCAGAGCAGGGCTGTCCATGCGCTCCCTTAGCCATCATGTCAGGCGCCTGGGGGGAGCCCCCTGGCTGTGCCCGACAGCCCCCAGACGTCACAACACCCTGCAAAGCGGGCTTGCCGCTCCCTCCCTCCTGAGCCAGCTGGGCTGATTACACTGTGTGGCCAAGGTCACACAGCTGCTAAGTGCCAGTTAGGGCTTGGCATGTGGTATCGGGGTCCATCTGACTACAAAGCCCGTGCGGTCCCCGCGCCCTCTTGCCTCTCTTCCCCTAGACGGGCAGGATGTGGGATCTGAACGCACTTCCCGGAAGGGGTGGCCGGGGAGGCCGAGGGTGACTCAGAGCCGGCCCTTTGCCATGTCCTCTCAGGAAACACTAGGTTGATTGTGGTCCATTGTCGCTCTCCCCACACGTGAATGAGTAACTGCAGAACAGAAAGGAGGCAGTTCCTGGGTAGGGGGTACGGCTGGAGGAGGGGGCGTTCTTGGGAACAGGAGGGGCCCCTTTACAGAGCCAGGGGGGCCGAGCCCCATCTCGTCTGGGGCGGAGAGGAGAGGGGAGGAGAGCCAGGAGGGTCTCTGCGCCGCACGCAGCGATGCCAGTAGGTACGTGCGGACCCGGAGCCCGTGCAGGAGGGAGCACTGCCCTCTAGCTGACTCTGGAGCCCGAGGATCCTGGGAGAGGTTTGGAAGGGCTTCTGTGGGCAGAGCAGAGGGGACTCGGGCAGCAGAGGAGTTTGCAGGCAGGGTTGCGAAACAGGTGTGTTGACAACCAGAGATCTGTGGGACAAGGGAGGGCCGGAGGGGATGGACGGTGGGGCTGCATCTGGGGCCTGGATGAATGATTCCGGACTTCCAGCGGCTCCTCGGGCCTGCTCCCACAGGCAGGACCCACGTGCATGGTCTCGGGGCTGAAACAAGGGAGCCTGGGGGCTGCCGGTGGAAGTCGGGGGGGACCTTGATCAGTCAGCGCATCCTCTGTAGGTCCAGAAAACAGACCTCAAGGGCAGCGTGCTTGGCCAGACCTCAATGGCCACTGGCTCAGAGTAAAGCCTGAGGGGAGTAGGGGATAGCTCCCCCACGGGGTGGCCAAATGCCACTTCTTAGAACATTTATCAAAACATGGAAAATCTTTATCAAGGGTAATAAAATTCAATCCCCTCCAAGGCTGCTCAGCCCTGCCCCTGCCTCCTGGAACTTCGTCTCCTCATCATGTTCCATGATTGTTCTTTTTCTTTATATAAAAGTGGCAGAAACTTTCTACCCCAGGGCCTTTACACATGCCAAATCCTTTTCTGAAGCCTCCTCCTCGCCACTCATCCCATTTCTTCTCCCCCACCAACTCCCACCCATTGTTCAGGTTTTAGCCGAAATGCCCCTTCCCCAGAGACACCCTCCCCAAACCCCTGAACTAAAATTAACTGGGTCCCTGTTACTTCTGCTTCCAGCATTCCGTGGGGCTTCCTTTATACCACTGATCATCAGAGGGAAATGATTCGTGCAATTATTTTTTAGTGCTTTCCCCCACCCCCACCCTATTAGATCACAGCTGCCGGCAGGCCAGCAAACATCTGTTTACTTACCAGTGTACCCCTGCCGTCCTTTGTTGATAGGGAAAGGGAAAGGAAGGAAGGCAGGAAAGCACGCTAAATGAAATGGTGGGTAAGCAGAAAGAGAGAAAGAAGGAAAAAAAGAGGGAGAAAGAGAGGAAGGAAGGAAAGCAGGCAGGCTAACTGGAAGGACAGGTGGTTGGAAGGAAAGAGGAAGGGAGGGAGGGAGAAGGGAGGGCTCCCCAGCAGCAGCAGAATAGGGCCAGCCCTCTTAGGGGAATGGCGTAGGGTCCCCCCATGCAGTACGTGCCCTGTCTGCATCCCCCCTCCCCGCAGCGAGCAGCCATGATTGGGTAAACCTGGTAATTCCTCCGTGGGAAGGACGAGCCCAGAAAGGGAGGTCCACCCCCCCCCCCCCGCCCCCCACCGTCCACTCCCGCCGGAGACCCATGTAGAGCCCCCGGCCTGGGCAACGCCTTCCAGGCAGCTTGTGAGCTCTGCCCCACAGCAGCTCAGTATGCCGGGCAAGATCCTTCACTTCTCAGAGCCTCCCTTGGCTCTCGTGTAAAGTGAGATAAAGCACCAACCTTTCACTGACACTGGGCACTAGGAGAGGGACCAAGATGGTGGCCCAGGGGCACCTGGCATCTTACCTGGCCGAGCACAGGTGTTCAGCAGCAATGACCTTCTCCCAGGTCCTGTGTCTCCACCCTCTTCTGGCCTCCTTCTCAGTCTTACGTGTAGTCACCACTTCCCGACGACCCGCGTGTGCCCTCAGGCAGAGCCCAAGAGCGAGATAAGAAGGGAAGGAAAGTACAAGAGTAAGGAGCATCCAAGAGCTCAGATATTCGAGTCCTGCCTAGGTTGGAATCATGACTCAGCCATTCTCTGGCTGTGTCTGTTTTCCCATCTATAAAATGGGGATGGACAGAAGAGCTCGTCTCATGGGCTTGTAATGAGGATTGAAGGAGTTGATATTTAGAAAGGTCTTAAAACAGTACTTGGCACATAATGAGCCATGTTTATAAAATAATTAACATCATAATAGCCATCATTTATTGAATTTGCCTCCTGCCTGGCTCTGGATAGCATTTTCCTGCATCATTTCTGTCTCCCAAGAACTCTTGGGCTCGGGAATCCATCCGCAGAGGTTAAGTGACTTGCTCAAGGTCACTGCTGGCTAGACCCTGGGTTCCCGATGCAAATGGAGTCCGTAGAATTCTTTTTTCCTTCAAGCTACAGCCAAGGACACCCTAACACAGCATCCCCCATCCTTCCATCTCAGTCACCACTGTGCATGAGCCAGAAGAGATGCCAGGAGCAAAGTCACTTAGGCGTTCAAGGTGGAGGTTAGCTGTATGTGCTGTGTCAGCCTTTATATTTCCACAGAAGCTCTGATTCTTCAACTTAAGGAGTGCTGCCTTCTTTCCTCTTTGCTCACCCTGCTGACCTTGATCTCAGCAGCCGGCTCCCTTAGAGTTACTGCTCTGCGAACCCAGGCAGCCCCTGGCCCCCATATCTTGTTCCCTTGTTGGGTGGGTAAGGGCGGGGGTAAGAGGGCTCTGGCTGGAGAGCCTGGAGGTCCTGGAGGTCCTGGGGGTCCTGGGCCCCCTCCCCACACTGGCCCTGACTCTCTTTCCTTTTTTTTTTTTTAAAGATTGTTTATTTATTTATTTGACATAGAGATCACAAGGAGGCAGACGGGCGGGCAGAGAGAGGGGAAAGCAGGCTCCCTGCTGAGCAGAGAGCCCAATGTGGGGCTGGATCCCTTGACCCTGAGATCATGACCTGAGCCAAGGGCAGAGGCTTTAACCCACTGAGCCACCCAGGCGCCCCTCTCTTCCCTTTTCTTTTTTTTTTTTTTTTAAAGATTTTATTTATTTGACAGAGAGAAACACAGCGAGAGAGGGAACACAAGCAGAGGGAATGGTAGCGGGAGAAGCAGGCTTCCTGCTGAGCAGAGAGCCCGATGCGGGGCTCGATCCCAGGACCCTGGGATCCGACCTGGGCCGAAGGCAGACGCTTAACGACTGAGCCACCCAGGTGCCCCTCTCTTCCCTTTTCTTAACCTAAATCCCCCATCTCTGAAAGAAAGGGGTTTAATTTCAAACTAAAGGATCAGTCTCCCGCCCAAACTACGTATTAGAATTACTTGGAGGGAGATCTATTTTCTAAGATTTTATTTTTAAGCAATCGCTACACCCAAGATGGAGCTCAAACCCAGGATGGGGAGACTGTTTAAATACCTATGTCTGCCCCATCTCCCCACCCAAGGTTCAGATGAGATGATGGAGAGAGTAGGCCATAGATACCATGAGAACACCTACCCGATAATTCGAAGAGCCAATGGGCAAGACTCGTGGTTTCAGGAGCAGAGTGAAATGTTCTATTATCTGCAGCAAAATGAGGAAAATGACCTGAGTGCATTAAGTTTTCCTTAGAGATAAGTGTGTTCAATGTAAAGATACCTTTTGTCTGACATTCTATCCTCTCTGTGCTTTGGAACAGCTTAAGTCCTTTCTTTTGGGATGTTCTGATGACAACAGATGGCGCTGGGCTTTTTGTTCTGCTTTGTTTTGTTTTTGTTTTTTAACATCCTTTTTAACCAAATAAAAAATTCGGTAATATTGGCCTCCAAAATTGTGAGGGAAATATTTCCTGGCTAGAGAAATCCAAACATTCAGAAGCTCTAGCCTAGGCCTGTGCTGTCCAATGCAGTAGTAACTTGACAAAAGAGGTGGTAGGACCCGTGGAACGCGGCTGGTCCAGCTTGGGAGGCACCCGCAGCATGAAATATACACTGATTGTTGAAGACTCCGTATGAATAAAAGAATGCACAGTAGCTCATTAATCACTTTCACATCAATCAGGTGTCGAAATGGTAATATCTTGGATACATTGGGTAGAATAAAATATATTATTTAAATTAATCTCCCCTGTTTTTTGCATTTTTTGGAGATAAAGGCCTTCAACAATTTAAAATGACATGTACAGGGCGCCTAGGGGGCTCAGTTGGGGAAGTGTCTGCCTTCCGCTCAGGTCATGATCCCGGGTTCTTGGGATCGAGTCCTGGATCAGGCTCCCTGCTTGGTAGGGAGGCTGCTTCCCCCTCTGCCTGCTGTTGCCCCCGCTTGTGCTCTCTCTTTCTTTCCCTCTTTCTCTCTCTCTGGCAAATAAATAAAATCTTTCAAAAAGAAATAAAAATTAAATAAAAGCTAGAGAATGGAAGCTGTCAGACCTCTGGAGGTGGAGGCCGAGAACTCACCCAGCATCCCCCCTGCTGCACGCATTGTCCAAAGCAAGTGAGAGGCCCGCCTAGATTCTAGGGCCGAGCGAACAGACTGTCTCTTCAGTGAGAAGGCCTGTAGGGGACGGTGGCCACAGGACAATCTGACTCCAGCTCAGTGGCCCCAAACAAGGAAAGGATATGACTGCTCCTCACACCCTCTTTGTCAGGCCCTCACTGGGACGTTCCTGTGTCCCCAGCGCTCTTACCCCCATGGGCCTCCTCCCCCCGAAGACTGATAGGGAGATAGATAAATAGAGATTATATTTTATGATGAACATAACCAAGGCTGGATTCGTTATTACATATTCATTATTACGGTGCTCTCTTTTTTTCTGATTTCAAAAGGAAGGAAACTTGAACCCTTTTTATGGGCCCCTCATAAGCATCCCCGGCACGAGGCTTTGTGTCTTGTGGGCCACGTGGAGAAGTCGGTCCTGCGTTTTGCAGCCGGTCGAGCACAGGGCAGCCCAGCCCCAAGTGGTTCAGAGTCCCAGTCATTGCTCAGCAACCTGAGAAGCATTCAGGGTGACAAAGGGCGGGGCAGAGGACCTCGGAATGAGTTACATATTTCCCTAATGAGCTGTGTTCCAAAGCCCCTACAAGATGTGGGCACTTTGCCCTTCCTTCAGGGATGGGCCATGACTCCATTTCAGGGAAATTCGTGGAAGCCAGGTGAGACCAGGAAGGGCATTCGGGGCTCCAAGGACGGTACCAACAGCAGGGAGCCTCGCCTTTGGCCGATCGCGCCTTCTGGTGGGCCAAGGGCTCTCCCGGTGCCTGTGAGCCCCGCCTCCGCGCCCCGCTGTGTGTGCGGCACCTTCTCACACAGACACCGAGGCTCAGGCTCGGCGACGTAAAATGACTTGCTCATTTCGTGCTGGGTTCTCTGGGAGAGCGTCCTGGGCTAGCTCCCTGACACCGCGAGTCCCACGCGATCTGACCCTGGGGGCGGCTCCTGGGGGCGCCAGAAGGCTCAGGCGCCCCGAAGGGGGTCTGGCCTCAAAGGACAGGCCCGGCCTGGTTAGTGTGAGAAGGTTGCCTGACAGCCACGTAAGCCTCCTGTGTTTGGGGTCAGGGAGGGCTGGGTGGTTCAGATCCTGGGGGAACATGCAGCTCTTCAAACTCAGAGCCTGCTTTGGCTTCTTCCCATACACGGAGGCTGGTCTGTGGTTTCTGACAAGGTTCTGTTATTGGGGCGCCTGGGTGGCTCCGTCCTTAAGCGTCTGATTCTTGATATCGGCTCAAATCATGATCTCGGGGTCATGGGATCGAGCCCTGAATTGGGCTCGGCGCTCTGTGTGGAGTCTGCTTGAGATTCTCTCCCTCTCCCCTGCCCCCTGCTCGTGCTGTCTCTCTCAAAATAAATAAAATCCTTTTTTACCCCAGTTTTTGTGTTGTTTTGTTTTTTGTTTTTTTGTTTTTTGTTTTTTGTTTTTACATATAATGTATTATTTGTTCCTGATTCATCAATCTTACACAATTCGCAGTGCTCACCATAGTGCATACTCTCCCCGGCGTCCATCCCCCAGCCACTCCATCCCAATAAAATCTTAAAAACAAACAAACAAACAAAACCAAGGTTACGTTATTACCACTATTTATTCGGAGAGCGTATCAGAAAGAACACAGGCCAAAGCCAAACAGCCCTGGTCGTCTCTCAGAGAAGCTGATTCAGCTGCTCGGACTCAGTTCCGTGAATCTGAAATGAAATGAGGGTCACCCACCTCCTAGGGCCCCTTTGTGAGGATGAACCAAGGAAAGAGGTGGCAAGCGTTTAGCCCATGGCTCAAAAGCACGCTCTGGGCTCAGAGGTGCTCCCGGTCTGGACTCCTCCTGTCCAGGTTTATCTGCCCAAGATCCACACGGACCATCACGGGGACCAGGTTGACCACAAGGCAGGGTGGCTCCAAACCCTTCCCCCACCCTCTTCCTGGCGAATGGGGTCCTTGCCCCTCTGAGCACCCCTCCGGGAACGTGCGGTCCAGCGGCTGAGCCCGTGTGAGCCGAGCTGCAGGGAGCTGGGGTGAGCCAGAGGGGCCCAGCGGGGAGCCTGCCTATTAGTCACATTTCCCACACGTACCCAAAGCCATTTCCATCCACTGCTAAGGATGTGAGAAGGCTCCCCCCCGCCCTGGAAACCACTCTCCTCCCGGCTGGCCCCGGTGTGCCTCAGCGGTGGTGACAACTTGTTTCCTGTCACAGTCTTGGGGCCTTACGAAAAGTCAGCTCGGTTCAAAGAGTTACTGAGCAGTGCCAACACACCAGACTCTGGGGGCTCTATATGCAGTCAGAATACTGGAGTCATTGGCAGACGAGCTCAGCAGAGCGTGGCGAGGAGCAGCGGGCCGCGGAGGCACAGAGCAGAACCCCCTAATAAAACCCAGCTGAGAGAGGTGTAGGTGGAGTGAGATCAGGGAAGGCTTCCTGGTGAAGGTGATAAGTGAGCTGCGTTTTGGATGCCGCCGGTAAGGGAGGCGTTCCAAGCAAAGGGCTCAGCCTGAGCAGAGACGCAGAGGCTCTGTGGGCTCTGGAATGCTGGGTAGTTTGCTGAGGGGGAGGGGAAGAGGAGGAAATGAGGAGGGGGCAGGGCTGCACCGGAGGAGGCTGCGTGTCAGAGGGGCCCAGGGGGACAGGCAGGGAGGGTGGTTGGCCAGCTCTGTGACTCCAGGACTAACTTGGGCTGCTGCCTGGGGATGGTCAGGTCCCTTAGGAGCTGTTATAAGAAGCCAGCCAGTGAGGAAGGAGAGGGGCCCATCAAGGCAGTGACAATGGCCTGTGGTAGATGGAGAGGAGGGGACCCACCTGAGAAGTTCAGAAGGCTCCGGAGAGAAAAGTGGGGTAGGCAAATATGGAGAAGCAGGGGGCCCAGGAGAGGCTGAGTCCCAGCTTGCCGGGTGGGGAGACTGGCCCCCTAATGGGAGACAAGGAGGCTGGCGATGCGCACCCCTCCTCCTGGTACTTGGGAAGCCTGTGCTGGCTGCTGCTGGGCCTCTGTGATCAGAAGAGCCTTTGCCGGAGGCAGGGCGGAGGGGGCTGGGCAGAGCCCCAGGGGTACACGGCCCACAGTGGACACTCACTGCAGCCCGTGGCTGGGTGCTCAGGGAGACCTTGAGGACTGAGCGGAGCAGGAACAGGCTAGGGGAGGGGCAGGTCCCCAGCGGGGGCACTGAGGTCTACCTGAGCCGCCCCCCCCTTGGAGGTGGGGCTTGGATGGATCATTTTCATTTTAATATTTATGTGTTCATACTCATGAGCATTAGAAGCACACAGAGAGGGGCGCCTGCCTGGCTCAGTCAGAACCGCATGTGACCCTGGATCTCGGGGTTGTGAGTTCGAGCCCCACACTGGGTGTAGAGATGACTTAAATAAAAATTTTTAAAAATACAGAGAGAACATCATGCGTTTTAAAAGCTAATCCTTGGAATTATTTAAATGGAGGGCAAGGGGGGTTAGCACCCCCTGGTGCTGAGGAGGATGTGGGGAAACCTATACTGATCTCAAGGCCACACGCAAGGGGCCATAAGCGCTAGGAACACGTACAAGGAGGGGGGCTTGGTTTGGGTGTGTCGCAGAGCGTTCTCAGCGGCAGGAGCTCCTCACGGCCCCACTCACTGGCCCTGTGGCCAAGTGAGTCAGCCGGCGGGAAAGGAGCCAGCTCTGTCCCTCGGGCTGGAAAGGGCAACCCGGGAGCCTAGACCAAGGGTGTGGGGGGCAACAGTGAGCGAAGAATTCACTACCTCCAAAGTGTCCTCGGAAGCCTGGGCACTCGTCCTTGGGTGTGCGGACTGAATTAAGGAGCCAAGGGGAAGAAGTGGACAGCAGCCATGGCCGCCTTCCCCGTGGGTGGTCAGCATTACTGCGGGATGATGGTATGGCTTAGGGGCCACAGAGACGGGGCTGGGAACCCGGTTAGAGCCCGTTCCTCTGCTTCCTGAGAAGGCACAGACCACTGCCCAGAGCCGTGGAGGAGCTCCCACCGCTGAGAACACACGGCATCCCACGCAGACCGAGCTAATGACAGCCCACATCAAGCGTTGCCCTTCTGTGCCAAGGACTTGATGAGCCTCAACTAATTTATCCCCAAAACAGCCCCAGGAAGTAGGCATGTGGATTGTCACCATTTTATAGGTGAAAACACCGAAGTTCTAAAAAGCTAATTAATATTCCTTAAGCTCCCACGTCTGCTTGCGGTGGGGGAGCTGGGATTTAAAGTAAGATCTACTTGACAGATGCCACGACCTTGGCACTTGACCCTTCTGCCACATTGCCACTGTGTGCTATCTCAGGGACAGCCTTACTGAGATATAATTCACATACCATGGAGTTCACCCTCCAAAGTGCACAAAGTGATGGTCCATAAGGTCCCACAGCCGTTCACCATACTCAGTCTGAGACCATTTTCATCATCCCCCAAAGAAACCCCACGACCATTAGACACCCGCCTGCCACCACTGCACCATCCCCTCCCAGCCCCACACGACCGCTACTCTGCCTTCTGTCTCCATAGATTGGCCCCCTCTGGGTATTTCCTATAAATGGAATCATGCGACACACAATCTTCCATGGCTGGCTTCTCTTCCTTCGCATAATGTTTTCCGAGCTCACCCAGGTGGCAACGTGTATCTCTCCTTCATTCCCTTCCACTGCTCAGTAACCGTCTGTTGTAAGGATACACCACATGTCGTTCACCCACTGATGGGCCTTTGGGTTGTTTCCACCCGTTAAGAATCAAGCTGCCGTGAGCATTCGAGTTCGAGGGTCTCGGTGGACGTGTTCCTCTTGGGCAGATACCAAGGAGCAGATTTCTGGGAGACTCTTTTGAGAGAAGCAAAACTAGTCTGTTTGCAAATGAGGAAGTCGAGGCTCCAAAGACCCCAGTGACCTGCCCAGGTTGTGCCGGAGCCTAAGTGGCCAAGGAAGGCTTTGCTTTGAGTTCCACCCAGTTTCATAAGCGGAGCTTTTCGACATACTCCACTGTACATGGTAGGAGCTCATTTCCTACAACTTTAAGAGAGGCGGGGGGAGTGGGCAGACACTCTCAGAATTAAGCCGATGAGTCATGCAGGATCTCGGCTTCTGCGTGACCTACTGTGACGTGGCCATTCACACTGCGACCCTTTCCAGCGCGTGCTATGTGCTGAGCTCTGCACTGGGTGTGATGGTGACCTCAGAGGTAAAGACGGTGCCATCCTGACCCCTAAGGAGCTCCAACTCTACTGAAGAAGGCCCTGGGCATGTCAGTGACCAACACAGGTAAGTGACAAGTGCTGAGGCCCAGGAAGGTGCTCAGGACACAGGGCAAGGCTGAAGACCTCCCACGGCTTCTGGCCGGTGAGCTGGGAGATGGACAATGAGCATAAGCAAAAGGCATTTCAAAGTGAGAGGATAGTCTGTTTCAAGGCCTTACAGTGTTGGTGGGTCTGGGGGAGGGAAGAGGCAGAGACCAGGACAAGGAGCTGAGCAGCTGGTCAGGGCCTAAACACCATATCCGGAAGATTGAACTTGCTTTTTTGAAATATCTGAGGTAGGAATGATACAGGGCAATTTGGTGGTGAGCAAAATCCGTCTGGAGGAGTAAAAAGAATGAGAGCAGGTTAGAGTGGTTAACCTAGGTTAGGTTAACCTAGAGTGGTCTAACCCAGGTTAGAAAGCAGAGCAGGTTAGAAGTCTACTGCACCAGTCCCAGCAATAGAAGAGAGGGCCTGAATAGGACAGTGGCCCTTGGGATGGAGAGGAAAGTACAAACAGGAGAGGCCTCTAGCCTTTCCAAGAGGCCTTGTCTTAGCAAGGAGGGCAGTGTTTGTGCCATTATTCGGCACTGGCAGAAGTAACTTCTGAGAGATGGGGGCTGAATGGTGGCCCCCTGAAAATAGTTGCCCCCTGGGAAATTGAATGCGACCTGCAGATGTTGTGGCTTATCCTGGATCATCCCACACTAGGCCCTTGATTTTGGGCTTCTAGTCTCCACCATTTTCTCACCATGGTGAGAAAATAAATTTCTGTTGTTTTAAGCCACCAGTTTTGTGGTAATTTGTTAGAGTAGCCCCGGGAGACTGATAATCCAGGGGATGCTGCCGGTTCCCGGGCTTGGGAGACCCAGCACCTCATTTCCACCTCTCTGGGCTCCAGGGGAGGAGGCACCCAGCTCTCAGCCTGCAGACCCAGACGAGGCAAGGCTGCAGGGAGAAAAGCTCTCACTCGGCCCTGCCTTGTGCTAAAAAAACAATCTCCAGTGTGTTGCCACATGAGGATTAGTCAAATAATGACAAGCTCTGACTTCCCCTGAGTGATTCGCTCGGGCTGAGGGCTGAGGCCTTGGGAAGAGTGAGCCGAGTCGTCTCCTGGTCAGGGAGGAAAGGCAGCATCAGTCGCCTCCCAGAAGAGGCCAATCTCTGTGGGAACCTACAAGAAACCCGACCAGGCTGACAGGGGACACGCCCCAAACATGAGCCAGTCAGGTGAACCAAAGGCCACTCGTCAGCCCCCCGCCCAATACCGTCCACTCGTCATGGTGAGCTCGCCCTCTCATCGTCCACAAAGGCCTCAAAGAAGTGGCACCGCTGGGAGTCAGGGAAGCCCCCACAAGCATTCTGCCGGCTCTGTCTCCCGGGGTCCAGAGGTGAGGGGGAGAGGTGAGGCAAAGTCACCCCCTCGGTAGAGGCTGGGGAACCCAGTGTGGCAACAAATCCGGGGTTTTGGAGCCTAATGAGCCGGGTTCAGACTCCAGCACTGCCTCTTCATGGCCCCATGTGTCGGGATCCCATAAGTCATTTTACTCCGCCTCAGTTTTGTCATCTTTAAAATGGGGATGATAGGCAGGATCGTTTAGAAAATTAAATAAGCTGTCATATACTAAGTGCCTAGCACATTGTAGATGTTTTTGATCAGTTGGCAATACACCTACTGTGTGCCACCTGCTAGGGGACACTGGTGAACAAGCAGGTGGCCACCCTTGTGGAGCAACCAGATAATGAGGCAGATGAAGCCCCGAGGGGGGAGGCTTTGATGGGAGGGTCAGAGGTCAAGGGGAATTCTGCAGGAAGTTAAGCTGAAGTTGGAATCATATTCTTGGTCCAGAAGGATTCAGGGATCAGCTTGAGGTCACCAGACATGTAGTGGCCAGGTTAGCACTCAGACCCATGCTTCAAACCCCCACTGGCTGCCACCTCTGCTCTAGGGCCTGGGTGGTCTCTGAGGGTCCAGCTGTGCAGGACTAGGCCAGCTCTAGGTCAGAGAGTCAGCCCCCTTGGAACCTGCAAGCCTCCACCTTGGGTGCTGGGCCTTCACCTACTGCCCAGGGAGCCCCCCCACCTCCCCCCCCACGGCCTCGGTCTGGGCCTGGGACTCCGTGTGATGGAAGAACCACAGTTTGTTTATCCATTCACATGTTGATGGGTAGTTGGGTTGTTTCTAGTTTGTGGTTATTACAGATAAATTTGCTATGCGTATTAGTTTACAAGGCTTTGTGTGGGCATATGTTTTCATTTCTCTCGGGCAGATTCCTAGGAGAACGGGTGGATCATGGGAGGTATAAATTAACTTCGTGAGAAACTGCTAAAGTGTTTTCCAAGAGGTTGTACCATTTACATT
The DNA here is from genome assembly GCA_028646535.1 of Procyon lotor. Classification (NCBI taxonomy): domain Eukaryota; kingdom Metazoa; phylum Chordata; class Mammalia; order Carnivora; family Procyonidae; genus Procyon; species Procyon lotor. The sequence goes on along the minus strand of CM053606.1, from coordinate 151,370,568 downwards.
CTCAAGGGATATGAATGTTCCAGTTACTCCACTTCTGACAACACTTGGTATCAGCAGTTTGTAATTTTAGCCACTGTCATAGTCTGCTCGGGCTGCCATTACAAATGCCACAGACCAGGTGACATAACCCACAGAAACTTATTTTCTTATACTTTCAGCGGCTGGAAGTCTGAGATCAGGGTGCCTGCATGGCCCAGTTCTGGTAAGGATTCTCTTTCTGGTTTGCAGACCGAAACCTTCTATGTCCTCACCTGGTTGGGGAGTGGGGGAGGAGAGAAGGAAACGGGTTGGGGGGGTCAAACAATGGTATCTTTATCCCCTTAAGAAGACCACTAATCCCACAATGGGGCTCCACTCTCATGAGCTCATCTAACTTTAATTACCTCCCAAAGACCCCACCTCCAAACACCACCACACTGGATTTGAGGTCTTCAACCTAGGAATTTGAGGGGAACTCAAACCTTCGGTTTATTGCAGCCTTTCTAAAATCCGTGTCATAGTATCTCATTGTGGTTTTAATTTTCATTTCTCTAACAATTGATGACATTGAGCATCTTTTAATGTGCTCACTGGGCATCTGCTTATCTTTTGTTGGAGAAGTATCCATTCAAATCTTTTACCCATTTTTTACACGTAGTGCATGTTTTCTTATTATTGAGTTTTGAGAGTTCTTTATATATAATGGATGTAAGTCCTTTAGCAGATGTATGATTGCAAATATTTTCTCCAGGTCTGTAGCTTAGCTCATCCATCACTTAATTGTGCCTTTTAAAAAGCAGAAGTTTTTTTGTTGTTTTTTTTTAAGATTTAATTTATGTATTTAACAGAGAGAGAGAGATCGCAAGTAGGGAGAGAGGCAGGAAGAGAGAGAGGGGGAAGCAGGCTCCCTGCTGAGCAGAGAGCCCAATGTGGGGCTCGATCCCAGGACCCTGAGATCATGACTTGAGCTGAAGGCAGAGGCTTTAACCCACTGAGCCACCCAGGTGCCCTAAAAAGCAGAGTTTTAAATTTTTGATGAAATTCAATTAACCCACTTATTTGATGGGCGACACTTTTGAAGTTACATCTGAGAATCTTTGCCTAACCTAAGGTCACCAAGTTTTCCTCCTAGTTTTTCATTCTAGAAATTTCATAGTTTTAGGTTTTGCACTTACACTTATAATCTATTTTGAGTTAAATTTTTTATTTGGTACATGGCATGGCCCAAGCTCATTTTTTGAGCATAGGGGATATCCAAATATCCCAGCATTATTTGTTAATAGCCCATCCTTCCTCCACAGAATTGCCTTTGCAACTTTGTCTAAAAAAAATCCGTTATCCATATATGAGTAGGTCTGTTCCTGGGCTCTCTTTTTGTCCATTGTTATGCCAATACCACACTGAGCTTTGCCACAGGACTTAAAACCAGGTAGCGTTAGCGCTCCAACTTGGTTCTTCTTCAAAGTTGTTTGGCAGATCTAAGGCCTTTGCATTTCCAAATGAATTTTAGTATAGGTGTGTTAATTTCTCAAAAAGAAAAAAAGCAGAGTGGGACTCTGGACTTGGTAGTTGCTCAGGAAACAATTATTGACAGTGTGGACTATTCACCCTGTGACCATGCTTCGTGCTTTACTGGACTTCTTCATGTCCTCCCAGTAACTCTCAACAACCCTGGGACAGAGGTAGGGGTGGCCAGTGTTTCCCATCGTGTGATAAGGAAAGCTGAGCCCCAAAGGCAAAGTGCATCCCCATAATCACACTGCCCTTGTCGCTCTGCTAGTGAAGGGCAGAAAGGTTTTGAATGCATGAGGTCTGGACTCCAAATCTGAGGCTCTCCATACTAACCTGCCTCTGAGGATGGGTCTCCAGGATCTCCTTAATACTCTAAAAGTCTAATAAGCTAGACAAAAAGAGGCACTCATTGTTTGGTTACCTTTAAAAAAAAAACACACACAATTCCAAATGTTGGTGCCATGCAAATGTATTTCCGCTGCCCTAATTTGAACGCTTTCCTCTATTCTCCTGAGATGTGGGCGTCGGTCTTAATAGGAAAACCATATGTCTCTGTTCCCTTTTAACTTTCTTTCTTGGCAAGAATACAGCTCCACGGAGGAAAGGGGAGAGGAAGTGGGGATACATCACAGAAGGAAGGATTCCAGTTTGAAGTAAGAAAGAACTTCCAGATGGTGAAGGCTGCCAAGCCCTGGGTGAAACTGCCAAAAAGAATGAGAACATTTCCAGCCTGGAAATCCTGAGGTTCCCAGCTCCGCAGGGAATGGTGATGGCCTTGACTCTCTCTTTCCCCTGAATGCATTCTCGCAGGGACACGATGACAGTCACGGGGGCCCCCAGGGGAGCCCACACTGCCAGTGGGAGCCACGACGGAGTTGATGTACGGGGGACACAGCAGTTCTGAAATAGAGGTTTTCTTTTGTGTCGGGTTCCCTGAAAACAGCTTCCAAGGTGGAGATTTGCATGGAGGCCTGTTGAGGGTGCTCTTGGGGCGGGGGTGGGGGGAAAGGAAGTGGATTGGGACATTGATGTGCAATGTGCTGCAACAGAGGCCTGAGCCTGTCTCAGCTCTGGGGTGGCGTGGCCCTCAAGAGCTGGCCCCGCGGCAGTCCCCTACCAAGCAGTCGTTATTTGGGACGTGCCCCTAGGGAAGGCAGAGGGACTCACCTGTGAGTCGCAGCGGCCAACGCTCCTGGCAGTGGGGGAGAGGAATGCCTCGGTCCCGGACACGGTGGGGGCTACCAGACGGCCACCGCAAGGTCTAAGATTGTTCCGGGCCCTCCTATGTTCTTCACTGTTCCACGTCCCTTGTGAGGCTGCAAGTCCATTCCCTGTTGGCTTCCCCAGACAGGGCTGAGTAAAATCCTGTCAGTGCCACAAAATGGCCATCCAGAAGGTCTCCTCTGCACCCACTTGGATCCCCACTTCAAGCCACTCCCCCTCCCTCCGCCCCACACGTAGGACAAGGACCTTTCCATCTGTCCATGCCCGGGGCTTGGCAGGGTCTGGCACAAGGCAGGTCCCCAGCACATGCGTGATGGAAAGATGAAGAAATGCTCTAGCTCCAAGCTCCCAGGGCTCTCCCAAGGGCTTCACTCTCTTTCCTCACTTTTTCTCACTTGATGCGCTCTGAGTTTCCACTTCCATTTCCACCAGTCTCAGGGCTCCTGTTGATAGTAATGAAAGAACGAGTAATTCTAGAACTCTGCGATTTCCTTCAGGTCGCCCTCCATGATTGAGAGAACCCCTGGGTGGACTGGTGGCCCAGACTGATCAACCCCAGGAAAGACCCCTCTCCTGCTCCCAGCCCCTGGGAGAAAGGGTGCGCTTCTTCCTTCCCCTGTGCTAGCAGAAAGCTTCCAGAGAAAGGAGGAAACGTCCCAGAGGGTGCCATCAGTGGGCGCGGCCGGGGTGGTCAGGGGAGAGATCCCAAGTCAGGCTGGAGGGAGAAATTCCCTCGGGGAGGAGAGCTTTTCCATTTGCACGTGCTCCGTGAATCCATACCCATGGTTCACCTGCCCTGCACCGAATGCTGTGAGGGGGGCTGCGTAGGCTTCAGCGGGAACCCAGGGGACCAAGTGCTTAAGGCAGACTGCAGGGTGGGGGCTGGAGGGTCAGCAAGACCTGGGGGAGCAGAAGAGGGCTAAGCTGAGACCCTGAATGAAGATGGGGGACCCAGCTCTGTAAAGGGAGGAGGTGAAGGCACAAGGAACAATTCAGGCCAAAGGAACAGCACCTGCGAAAGCCTCAGGCAGGCTCGGGACCCAGAGCTCTTGGGGAGGCAGGCGCTGCATCAGACCCTCGGGCAGAGCGACAGGGAACATAGAAGCCAATGGGATGCCGTAGAGGGAATGGCAGGGCCCTGGTGGGGAGCCGCTGGTGCGGGGCTCAGACCTGAGCTGTCTGCAGGCACAGTTGGGGGTCCTGGGAGGTTGTAGAATAAAATATTGGCTAAGACAAGGCCTGTTTGGGAAGAGTCCAGAGCAGCCCCCAGCCTCCCCCAGCCCCAGTGGGAAGGGAGGCCCAGAGTCGTCAACAACAGCATTTTGGGGGCAGGGGGTTCTCTCCTGGGGAAAATGCTTTCCCCCATATGCGCACAGTGGGGCTGCCTGGTCCCCTTCAGGTCCTTACCTAAACATCTTGTTCGCAAGCATGGCCCCCACCTCCATAACTCTACTTGCAATGTCTACTCTTTCTCCTGCCTGCTCTATTTTTCTCCTTGGCCCCTGTCATCACCCACGCCCCCTGCCTTTGCTCATCCTGCCTGATTATCGCCCGTTTCCCTTCACCTCTCGTCTGTTTTGTTCGCTGCTATATCCCCGTGAGCCTAGATGCTGGGCGCCTTGTAGCCCCGCAGTGCGTGTTTATGAAACGAGATGGCCAATAACTCCGATTAGTGGAGCCCTGCCTTCATACTTCCCATGCGTTCTCTCCTTGATCCTCACAATGACCCCCAATGTACAGATGAGCAAACTGAGGCCAACGGACATAAAGAAACACAAGAAGACATTCAGGCAGTGGCAAAGCTGGGGTTTAAACCTTGGGATTGGGAATGGCTGCTGCCAGGCCTCTTCCGGAAGTGCTTTAGCATCTGCAAGAGCGGCCGGTATCTAAGAAAGGTAGGTATCCCCCCTCCCATGCCCCACCACCATGTGCACAAGCACGCATTTGAAAAAAAAAAAAATTTCCAACAACTGCATGCTCAGAGTCAGAGGACAGAGCTGCAAATCGAAAGTGACGGCGTTGGCTAAGTTATTGGCATAAAACTCCATCTCGTGCACGTGGGTCACAAGTGTGTTGGTAAATCTGTCAGGGGGGAACCCAGAAAATGGGTTTCCCCAGCCCTTGTGGGGTGACCAGCCTGGGAAGCAGGTTAACTCCTGCATGAGAGGAGTCAGGGATGTGCCCCATGGTGAGTCTCGGGGCTCCTGAGTTGGGGGGCAGAGGGAGGCGGTGGCCCAGAATGCCAGCCCTCAGCCCTGTCTATCCCCTGGCAGGTTGGGCGAGAGAGGCATGCAGAGAAGGGGCGAAGCTCTTGGTCTTGAGCTCCAAGTGTGTCTCCTGCAAAGCTCCTTGGTCTGGGTGGGGAGAGGTCAGAGTTCATCCCCGGCACAGGTGCAGCTCCCCCACACGCCCTCCCGCTTCCTCCTTCAGCCAAAGCCCACAGCGTGAGTGGCTCTTGGTTGACTTCCTTGGGGAAGAAAAGGATGATACAAGGGACTCCATCTTTCACTTCCTACACCCCACCCAGTGCACTTTTAAGATGTGGAAATTTTATTAAATCCCTGAGCACAGCTTCTTTCTACATTTTCTGTGGTTTAACTCTCCCTGGGTCTTTTTGCTTATGGTTTTGGCTTCGGAGAGTTTTCTTTCTCCTTAGTCTCTTACATGAAACAAGTGCTAACACTTCTAGTATTTTCTACAGGCCTTGCATGCCCGGACAGTAAGTACATACTGACCTGGCAACCAGTGTGTCTCTGTGCCTGCGAATCCCCAGTACGAATCTGGGTTCTCATCCGCCAGATGCTCCTCTCCTTGGCTCCTTCCTTTGCAGACTGGCCTCAGGACCTTTGCTCACACTCGTCCCCTGGTCCCCTGGGAGAATGGCTTTGTTCCCTCCCATTTACCCAAGTTGGTCTCTTCCTTGCCCTAGGCAAGTTTCCCCAGGCAATAAAAATCTTTTCTGAGCACTGTAGCCCTTCTCATCCTTCCTCCCTCCTGAAGGACCATGCCTGCCTCACCGATCTGGCAGTGTAATTCACCTCTGTGCGATAGTCTTTGAAAAAGATGAAATTAACTGTAAAGATGGGAGTATGTATTTTAGGAAAATGAACTCTCCCACCCTCAAACTGGGTTCCTCCCGCCGCTGCCCACCCCCAAGGTGGCATGGCCCACTATGGGTTTGCCTGATCCTTCCATGCTATTTAATTCCCATGCATTCACACGTACTCAAATAAAATGTACTTGCCTCGAAAGCAAGAACCTGGGCTGAGGCGTCCAGCCGGGCTTCTGCTACTAGTGCTCAATTTCTTCTACCTGTTTCGTTCCCCTGGATCTGGGCAGCCCCCAGAGGCACACAGAGTCGGAGGTGATCGCTCCTTTCCACAGGTAAGGGACAGAGGTGCAGAGAAGCTAATGGGGTCACCTCAGGTCACGGAGCTAGTAAGAAAGAGAGTGAAATTGGAACGCTCGTCTTCTGACATGCCCAGCTGTTCTGGGAAAAGCACTGAAGGACGCTCGACTTCCCTAAACCTTACTCCCTGAGTGCCCGGCTCTGCAGAGCTGAGGTTAGCTAAAAACATGTTGCAATCCCTTGTTACTCTCCAAGTAGCCAAACCCGGTTCTCATCCGTGACTTGATATGTGCCCTGGGTGGCAGCCCCTTCCACGGCTGGGGCTCAGTATCCACTTGGGTGAATCATGAACCGTCAGCCAGCTGTCGCCTCACCTTTAGCTCCGTGAGGCGTGAAGCTTGTTTTCTTTTGCTGGCATAAAACAGTCACCTTGGACACGCGGTCAGATGCAGGACACTGCCTCAAAGGCAAACACAGACCCACGGGAAAAATCGATTTGTAGAATGCAAGTTGCTCCCAGTGCCAGGAGCTGGCTTCTCCCTAGGAAGTTCCCATGGCTGACAAGGATGTCACTTGCCTCAAGGAAACAGATGGGCCGTGTTGCTGAGCTCAGGTTGCTGACCCAGGGGAGACGAGGAATGCCTGGCCAAGCTCTGTGGGTGTGAACCCGGACGGGCAGCCCGGGAGGCTCAGAAAGATTCCCCGGCTCACACTTCCCAAGTGAAACTCAGATCGTGGGTCAGCGCAAACCCCCTCCTGGGCCTGTTCTTTCTGCCAGTCCGTGCTGAAATCCCAACCACAGTGGGTGCGTGGGCGGGTGTGCCTTGATGATTAATAGCCAAAGCTTCATGCTGGTGTCAACGCGCTCTCAAGGGACTTCTTTATTTCAACATTGGCAGTGTGTGGAGAGAGGTTCTTAAGTGAACCTGGGGAGTGTGGGAAGGCTTTGGGTGCTGCCCCGGACCCTTTAGCAGGACTCCACGCAGGAGTTTCCCAAATGGCCACCCAAGAGGATTGTAGGTGCCTCGAGAACCTCTATTTCTTTTATTTTAGTAATTACATATTTACTTTAATATGCTTAAAACATACTTAGCACATCTAACCTGTAATTTCATGCAATTACGTAATTTCGTGTATATTATTATTTAGGAGAAGGCTAAACTTTTTTTTTTTAAGTGACTTGATGAAAGTAAAAAACTAGGCAAATAATAACACAAGCCACAAGTTGATACGGCAAAAATTCTGACAAAGGAGTTCGAACCACTGGTATTTGAGAAACACTACTTTCTTGAAGAATCCAATATTCATGCCAAAAATATCAACTGAACCTAGATCCAGCAGACGGAGATTGTTAGAGGTCTCTCTTGGGAATCACACTAGTTCATTTCCATGCTTTCAATATGTACGAACTTTTGGAAGGGGAAAGGTACACGAGAGGTTTTTTATTCTGGTTTGTTTTAATTGAGGCATTAGCATATCCGAGACCCTGGGGGATTGGAGATGAAGAGATGTTGCCAAACAGGGTGATTAAAAACGATCCATGAAGTGAAATCTGAAAAGACGAGGAGGGAATGATGAGTGGAATTGGATGAAGTGGGTCACCAGGTTTTTGACTCATGAGAATATTGTTTAAAAAGAAAAGAAAGAAAAAGATGCACAACTCTTTGTATTTATCTAAGGTCTTTTGGAGCTTTTGACTTAAGAATATGCTATTTAGATAGCTATACCTCTAGTGTGTGTGTGTGTGTGTCTATGTTGTTCTATTTGACTTCATGAACTCAACATTAATTCATTTGGGCTTTTCTTTCTTTTTTTTTTTTTTTAAAGATTTTATTTATTTGACAGAGAGAAACACAGCGAGAGAGGGAACACAAGCAGAGGGAATGGAAGCGGGAGAAGCAGGCTTCCTGCCGAGCAGAGAGCCCGATGCGGGGCTCGATCCCAGGACGCTGGGATCATGACCTGAGCCGAAGGCAGACGCTTAACGACTGAGCCACCCAGGCACCCCCATTTGGGCTTTTCTTTGCATGCCAGGTTCATAGTCTTGATGGAATGTGAATCAGAATCATCTCGAAAACTGGTTAAATGCAGATTGCTGGATCTGCCCCCCAGGATTCTGACTCAGTGGGTCTGGAGCGGGGGCTGGGCATCTGCATTTTAAAAAATAAATTTATTTATTTATTTCACACACACACACACACACACACACACACACACACACACACACAGAGTGCATAAGCTGAGGGAGAGGCAGAGGGAGAAGCAGGCTCCCCACTGAGCAGGGAGCCCAAGGTGGGGCTTGATGTCAGGACCCTGAGATCATGAACTGAACCAAAGACAGCTGCTTAACTGCTTAACCGCGTAACCGACTGAGCCACCCAGGCACCCCTGCACATCTGCAATGAGCTCTTCAGAATGTCTGATAAAGGTGGTCCTAGACCTTACTCTGCAAAACCTTGGTGCCCAGGAAATATACACGATTCAGATATGGATTCCATCCTCAAGAGAACACTCCCTCTCCCTCTGTTCGTCGAGTGCTCTCTCTCTTGCTCACTCTCTCTCTCAAATAAATAAATAACATCTTTAAAAAAATGAGAACACAGCCAAGGGAGGGAGATGACACACCCACAAGAGGTCACAAGGTAGAAAGGATGCTGTGTAGTCGGAGAACAGAAAGGAAGTGCCCAGGAGTGCTCACCACCACCGCGCAGCCCATGGGTGCTGAAGTGCCCTCTGTTCCTAAAGCTTCTGTACCGGAACTCTATTATATCCCAACCAACCTTGAATTATTTACTCATAGTATTACTCCTACATTTAGCACAAGAATCATTTCAATGATGTAGGATCTTTTTTTTTTTTATAAGATTTTATTTATTTTAGAGGAAGGGAGAGTGCATGGGCTTGTGTTTGAGCAGGGTGAGGGCCGGGGGAGGAGGGCGCTGCCAAGGGAGGTGGGAGCGGGCAAGCAGGCTTCGCATTGAGTGCGAGCCCCATGCGGGGCTCCACCCCACAACCTGGGATCATGACCCGAGCTGAAACCAAGCAACAGTCCGTTGGCTTAACGGGCTGTACCCACCCCCACCCCGCACTGCCCGGTGCCCCTCTATGATGTAGGACCTTATCTTTTATCCCTGTGAAGGGTACTTAGGGGGGAGGAAGAGGAAGATTTTGTGGCGTGTGAAAATTACATTATTAAAATGTCAGCGTCTGTAAATACAACTTTATTGGAACACGCCACCATCCTTCATTCACACATTGTGCTGTTCTCGTGCTCTCGAGGCAGAGTTCCATAGTTGCAACAGGGAACGTCTGCTCTGAGAAGCTGAGAATGTTCAGTGGCTGCCCCTTCCCATCAAAAGTTGCCTACCCTTGCTTTTGAAACTTCCTTTTCAGTATTGTTACACAGAAGGAGAACGTTCTTTAGTCCGGGGCGAACTCTGCCGCGCTCTGGCTGGTGGGTGAAGGAACATCCTAGGGCGTGTGCGAGTTCAGAATTTGTTCCCTCTGATCTGGGAGGTTCCTTCCTGGCCTCAGGTAGTTTCCTCACTGGCTGGAGCCAGTGATGACTCAGCTGTGGACTCCAGAGGGGCCCTTTGGACATTTCCAGAGCTCCCTCTCTAGGCAGCTGTCTCCTTTCCAGTCCTCTGTTCTGCAAATTCTGCCTTCCTGAACCTTCCGCTCTGTCTCCTCGATTCAGACGGACCACCAGGTTTCTGCTAGGCACCCCCCTCTCTGAGGATGCCTGGGAATTCTCCAGGCGCTAAACAAGGGCAACGTCCAATATCCTGTTGCCTAAGGTCCGAAAACCACTGTTTCATGTACGTTGTCCAGATTTTTGGTTGTTAAAGGTGAGAGAGCAAATCCCATTTCTGTTAGTCCATCATTCATTTCCAGAAGGGAACGAAGTACTATATTTTAAAAGAGGTGACTGTAAATTTATCTTTACCGTGACAGAAATGCAACATGAAAATATTTATCATTTTTCCGGGTGACAAAGTCACGGTAATGCTAATTGCACTGTAGTTTGTTGCCTACATTTATAGCTGTAGGAAATGCTAAGTTCCAATTAGAGATTAGTAAAAGTAAAGCTGTAATTCTTTTTCCCCCCGTACGAATTCATAGACGTTCTGAATTTTATCCATAGTCCCCCAGGGGGGCCCGTGGTTTCCCGGATGAGAGCCTGGCTCTCTAAGACGCTAACAGGAATCTTTCTTCAGAGTGTCGGAGGTCTTCTAATTGGCCCTCCTGTGGCACTTCCTGCCAATTGTCTTGTAGCATCTTCCTCACAGAGTTCCCATGTTTTGTACAAAACGGAAGGCTCCATTTTTTTCTCTGTGGCAAAAACATTCTAATTCCTTTCAGCACAGCATCCCTGTTTCATCGTCCTTAGTCTTCTTGTTGTTCTCCGAGTCTGTTGTTGTTCTCAGAGTCTCCACATTCTTTGTGAACCGTGGTGACCATAAATAGCCTAGAAACTAAGCGAGGGGACCCCCCCGGAGCCTGGTGGCCTGAGTACCCCGGACCGTGAATGACAACCTTTCCCGTACATTCGGTGGCACGCTGACTCCCTTAACAGCACTCCACTTCCGGTTTGTATTGTTTATGACGAAGGGTGGTCCTTGGGTTGTTTCCTTTCATAATTCTATCTCGCTTTTTCTTTTTAAGACCACGTCTGTATTTGTTCATGAAAAAACGTCCCCACTAAATATTCCTTTCTGCCGTCATAAATGTTCATGATATTGCTGTACCCCCGGGTCGTTCTGCCATCCGCCGAATGATTTCGAGGTCATCTTTAGTGAATTTCTTCCTTCCCAATAGCAGGATGAACAAAGAAAAGAAATGGCCAAACACCCCATTACACTTAACAACAACAAGAAAGTAGTTAAGTAGAACTACTGGTTACGTACTGTTAGTGATCACTGCCTATAAAATGCATATACAGTTGGGATATAAAGAAACAGAAATAGGTAAAATTAAGTTCGTTAGAGCTATCAGTCACTATTTAATCTTATCCTCTCGTTAACCCTGAACAGTTCTTTACTTTTTACATTATTCCAAGTAGGCTTCACACCCAGTGTGGAGCTTGACCGAGCCAGCCAGGCGCCCCTTAACACTTGTTTAGGAATTACTACTTCTAATCCTGTGATTAGGGATTGAGGCTTGAATAGAATTCTTATTTCACTCTAATCTTTAAGATCAAGCTTCCGAAACACTTCTGACAATATTGATAGAGGTTTGATGACCGGTTGAATTCAGGGCACTGGGAGCTGCTCGCTCTTTCGGACCATGACCATGACCATGACCATGAAGAGAGGCTCTCTCCTCCCCGCCCTGTAAAGCAATCCCCACTCAGCTAGTTTGTATCATTTATACACCATAAGATTCGCCTGTTTGAAGGGCTGAATTCAGGGATCTTTAGTAAATCCAGAGTTGCACAATCTGGTTTTAGAACACGTCCTTCACCCCAAAGTGATTCCCTCGTGCAAGTTACTCCTCATTTCAACCCCCCCGCCCCAGGCCACCACTAATCAATGTTCTGTCCCTATGGGTTTGTCTCTTCTGGACATCTCATTTAATGAAATGAATCCAGACACTCTACACTCTTTGTGACTGGCTTCTTTCACTGGCATAACCTTCAGCTATGACATGGCGCGAGTTCACAAGTACCTCATTCCTTCTAATCCCCAGGTAATATCCCACTGCACAGAGTCCCAGTTTTGTCCATCTGTTCCTCAGCTGGACATTTGGATGGCTTTCACAGTCTTGCTATTAAAGTCATGCTACTTATGAATGTTCATACACAAGTCTTTGTGGAAACAGGTTTTGACTTCTCTTGGGTAGATGCCTAGGAGGAGGTTTGCTGGGCTGTGCAGTAACTTCTACGTTTAACCCATTTTTCAAAACCCAGACTTTTCAAAGTGGCTGCACCAGTTAGCAGCTCCCTAAGCATGCTACGAGGGCTCCTGTTCTGTTATTTTAACTGCCTTCTCAGACGCTAGTCCCTTCCCCTGAGTCTGACACGAGCTGGAAGGAAGATCTCCCAAACGCCATGGGGTTTCCAATAAAACCCTCATGACTTACCCCCTATTTTCCCTATTTCCTAGTTTCCAATCTTGTTACCTGATCTCCTAAAACGCAGTTTTGGGTTACTCAAGAATTCTCCTGTATTTCCTTTCCTTGTGCCACTGTCCCCTACACGCGGCACTCACATAACCTTTGATGGAATTTTTCAAATATCTGCCTGCCCCAACCAGACAGTAAGCCCTCCGGAGGGGAGATTTTTGTATCCCAAGAGACTAACACAAACCGTGGCCTTAAGTGGGCCTTAAAAAGTATTTGTTGGATGAATAGTTGACGAGGCGAAGTACCCATTTGGTTCAAATACATACTGATTTCCCTGTCAGCCTGTTTTCCTTCAAAAGGGCTGACACTTCCCTTAGGACAGATTCCCTGAACACAAGACAAAGAATAGTGGAGTCTGTGGAAACCTTGGGAAGAAGTCCAAATCTTTTAGTTCACCTGAAAACCCTAAGCCCGGCGGCATGGAGTGACTCTCACCGAAGGTAGCCGGTAAGGACTGGCCAGGAGAAGTAGGGTGAGCCCCTCCCGGAGGAAAGCCTGCCATCACAGAGGGGAGGACTGGAGCTCTGGGGAGGCCAGGGGCTCTCCCGTCAACAGGGGTGGAGCTGGCTCTGGCCGATTCCTGAGTGCCAGGCCTGAACTTCATTCCTTAGAACAGAAGCGTTTTTGAGTAGGATGTGAGGTGACCCCATCGGTTTTCTAGTAGATTAATAGGGCAAGGGGGAAGACGAGTGGTCAGAAAACAGTGTAAATGTTCAGGAAGGGCCTGGACTGGGCGGGGTTTGTGTGGAGAGAACTAGGGAAGCGAGGACGGGAGTCTGTAAGCCGGGAAAACGGTCTCGGTGATGGAAATAAGGAAGACGAGATGGACGTGCAGGTTTGATGGTTCCTGTGCCCTCTGAGGCTCCAGGACCAAGAGCCCGGTGGGTCAGAGGGCTGCCTCGGCACTCACCATTCTGTTCCAATACGGGCTCTACCCCGCACAAGCGAGTGACCTTGGACCAATGACGCCATGACCCTGAGCCTTGGTTTTCCCATCTGCAAGATGGGGGTGCTGACAACGGCCACCTAGGGTTGTAGGGAAGATTAACTTCAGGGATACCTTGAGGCATTTAGACCCGAGCCTACTGTGTAGCCGGAGATCAGTTCATGGTGGCCTTGGAGGCGGCCCGGCCTGTGACTTATTTCTGTCCTCACATGGAACTTCAGCCCGGGGGTGTTCGGGGGGGAAAGGAGCGCTCACTGCAGGAGCTGCTAGAAGCAGACGCTCTTTGTCTGACGCTCTATATAAAGCGGCAGATAAATTATCTTATCTTTTGGAGTTTGTGGGAGTGTTTTATTTTTTATTTTTTTTATTAACATATAATGTATCATTTGCCCCAGGCATGTCTGTGAATCGTCAGGCTTATACATCTCACAGCACTCACCATAGCACATACCCTCCCCAATGCCCACACCCCAGCCCCTATCCCTACCCCCCCCACCTCCCAGTCACCCTTAGTTCGTTTCATGAGTCTAGGAGTCTCTTATGGTTTGTCTCCCTCCCCATCCCTTCCTGTTTCATTTCTCTCCCTCACCCCGCCCAAACTCCCTCCTTGCCTCTCAAATTCTTCATATCAGAGAGATCGTGTGATAACTGTCTTTCTCTGACTTATTTCGCTTAGCATAATATGTGGGAGTGTTTTAAACCTAATGGAAAGTTCTTGAAAAGAACTAGCATTTTATTTTATTTTTTTAAGGATTTTATTTATTTATTTGACAGAGGGAGATCACAAGTAGGCAGAGAGGCAGGCAGAGAGGGGAAAGCAGGCTCCCTGCTGAGCAGAGAGCCCGATGTGGGGCTCCATCCCAGGACCCTGAGATCATGAACTGAGCCGAAGGCAGAGGCTTTAACTCACTGAGCCACCCAGGCACCGCAAGAACTAGCATTTACAAAAAATGCCACATGGGTATAATTGTCCAACTCTTAAATCAGTCATATTTGGAAAAAAAATTGAGTTAGCTACAGTGTCTAGTAGGGTTTTTCAAATGTCCCTCTTGTGTATTTGAGTGTAGGCCTGTAATTGCAGGCCTCCAGGGCTGCCCTGGGCACAAGGGGATGGAGGCTTCTCTGACTACAACTGCCTTCCTTTCAGCAAACAATACAAGTTCATTTAAATAAAAGGCTTCACTTTTGGGGAAAACTCTGTAACAGAAATTTAACAAATATGCCAGATTGATAATGACAACCAAACAGCAAGTTTTCCATGAAAATAAATTCCACATAAAACTCCAAAGTTTTGGGCGCCTGGGTGGCTCAGTGGGTTAAAGCCTCTGCCTTCGGCTCAGGTCATGATCTCAGGGTCCTGGGATCGAGCCCCGCATCAGGCTCTCTGCTCAGCAGGGAGGCTGCTTCCCCTTCTCTCTCTGCCTGCCTCTCTGCCTGCTTGTGATCTCTCTCTGTCAAATAAATAAATAAAATCTTTGAAAAAAACAACCTCCCCCCCAAAAAAAACCAAAACTCCAACGTCTTTAATTGGCTAGACAAATTCATGAAACATAAGTTCTGGAGACTAAAAGAAGGAAAAACCTTCACAGGATACAAAGTCTGTACCTTTTCCACAGTGGAATGGTGTCATTTGCATTTTTTTCTGACTGATATTGGTGTCCACACCAATATTCCAGATTTCCCTTTAGAAAGAGGAGGGGGAAACACAAATCAAATCTTGGGTAAGTATTTCAAGTCTATCGCTATCTGTTTAGGAAACAAAGTATTTCACAAAAGAACCACATTCCATGAAAAGTATGTTTGTTCTGGCCTAAACATAATCATTTCCTCAGGAAGTCTGATTCAGATGAAGCATCTTAAGAAATTCAGATCGACTTAGCTTGTAGACAACTGAATGTCACCCTCATTTCAGAATTCCATGAAATGTTTTCAAGATTAATCCTGCCATTTTAGACTATGCTTTTTTTTTTTTTTTAAATTTATTTATTTGAGAGAGAGAGAGGGAGAAGGCAGGGGGAAGGGGCAGAGGGGGGAGGAGAAGCAGACTCCCACAAGCATGACTCCCATCATGACCCGAGATCATGCCTGAGCCGAGATCAAGGGTCGGATGCTTAACCCACTAAGCCACCCAGGCATCCCTAGACTATGCTTTTAAACTCAAATATGTATTGTTTCATGGCCTTCACTCCCCAGTAGATGCTGTTTCCTGTATTTTAATGAATTTCTTTTATTTACAGAAGTTTCATTTTTTAAAATGTGAACTTTAGAGTATATATCTAGATCTAAATAAATCAATAGAGAGGAGAGTATAGGATAAAGAATTCAGACTCTGGGACCAGGCTACCTGAGGTCCTGTCCCAGTTCAGCCATTTATGAGCTCTGTGACTTTCCACAGGTTACTTCACCTCTCTGTGCCTGATTTTACTTATCTGCCAAGTGGCAATAATAATTGTACCTTTCAGGAGCCTGGGTAGGTCAGTCGGTTAAGCGTCTGCCTTTGGCTCAGGTCATGGTCCTGGAGTCACTGGATCGAGTCCGGGATTGGGCTCCCTGCCCAGAGGGGGTCCTGCTTCTCCCTCTGTTCCTCGCCTCACTTGTGCCCTCTCTCAAATAAATAAAATAAAATAAAATAAAATAAAATAAAATGTAGCTTTCTCAGCAGGTAGTGAAGATGACAGGAGTGAACATACATATGTGAAGCAGAGGACTAGCGCCCGGTACACAGTAAATGCTCCATAAACGGTAGCCACTGCTCACTCTTCTTGGTTTCCCAGTGTAGTCAGGGGATGCTTCGTCCGGTTTAACTATTCTAGTTGATAAAAGGTTGCTATGGAGATTACTTAACAGATTAGCACTCTTCACCCAGAACAGGATCAAAGATATTCAACATAAAGACCTTGGTGGGTCGTGAGTCCACAGACTTTGGGGCTGAAGGGATAACATCTCCCTCCGCATCTTTATTTCAGGGCTGGAGACCCCCCCAGGCCCAGGAGGCTGAAGCCACTTGCACAGGGCCACCGAGCAGGGCGGAGACAGCCAGGATGTGGCTGCTTCTGAGGACACGTCAGGCTCTCGGAGGGCCGCAGCAAAGTTTCCGTTAGGGGCACCGACTGCCATTGCACTGAGAAGCCCGATCACCAGAGCATCCCGTGCAGGTCGGTTAGAGCGACCAGCAGAAGCATTTACATACCGGGAAGCGTCGGCGGACAAAGTAGACACGGGTCAGTGAGCTGGGTGTGCTTTGTAACTGTGTGCTGTCCTTGGTGATGCTGCTGGACAATACTCACGGGGGGGGGGGGGGGGGGGGGGGGGGGGGGGGGCGCGGGGGACACTTTCTCCAAGTTTCCGTTAAATAGCCCCTGAAAGACTTTGTTTGAATAAAAAACAGCCTGAAACAGTAGAAACAGAAAGGCCTGGCACTGCCACGCCCGCACCGTTGGAACACCTTACACCTTGGGAGGAGCACGGACAGGACGCGCTGCGGATAATCAAAGTTTTATTTAAAATTATAGAACACTCAAAAATAAACAATATAATATGCTTGGATTTTTGTCGTGCTATAGAAAAAGGCTTCCAATTATACTTAAAACCTTCGAGTTTTACCCCAACAAAGTATGCTGTGCAGCCCGGCAAGGCTCTCTGAGGAGCACTGCTCTCTCCAGACGCTGGGGTAGGAGGTAGGCTGCGGACATCCCTGCGGGAGGTGTGTTTCTCCTACTCAGATGGGCGATTCTTCTTCTTGTTGTGGCTCTCAATGGCCCTTCTGAGCGCTTCATCCTGGATGAGATCAGACATTCTCACATCCGTGTGGCTACAGCCAATTTTGGGGCAACTGTAAAGGAGAAGAAAATCGCTTAACTCAATGCTTTTGGCATAAACGCCTCTCACACCCAAGGATTTCAGCAAAGATATTTTAGCCAAAAGGAGAATGTTCTGGAAATCGGGACTGATGTGCACGGACTCATTTATTCACCGAGTGCCTACCTCTGCCCGCCCCCTCCCCGCCCCCCGTCCAGTGCTGGGAGCACAGGCAGGGGTCAAGCAGGGCCCACTTCCGGGCGCTCACCTTCCAGGGAGGGACAGAGGTCATCACTAAGTCACCACAGAGCGCATGCTGTGGGTTCGCTCACATGAAGTGCTACGGACGCAAGGAAGGTGGGTCCAGGGAGAGAGTGTGGGGTGAGGCTTCGCCAGCCGGAGTCAGGGCAAGCCTTGCTGAGGACAGCTGATCTAGAACTAGTGCTGCGTGCGACCCAGGCAGACGCGGAAGCCGAGAACGCAGCGGCTTAGTGGCCTGTGGTAAAAAGCGAGGTCACTGGGGCTGAGATGCCCAGGGAGAGAGATGGGGCATTTGGAGAGGACGTCAGAGTGTCAGGTGGGCTTTGGATTTTATCTTATTATTAAAATAAATTTTTTAAAAGTTTATTTAAGTAGTCTCTACACCCGACGTGGGACTTGAACTCACAACCCCGAGATCAGGAGTTGCGTGTTCCTCCAAAGGAACCAGCCAGGCGCCCCTGGATTATATTTTAAATATGAAGAGAACACCCTGGAGGATTTGAGATAGGGGAGGGATGCGATTTGGTTTGTGTTTAGAAACCTCGGCTCTGGCTGCTGATGCAGAAGGCAGGTAGAGTAGGAGAGCCCCGCCATGGTCGGCGGCAGAGGGAGGGCTGCCCGGCCGAGGCTGCAGGGGGTGGTCAGCTTCAGGGAGGAAGCGGAAACAGAACCTCTAGGACTTGCTGTGGGGTCAGAGGCACAGTGGAAGGGAAGAGAAGGGCTGAGCTTCATTCACCAGAGTGAGCCCTCAGCCGACGGGCTAATCGGAGGTGCCCTTTACCCCTCTGGGGAGCAGCAGGCAAACTGGGGATGGAGTCAGGAGTCCAGGTTGGTCTACATTCCCTCCGAAATGCCCACCACTCTTCCCAGTGGAGAGACTGCGTGGGCCGGCAGAGACTCGGGGGAAAAGCTGTGGCTGAAGAAATCAGCGTGTGAGTCACCCATGGAAGGGGGGAAGGTACTTAAAGCCATGGCTCTGTTTAGATGTGGTCTCCTCTGGAGGCAGCGGGCCGGAGGAAGTCACCTGATTTCTTCTCAGCATGGAGCAGACTTGGCTAATCGGGCAGAGTGCCCGGCGTCTGGAGTTAAGGTGACCTGGTTCTGAATATGGCCGACACCTACTTGTTCCTGATGAGACCACAGGCAACAAATGTTCACTTCCTGGGACTCCATGCCCTCAGATTTGAAGTGGGGGCCGAATTCCTGTTTCCCAGGCCTCCGGGCATCGTGGTGCTCAGGATTACCTGTGGTCCCCTTCGTTCCCTCCTATGACTAGCATCCCTGATCATCACTCTCCCGGCACATTTCAAGATGGCCGACCTCTCTGTATCTGCACGTACAGATGCGCACACGCACGCATTTGTGTGCCCCTGACCAGCCCTGTGCTGGGTTCTAAGCGCCCATCTGGGAAATATAAATTTAGATTCCTGCCCACACACAGCTCTGGCCCAGTGATCTGAGACAACACTCTGAAAAGCACAGGTATATTAAGACAAAAAAACCCACCCCCACACACACACACCAAAAAACAGCTACAAGACAAGATCAAAAATAACAAATAGAAGACAAAAGAGAGAAAGCAGAAGGGGAAGAAAGCTGATCATGAGAACTCTGACGTGTCCAGCGGCAGGAAGCCCAGCTGTCCTCATGAAGGAGAACCATCTTCTTGGCTGCGCTTTCTGGACGGATGTGTCTTTATATAAGAAAGGCATTAATTGATGTAATGGATAATGTGCTTGCTAACAGTATTTATTTAAAACCGTGAAATGTGCCCCATATGGGCAGGGACGTGTATTAAAATGTGATCGTAAAAAGGCCCTGCTGGGAAGGAGGATCAGGTGGTCTGCCCCGGTAGATGTGTGTCCGCCCCGCCGGCTCTGTGCTGGGAAGAGGCCTGGAGGCGCCAGAGACCTATACTGCCCTGGCTTCTCAGAGCAAATGGTTTCCTTAACCGTGCACGTTACTGGCTGTGATTACGAGAAGGATCCGGACACTTGCACGACTTTACAAAGGGCATTTTTCATCACTCCATCTTCCGTGGCATGGAAACGCAACTCTAAGTAGGTCCCCGGGACGCCATGCGCTGGGGTCACCCTCACTTCATGCGTGTCACTTGGTGACCCTGCACTGTGACGGCGGGCCCGGGGTCCTCCCCACTCCCGAGAACCAAGTCCTTTGCCCCGACAGCCAGACGGTGAATAAGCGTAGAGGGGGAAGTGTGGACTGAGGTGGGGAGGACTTCCCGGTGACATCAGCGGCCTGGTCGGCGCGTGAGAGGACTCTGAGGATGTCTGCCGGGACCAACCACATACTCGCTGCCAAGCCTGCAGGCTCATTCCTCACAAAGGGACGATGGGATGGAGCCCAGGGGGACCAGTGTCCCAAACCAAGAAGTCTGACCTCACTAAAGGGATGGGATCCAGGGTACAGAGGCATTCACCCAAAAGCCCGCCCGAGGGGAGCTGACGGCCTCTTGACACAAATGCAGGCTCAAGAATGAAAGATTTGTGGGCTCAGCCTCGTGGCCGTGACCCGCTGGGCAAGTGGCTTTAATTCCCGTGCCCCCGTTTCTCCTGCTTGAAGACGACACTGAACACAGGGCCGCCGGGAGGAATAAGGAGGACAATGCACGACAAGGCTTGAGGAACTGGCTCAGGTTTCTGCTCTAGTCCGCAGCTTCTGCGCCCAAGAAGCCCGTGGAGAGGAGCACGAGCTGCTGCGGCAGCGTGACGGGGCGCCCTTGGCCCAGCCTGATTGACGGTTCAGGGAAGACTTCCTGGAGGAGAGGTTGATTCGAGAGCTGAGGGAGAACCTTGTTTCTCACCCCGTCTCAAATAAACAAACACAAGTTTTGAAGCTACAAAGGATAAGACAAGGCTGAAATGACACGATACTGAATCAGGGCACTCCTCACAACACGCCGTGGAAGCATTAGTGCCTTAATCCCCGGGACGTCCCGGTGAGCAAGCTAGGTGTGGCAGTACCCGATCCTAAGCTCTCGCGTCATCCCTGTGAGGAGTCAGACCTACAGGCCTCGAAGGAGAGGCTGGGTCCTCCACTCAGGTCACTGACAGGGCAGAATGTTCCATCAGAGCATCGAGCAAGCATGAAAGTGTCTACTGAACAAAGGGAGCCCGGGTCTCAGGGGTCCCAGAGGCTGCAGGAGGCTTGGCCCCAGTCTCAGCTCTCAAGTACAAGACTTGGGAGTCCCCAGAGCTCCTGGATCTGGGTCCCAAGAATTCCAAGGTCCAATCAAGTTCTGGGAGGAGGTCTACGGATCCCTCTGGAAGTCTGAGTGGGATGGATTCCTGTCATACCTAAACACACCAAGTAACTCTGTCCACGTTTAAAATAACGTGTCACTGAGCGGTGAGGCAAGTAACAACAATGCTGACAGTCTGGACCTTTCTAACTGTACTGCAATTTGTTAAGTGTTCTGTAGTTCCAAAGGAGCCTTCCGCTAAGTGGTTCGCTTCTCCACTGCCAAGAAATGCGCCGGTCCAGGCCTCGACTGGAATTTCCCCACTGTTTCTTTAATCCTAACGTGCCGTGAGATGCTGCTGTTATTTCTGCTCCGCAGATGAAGAAATGGGGGCTCTGCGAGGCGAAACGGCCCACTGGCCGAGAGTGAACTGGGGTCGGTGAGCACAACGCTAGCGCTCTGCTCCGCAATGACGCATTCCTACTCAACTTGATTCTACGCCACCCCACCAGCTGCTCAATGGGACTGTTTGTTACACACAGTTCCTGTTCCTCAGCGAAAAAGGAACGACATGACTGTGGAACACTGGAATTATCTTATTACTGTGACAATCATAAGGCAGCTCTGTTAGGGAGATAACGCAACGCCCAGTTACTCAGGAAATTGTTTTAACTACCGTAGTTCGTGAGGGCTGAAGTCTCCACAATTTTATCCGGCCTCAAGCCAGAGGACAGAGATCCTCGCAGGGAGCAGGCATGGGCAGGATGATTGCAGTCACCGCCCAGTCACACAATGTACCTGGATCTCCAGGCTGACAAAACCTAACTAGAACCATCTAGGAGGAAGGACTGAGATTTCTCAAACTGGATGTGTCACAGACATTTTTAAACAAAGGGGACCCAGAACGGCTCCTCAGGCTCACATGCATCCTGGGCAGAGACACGGCTCCGCGCTCGGTCAGGAAGCTCTGGAGTAGCTCATGCAGAGGCCCTGACGTGTAATCTGTTGCCCAACGCAGCCTGTCTCCAGGGCTGTGCCCACCGCCCCCGCTGCTCCCGTCATCCTCACCTACCCTGTCTTTCTTCCTGTCCCGCCGGGCTACACTTCAGATGGCTTCACAGGGGTCTTCTTCCTTGGACTGCCTCTCCTTTAATGAGAGCGGTGCCTTTCTGAGGGTCTGCGGGGGGCCCTGAGGCAGGTGGTGAGCGGAGCGGGGCTGGCTGCGGGCCTCGTGCTGCCCGGAGCCGGCCACAGTCCTGTCCTCGGTGGCTCTCAGTCAGCTGTCACATGCCACCCAGAGCTGTCCCCGTGGGGCAGGTGGGTGGGTTTGCCTCCTCCACTAATAACCTCCCAATGACTTCTTGAGCTCCGAGCTCTCTCCTGGGTTCAGCGCCTCACATTTTCTGTGCCTCCTGGACACTTCTGATTGGCTGTGTTGCTAGGACCCCAAGCTTCACGTGACCCCAGCTGTGCCTCCCATAATCCTTCTTAAACGTGTTTGTCGCTCCTGCCCTCTCTGTTGGTTAACAACCCCTTCTGGGCACCTGGTTCAGAAATACCCTCCACTCCTTCTTCCTTCCTCCAACTCTCAGTTGTCAAATCCTGCCAGCTGGGCCTCTGTTCTCATTCCCTTCTGCCTCGGAATCTTGCCTCAGCCAGGCTCCCGTCATCTGTAACTCAATCTCCTGCAAACGCATTCTCACTGACGTTGTCACCTCGTGCCTTGTTAACTCATCTCTTGAGTTGTAGTAGAGTAACTTCTTAACCTCCAGCCTGACTCACTTTATTCCCGCAACATTCTGCAGTGTTGTCTCGTGCCTACGGAATAATGGCAGCAAGAATGAGGGTGGGGAGGGGGTACAGTTTACTGAGTCTTACCATGGACCAGGGACCTGGAAGTACTTCAAATATATCTTAGTCAAGTTTCAAACATACCAGGGAGGCAGTTACAATCATTATCGGCAATTTATAAGTGAGGAAACTAATAAAATCATGACATTTGATATCTCTATCATGAGTCTTTCCACCACTTTCCTTACTGTTCTTGTCCAGTTTCCTTCTGTTCCCTCTCTCACATGTAGTCACCACAACTGTACCTTCTGAGCACCACGCAGCCGAGCCTGTTGGCCGGAGGACTCCCCTTCATCATTCTCTAAAATTCTTCTCATTTTTTCAAGGCCCAGTAAAAATACCACCTTCTCTCTGAACCCCCCCCCACTTCTTCCACTTGGACTTGATCGTTATTATCAAGCTATGAGAATCTTCAGTTTGCAGAATCAGTGCTCATGGTATAGAAGCACGACAGAAAAAAGACATTTTTCTAAATGATAAAGGTCACTCGCATGTGTCCAAGTAGCACGTGCAGTTCAAAGAACCCAAAGGACGCTAGAACGTCGAACATGTAGTCAGGAAGACCCACCCACACGTGAGGTGTAAGTCCCCAGCCTCACCCTGGGACTTGTGTGAGAAATGTGCTTCGCTATCAGTGCCTATCACAAACTTTAAGAAAGTAAGAGCTGTGAAACAAGACTACATGGGAATATCTATTCTCATTTGTCATTTTTGCAAACTAAAAGGTTGTTTTTCAGAGAATGAACACAGAAAAAAGTAGAAAGGGAAGGTTCAGGGTGCTGGGGTGGCTCAGTTCTCAAGCAACTGCCTTCGGCTCAGGTCATGATCCTGGAGTCCCGGGATTGAGTCCTGCATCAGGTTCCCTCCTCAGCAGGGAGTCTGCTTCTCCATCTGACCTCTCCTCTCTCATGCTCCCTCTCTCTCTCTCAAATAAATAAATAAAATCTTAAAAAAAAAAAGGAGAAGAAAAAGAAAAGGAAGGTGCAGAAGCCCAGAAACAAAGGAAATTATATTCACAGGGAAAATGGAAGATACACCAGAGAAATACAACATCTCAACTATAAGCAGGGACTCAAAACAGATACGAATGTACTCAAACACTCTTAATTTTGCAGCCACGAGGCATTCTTCTGGGACAAATGGGGGAATGACTTGACTGAATGACCATCAAGATATCTCGAGTCTCAAACACCCTATCTCTAAGTCCACGCCCCAAGAGGGGTGGTGGGGAATTCCAATTCAGGGTCTGGACCAGCAAATTTCTGGGTGATGGAGAAGTGAGCCACACATCAAAGTGACTGTTATCAGAAGTCCATTGAGAACTGGTCACACCTGCAATTCCATTCCTACGACAAATCTGCGATAAGAGCACAAGAAATGCCAAACCGAATTATGGTGAGTCTGGCCAACCCAGAATTCCACGTTCTCACAGGCACAGAGCCACGGTCCTCCGAGGTTGGGGGGGTGGGTAGGAATGCGCGGGTGGGGGGTGGAAAGGGGGTGGAAATACATATAAAATACAGGTAAAAAACACAGGTAAAAGGAAGATTTTTCAGACATTCCAGTTAAAAAAAAATTCTCATTGAAGTGATTCACAAATTTACTTGAACCTTGCAGGAAATTATTTAGATAATTAAAGACATGAAAGCTTTCCCCTGACAATTCAATCTTGTTCAAGACCTCTGGATACAAATCTTATCTCAGAACGTTTTAACCAAGTTACCTGTATCGCAGGATGCCAAAAAATTTGCCATTCCTTCCTGGGTAAGTATATACAGAAGGGGAAAAAGAAATCTCTTAGGATCACAGTTCCCCTTAATCTTTTCTCAGGCGATAGCACAATTTCATGAACATTCCTATTCTTTAATGATGAAACTTGCACCCGATTCCTTTTTCTCCTCTTTTGAAGGTGTGGCTGAAGTTGCTTCAGCTCCTTCCTGAGCAGACTACTCATTTTTCCGTCGTGTATTGTTTTTCCAGAAAGCTGGCTTCCGTGCTTACACTACGAGGGAGGGGAGTGGGCTTTAGGGAGGACATGGAAGTGTCTTTTCCTCTAGCGTGAGCACACCACCTCTGATCGACCACCACTGGGAAGGCTCCCTTCCCTTCCGGTGCCGACTCACCAGGCCTTTTTCTTCCGCTTGTGCTTGGACTCAATCATGCGCACAATGGCTTCCTCCTCATAGGTGTGGCCGCACACTTTATTTTTCACCGGCTTCTTCATTTCCACCTGCAATCAAGGAGACATTCAGCTTTCAGGAATGATAATGATCATTTCCAGTAATTTCTCCAAGTCACCGATTATTTGGAACTGTTTTTTCCTTTTCTGGGGGCTTCCTGTGTTCAGCCTCGCAGCCACAGGGCTTTAGAGCATTGTTGGGGCAACGGGCCACAGAGGAAAATGCAGGGAGACCGTGGCACCAATGTCAGCTGGCCCGTGGGCCAAGAATTTCCTCCTGGATCCCTCAGGGCATGGCTGACTGACAAGTCTTGCCAGCCCTGGGAACCTCCCCCGTATCCTCCTGGACCTCATCACTTTCCTTTCCTCCCTCCTCACCCTAGATGTGAAATCAAGTTAGAAAGCAAACAGGAGTCGTCTATGAAGCAAATTCCTTTGTCTTTCTGGGAAGGAGGAAGGAGAAAGTACCTGAGTAATGGGGCAGATAAAGTTGGTCTGACTTTGGGTCACAATCATATCTTCATCGACTCCTTCTGTCCCATCGGCCTCTCTGTCAGCTTGAAGACCATCTAGAGGGAAAAAGGGAAGTTGCTGAGCCACGTTGGTCTAACACTGTGCCAAGGACAGGAGGGAATGCAAGGGAGGAATGGAAGGAAGGAAGGAAGGAGGTTAATGGTTTCTCAGGGTCTCTTGGGTGGTAGGCAACCTTGCTAGGCAGTTGGATGCATGTTAACTTTTCTGCTCCTAAGAGAGTCCTGCAGGGTAGGTAGGATTCTGCCCATTTTTGATAAGGAAACAGACTCAGAGCAGTGAGATAACTTTTTCAAAGAATCAAATTGTGAGACAGTACTGTCCAGTAATCCAGAGAGCGGCTTTGGAGTCAGAAGGGCCTGGCTATCTTTTTCACTTCCAGCTGTGAGACCTTGGGCTAGCAAGATCTTTCTTTAAAGCCTCTACTTTATAGCTTTGTTGCAAAGATTAAAAGAGATGACAACGTAGCATGCTTTGCAAAGCCCTTGGCACAAGGAAACAATAAATGGTAACTACTGTTAGCTACCTCAGGGGTTCTCAAACTTTTTGGTCTTAGAACACTTTTATACTTTTCGATATTAGTGAGGATCCCAAAAAACTTATTTGGGGTTATAGTTATCAATATTTGCCATGGCAGACATTAAGACTAAGGATTTTAAAAATATGCAACTCCTGGGGCATCTGGCTGGCTCAGGCGGTAGAGTATATGACTCTTGATCTCAGGATTGTGAGTTCGAGCCCCATGTTGGGTGTAGAGATTACTTAAAGTAACAAAACTTTTAAAAAAACTCCATTACCTATTAACATAAATGATACTTTTAAAACTTACAGTAATTATATTTTCCAGAAAACAACAAGAATTGGAGATTAGAGTGGCATTGTTTTTACATTTTTGAAAATATCTTTATTGTTTGGCTTAATAGGAGATAAATGGATTTTGAGGGGGCGCCTGGGTGGCTCAGTGGATTGAACATCTGACTCTTGATTTCAGCTCAGGTCATGATCTCAGGATCGTGAGACTGAGCCCTGCATCGGGGCTCCACACTCAGCAGGGAGTCTGCTTGAAATTCTCTCCCTATCCCTCTGCCCATCCCCCACTCACTCTCTCTCTCTAAATACATAAAATCTTTAAGTAAATAAGAAGATAGTGGGATTTTGATATCTGTATTATATGCATCCAGTCCGTTGTGACGTCATGTCATGTAGCCTCTGGAAAAATACACTTAAGGAAAGAGAGAGAGTGAAAAAGACAAGTGACATCTTAGTATTATTAAGATAGTCTGGACCTTGTGGGTACCCGGAAAGGCCCTGGGAGAACCCTAGGGGTCCTTGGCCCACCCTTTGAGAACAGCTAAGCACATGCATGGTAAAGTTGCCTTTGGAGAGACTATTCGATTCAGAAATTTACGTTCTTTTCATTTCATCACTCTTGCTCCTTACTGAGGGCAAACAGATGATGGATGGATGGCTTCCAAATGGGATAATGAGACTGAGTATCTCATGGGAAAGCCTTTCCTTCTGGAGAAGACAGACATCATTTTGTACAGACATCGAAGATCAATAGCTTTTTAAATGCAAGTGTTGACAGTGTTTTCCTTCCTCTTTCTCCCCTCCACTTCTTGTCCTTACTGCCTTTTCTCTCCCCTGCCTTCTTTCATTTGGCAAAATAACATCAGCTTTAAAAACTGCTTTGTTTTTAATGTAGGAGGGAGACCTTTGTCACAGGTTCAGATGGTCCCACACTTCGTTCTGTTCCTAGAACTGCTGGCCCGGGCCTCTGACCTTGGCCAGGTGGGATGCCCGTCCAGAAAAGTACCACTGGGGTCAGGAAAGAGGGCCACAGAAAACTTGTTTAAGGTCACCCCATGAACTAATGGCTGGCACCCAGGGATTCTGCCCCTAGTTACTCTGTTTTTGTAGGGATTTCACCTTGTTTTACAGATTCTTGCTACTTGTATGTCAGCTTGTTGTGTTTTCCTAGAGAAATGTCCCTCAAAGCAGTTCTCATTCTTTGCAGAAGGCAGGAGTGGAGACCTCAGAGCATAGGACTTCCCAGGTAGGGCATTTTTAACCATAGGCCACTCAGGTATGGTGCCTTCTAGCTTTTTAAAGGACCTGTAAAATTGTCTGAGATCGGGGCGCTTGGGTGGCTCAGTCATTATGCTTCTGCCTTTGGCTCTGGTCATGATCCCAGGGTCTTGGGATCGAGTCCCGCATTGGGCTCCCTGCTCAGTGGGGAGTCTGCTTCTCTCTCTGCCTCTGCCCCGCCTTCCCAAGGCCAACTTGTGCTCTCTCCCTCACACTCTCTCTTTCAAATAAATAAGTAAAATCTTTTTAAAAAATTGTTGACTTGGGGGCACCTGGGTGGCTCAGTGGGTTAAAGCCTCTGCCTTTGGCTCAGGTCATGATCTCAGGGTTCTGGGATTGAGCCCCGCATCAGGTTCTCTGCTAAATGGGGAGCCTGCTTCCCCCATCCCCCTCTCTGCCTGCCTCTCTGTCTACATGTGATCTCTTTCTCTCTGTCAAATAAATAGTAAATAAAATCTTTTTTAAAAATTTGTTGACTTGGTAATCAAAAATGTTTCATTTGGAAGCAATATGGAGGCTGGATTTAGGTTTGAGCTTAATCATTCCCAGGTATGCTAATTGCTTAGTTATATTATAAGTTACTTGTAATCAATAAGTAACAATTATAAGTTACTTGTAATCAACCTATTTCTAAAGCAAAATTATAAAGATATTTTTGGGGCATCTGGGTGGCTCAGTTGGTTGAGCAACTGCCTTTGGCTCATGGATCCTGGGATCAAGTCCCACATCGGGCTCCCTGCTCAGCGAGGAGCCTGCTTTTCCCT
Organism: Procyon lotor; assembly: GCA_028646535.1. Taxonomy (NCBI): domain Eukaryota; kingdom Metazoa; phylum Chordata; class Mammalia; order Carnivora; family Procyonidae; genus Procyon; species Procyon lotor. The sequence continues at coordinate 151,342,761 of CM053606.1, read as the reverse complement.
CTCCCTCTGCAGCTCCTTCTGCTTCTTCTCTCTTGTTCATGCTCTCTCTCTCAAATAAATAAATAAATAAATAATATCTTTTAAAAAAACAAAGAAACAAAAACTATAAAGATATTTTCAAAACATTCTGTCAGCAATAAAATATATTTTATATAGTTATATGTGTGTGTGTATATATATATATATATATATATGTACATATATATATATATATATATCTCCATATATTTGATGTTGAGGTTGCCATATTTTAGTATGTCTGCTATGATGTGGGATGGGACCTATGAAAGGTTTTTGTGCTTCCCCGGACCTGTCTCTGGCATTCACAGAGCGACCCTCAGACACCTAAAGGAGTCCTTCATCAACCCAGTGGCTGTTCACAAGGGCTCAGGAAAGGTGGACAAGGAGCAAAGTCAAGGAGCAGAGCTAAGAGCGTTCTGTCTCTTTAATTCACTTTCCAAAGCCTCCTCCTGTGGGCGGCCTCCTGCCAACTTCTGATTGCGTGTCTGATAGTCAAAATTAAAGTCTCTCTTTGTCCATTTCTTACAGAGCTTCTTCTGAACTGATGGCAGATTTTTTTTTTCCTGATGGCAGATTTCTGACTGTATATGTGATACTGTGGAATTCACCAGAAAATCTGTTAGATGAATAACAGTTCCGCCAATGGGAAAGGCTGTGGCTTTGTTTTCTCTTTTCTATTTTTAAATTTGAAAAGGTAGAGGAAGCAGCAAAGCACAACTCAAATGCAAGGGCGACCACTAAGGAAGGCTGCGTGGGGAACTCAGAAACGTAGGTGGCTATCAACATCCGTGATCACGAAAGAAGGTAACAAAAGTAAGACAGAGGAAGAATGCCAACAGTGAGTAATAGTTCACGGACCGGGAGTCTAAAAAGAGAAAGATCCTCAGTAGCTAAACCTCTCTTGAGATAGAACATTTCCTCATCCAAAATCGATATTTATAGAAAGTGATATTAATGTTGGGATCTCCGATGTGCTAATGGAAGGTCACATCTGGCAGTGAGTATCAGTCACGCTCATTGAGTTGATCCAAAAGTAAGACTTGTTGATAAGCTTGGTAAAGGAAGACTGGAGAGAAAAATACAAGTCTTAAAACTGAAGTCACCTATTCTAATTCTCTGAAACACCTGAGAAATCTGAAACCTAAGGACATTATAGATTGTGTTCAGAGGTAGGCAGGGATTCAGTAAATCAGCGTAGGGCTGTTTTGTCGGCCTGCTTCATTTGAAGACTCAAACCAGCGTGTAGGTTCTGGGAGCCCCCTTTCCTCCCCCAGATTATTATTTTATCAGTAATAACAGCTCAAGTTTACTGCCTACTACACAGCAACCACAGTACCAAGCACCTTATATACATTATTGCCTTTAATCCTCACAAAATACCCCTGCGGAACGACTCTGTTATCATTATTCCTCTTGCATAGGCCGGAAAACTTCAGCCCCACAATATTTTTAAGGCAAAAGTAGGAAATAGCGGTCTTATAAGAAAGAAATAAGTGGATTAAGTCAATTTAATCATTATTAAAGAGAGCACAAAAGTTTTCCTTATTACAAAGTGAGTAACATGAAAACTAGTCATATTGCGGTCCATGTACACACACAGGGTCTGTTGTTAGAAGTACGTGTCGGCGGTTAACCTGTGAGCTGGTGGGCAAATTCCACGCCTTCTGTCCCTGCCTGGGCCCAGGGCACCCAAGCCATGTGCAGGAGGAAATGCAGACAGGAACTAACATCTCCAGAGTCCTCATAAGGGATGTGTCAGGGTGTGAGTTAGTTACTTCGGATGTGATTTCTTCAGATGTCATAAAATGAACGGGAAGAGGAAAGAGAAACCATGGAAATGCTTGAAGTACTAAACCAAGTGCAAAAAGAACTTCAAAAGTCTATGACTATTTATGATGTAAAGTTAGGGGGGTAGTGAGGGCATCTGTTGAACCCCAAGATGGGGGTTCATGATCAGTCAGTTATGACTGGTAGTGAAGAGCTAAACAGCTCTGCCTTTGGACGTCCCCAGTCAGCCGTCAGCCTTCTAGCTGCTCAAGCCAAGACTTTTGGAATGATTCTTAATTATTCATTTTCTTTCATTCCTCGCATCCAAACCATTGGCAAGTTCTGTTGACTGGTTCTAAACTATCCCTAAGTCTAAATCAAGTAAATCTAACCCTTTCTCTCAATTTCTACTATATCCCAGTCCAAACAATTATGGCCTCCTGCACAGACTCTGCAGTAGCCTCCTATCTAGAATCTCTGCTTTGACAAGGGTCACAATGTTCCCATGCACGCTTCCTGTAGCAGTGCTCACAGCCAACATCCCTGACCAGTCTCCTTCTCACCCACCATGCCCGACTCACACTGGTCTTTTCTGTTTCTGGAGCATGCCACTCTTTCCCATCTTTGGGCCTTGACACTAACCTGGCTGGAACGTTCTTCCTGCAGATCTTTGATTTTCCTACTCCTTGTCATTTTAAAATGTTCATTTAAGTGTCGTCTCTCCGAAGAGGCCTTCTCTGATGTCCCAAGCTAAAAGAGTTCACCCAGGCATGCTCTCTCACATTACTGGGTTGTGACTCTGCAACGCACAAATCCATAAGCAAGTGCTGTTTGCCTCTCTCCCTCCTAGTTCCTCCCCCATCCTCTTCCCGGAAAGAAGGGACTTTGTGGTCTTGCTCATTGGTGTTTCCTAGAGTCTAAATGTCCTTGGCATGTAGGAGTAGTTCAATAAACATCTGATTAGCAAAGCACTTCATCTGACAAGGCAAGGGTGGGCATATTTTTCATGAGGATGTACTTAACGTATTTAATAGATGTGGCAATACATACACAAATACACACACGCACACACATACAATGATTTTATAGCTTTTAAACAAATAACAGAGACGACTTCACTCGAACTGGGGGTGCAGCCTTGGACCCTGAATTACATGTCAAAGGCAGGAAGTAAATATAAGTTTTACAATTATAGTAGGCCGCGTGGTAATTATAAAGGAGAGTCCAGACATGGTCTTGTGGTCAGAAAATACATTTGGTCCTGGCCACACACAGCCCTAGTATTAGTCATTTGTCTGTCTTCAGGCATCCCAAATTTGGCTACCAGTAAGACAGTTTTATGCCAGCTGGGAATAAAAGTTGATTACTGTGTGCTTTTTCAATTACGCCCGAACATTTTTCTGAAAGTACTTTTCCCTTGAACGTTAGCAGCATATGAAGAAAATACTTTGCCAACATCTCTTGATTGCTCGAAATGCTTATGGCCCTGTCCAGGTTATTTTCCTTGCACTAACCTAGTACCGCGTATTTGGAGGGGCTGAACCAGGAACAGGGAAGCTTTGTGGGGGGGCCTCCCTAAGGGGCAAAAGAACATTGATTCCAGGTTTGGAACAGCTGTAGCTAGCTAGCTAGACAACTACAGTGTTTCAAACTATTTCTGGATGTGTGTCGAGGTCAATTCCTGACTGTTTCTCCTGCCGCATAGCCTGTAACCTACTGCTGGGTCTAGGAGGGGCCCCACCTGTGGGCTGGGGCTGAGACTCTTATGTACAAAAGGAAATAAGTCAGCAGGCCCAGTCTCTTTGGCTTGGAATTAAGAGCAGTGTGTGTGTGTGTGTGTGTGTGTGTGTGTGTGTGTGTTGTCTTGTGGTTCACTCCACTAGACTGTTGGTTGTCCAGTATTGCGTCTCAGTTTCCTCCTGGGACGGGTGGCCCATCCCGAACACTAGCAGTTTGGTTGGGCCAATTTGCCACTGAACAGATTCCTAGTTTCCAACAGTCGTAGGCTCTGGTTCACACTCTGCTGTGTGTGTGTGTGTGTGTGTAGCTTTTGCAGAATTACGATGTAGATCATGCCCAGATAGGGTCTCCATAAATAAAGATTTCCAAGATGTCATAACTTTCACAGCAATGTAAAATTCAACAGAGACTGAATTAATACAATTCAATCAGAACACTGGCTAGAACATAATAAGGATCTAGTAAGTGTTATGTATCTCGTAAATGTTATATAATACATTTATATATAAAATAATCAATGTTCTATACTTACATAATTGTAAATTATATTATACAAGTTACAAATTAAATTATACACGTTACTGCCATCATTATTAGTTTTGACCACTATGATGTGCCAGGTACTGTCCTAAGTGTTGGCAAAAAACAGTCCTTGCTCTCAGGGGGCTCAGTTACAGAGGACCTTACACACACGGTACAAAGCAGTTTTGCGAGGATGATGCATATACAAGATATTGTGGAAAGAAGCTCCCGGGAGGGAATAGGGTTGGCCTCTCGGAGGATCTCACCTCTGATCTGTGTCACTGAGAGTGCTCTTTCAACCTACATTTCTGATGCAGTTCTGCTGCCCCCTTCAACGTGAGCATTTCACTCACAGCCTCCTCAGGTCAACGTTCGGATCAATGTTCTTCCTTTTCTTAGCCGTAATCTGTACTCATCTCGGATTCTACGTACTTGGAGAAGCTATCCAATCCAACCCAATCCAACCTAGCTCCTGCAGCCAATCTCCTTTTTTTGAAATCTGGTAACACCAGCTGTCCTGTATTCTTAACTTGAACTTCTTCATTATTTAGTGGTTTCATGTAGACAGAAACTGCTTTCCAGGAAGACTGAAAGCTCCCTGAGGAGAAGCACTGTGTGTCGAAGTCAAGCCAACTCAACTCAAGCTCCATCTATTGAGCATCTGCTCTCGGCCAAACACCACGAAAATGCCAGGCGTAGATGTAGAGAGGATTAAGATCAGGCCTGGTAGGAGAGACAGCTACAAGTACTAACATTTTGCGCAATGAATGTAATAACGTGTGCTTTGAACAAAGTACGCAAGTAACCCAGAGAATCTCTGAAGGTGGGGTGAGGAATGAAGATGACCCTCCAGGAGAAAGTGGGGACCAAGTCAGGTTCTTCTGGGAGGTAAGGAGCAGGAACTACTGTAATTGGGAGCGTGGGCTCTGGAGACAGCCCACCTGGGTTCGATTTTAGCTGGGTGCTCTTGGGCAAGTTACTTTATCTTGTCTTTGCTTCAGTCTCCTCAGTCCCCAAATGGAGCTAATAATCATACCTACTTTATGGAGCCGTATGAGGATTAAATGAGTTGGTCTATGAGAAGTTCTTGGAATGGTATCTGGCAAATAGCAGGTGATCGGCAAATACTATTATGGTCATTAATATTACTCAGAATTCCCCCAGGGCTGGGGAGGTGTTTGCAACATGTACGGCCCATTAAATAAAAATCACGTGCTGTGGAATCACCCCAGGAGAAACGTCATGACTGTCCAATCCAGGATTCGAAGCAGGAGGAGCGCCTCCATGCTGCAGGGCAGTGTGAGGCCTGAACGAGCCCACTCGTAGCTGGTTGACGGAGCACTAGCAACATCTTTGATCTGCTGCCCATTTTCACTTCCATGGCTCTTTCAACAGCTCGCCCAAGATCTTGAACTAAACCGAACCAACAGTTTTAGATTATTTCTTCTTCCAGGTGAGCTGACATTTTAAGAAGATGAACCCTTTCACATTATCATGTACTTGTTAATTTATCTACCCTTGTTTCGGACATATCCTTTGTTGTCAGCTGATATCACATATTAATTTGCTTCCATTTATTTAAATACAGTCAAAATATGTCATATGTCAAAATATGAAGGTTTGATTTATTTTTTTGAAAGATTTTATTTTATTTGAGAGAGAGAGCACGAGTCGGGGGGGGGTGAGAAAATCTCAAGCAGTCTCCCCACCGACCACAGAGCCCAACACAGGACCCAATCCCAGGACCCTGTGATCATGACCTGAGCCAAAGTCAGACGCCTAACCCACTAAGCCACCCAGGTGCCCCACGAAATATGAAGGTTTTATTTTTTTATTTTTATTTTTTTAAAAGATTTTATTTATTTGACAGCGAGAAACACAAGCAGAGGGAATGGTAGCGGGAGAAGCAGGCTTCCTGCCGAGCAAGGAGCCCGATGCGGGGCTCGATCCCAGGACTCTGGGATCATGACCTGAGCCGAAGGCAGACGCTTAACGACTGAGCCACCCAGGCGCCCCTGAAGGTTTTAATATAACAGAACCCAGTGCATCCTACTGGCGAGGCAAACACCAATCAGTCAAGACCTGGTCATAGAGTATCCATTTTAAGCCAATAAATACTGAAAATTTCCCCAAACTCTGTACTTTTATCTATTGCTTCTTATAGGATATGGCTATAAATGATCTTCTCTAGGTTACCATGCAAAAGCAGGAAATCTAATGTACACATTCTATTTCTTTGTTTGGAGCCCTTAACTAGAAAACCACAGGATGGGGACACCTGACTAGCCAGCGCTGGGAGGGTCTATAACTCTCAGTCACTCAGACCCACGGTAGATTACGAAGCAAGCACAGATCAGAAGGTGAGAAATCCCTTTCAGGTTCATCTACTATATTCTTTATTTTTAGAGGGTTGGAAATATCACCCATCCAGGCATCCAAGACAGTACATGCGACTTTGTTTGCATACCCTTTCCCATCTCTATCTTTAAACTTTAAACAAACTTCACTCTGTCTCCTCCCCTCTGTTTTCACTGCTTCTGTCTTAAAATCAAGCCCTTGGCGTTTCCTATTTAGAATATTACAGAAAGTTCTTCCTTCATCTCTCTGCCTCAGCCTCTCCACGATCTAGTGGCCCCACTCTAGTAGTTATCTTTCTAAATCCCTGGCCTCCTAAAGGGGACAAGACTTCATTCGCTGGCCCAGAGTATCTTCGCCTCCTTCTGCTATCTACCTGGGTCCCATCCCGTGTATCCACCCCAAACCGATGACTGTTGGCCCACACTTGGCCGTGCTGTTGTGCACTTCCGCTAGCCCTTCACCGGCAAGCTCTGACCGCTCTTCAAAACTCAAGTATTTCCTCAGTGAAGCCCCCAAGCAGGGGTGATTCCTCCTTTGGCCTCCTGAGCGTCACTGTACCCGCGGTGATCATTTGTTTCCTTCTCTACCTTCCTTTCACACTGAATTCCTTAAGGGAAGGAACTCTGCCTTATTTATCTTCATATTTTCCGGGAGCCCAGGCAAAGTGTGAGAACTCAATAAATGTTCAGTGAATGGTCGGTTGCTGAAACAAGAGAGTGCTTTGACTGCGGTAACACAGAAATGGATAAGATGAAAACAGTGAAGAGCCTGTTTCGAAGGCAAATAATTGTGGAATAAGACAAGCTGGTCCTTCATCTAATCACTAATTTTCCAGAAGGGAGCCATAGGACGCTGCCTAGGTCATGCTGCTCTACATTCTCTATCCCACATCTGCGCAGAAGCCACTTACCAAAATGCAAGAGGATGGAGGTCATAGTCCAAGAAATGTTATTCTCCGCGATGCCTTTTGATCGGTTCTGATTCTATTTGAGTCAGACGTTCGACGTTCATAGGAAAGTATAACCATCAGCCATCAAACATGTGAAAATTACCTTGCGTGAGTTGCGTTTCCCCAGGTAGGGCAGAGTGCCTTGCCATCACGTTCAAGTCCAATAGTTCTTACGACAGAGCAACGCTGGGGAAAGCTCCTTATCTGACAGACTAAATTTAACTGAACTATGGCATCACCATTCACAAGATCTGATAGCAACTGAAAACCATCTCCACCGTCGGAAAATGCTTATGTTATAACATGTGGCAGAAAAAAATGAGATTCAAGCTGTATATGCAGTATGATTAATTAATTTTGAAAAAATGGCATATATAGAAAAAAGACTGAGTGAGGATGACAAGATCCTGTGGTCCATCGTGTCCCTGTGAGTTGATGGTACAGGAATCAGGGAAGATATCTAAGATTCCTGAAGAATAATTATCTAGTTCTCACTTTCCATATCCAGCCCTCTTCATAAGATCCAGTAACGTGTATGAGATAAGTAGGACTGACAGCAAAGGGGACAGGATGGATTTGTTTATTTGATTTGTCAAACTGAAACAAATTATGAAATCAAGTCCAGAGATCATAACATTAAAAAAAGGAACTTTAGAATTTATACTTGCTCAACTTTAAAACTGCAGAGTTTCAACTTTGGGTAACATGGGGACTGTGACACCATTTCAAGCCCTGGTATTTTCTAGATGTATGATCCTAAAAACCTTTGTACTGTTTCAAACTTGTCTGTTCCCCTACAAGGCAATCAATACATGGCAATTTCATGTCTATTGTATCTCCCCTCCCCACCTCTCCCTCCCTGGCCTCTCATTTCAGAGCTCCAGACAAAATAATAACTAAATACCTGAAGAGAACAGGAGGCTTTGATAATAGACTAAAGCTAGGGCTAATATTGTATTTTGTTTTATAAAGTTTTTCTGAATTCAATGATACATTTGTAACCCCCAAGGATAAAAGGTGAAGAGCGACTGAAGCCATCCATTTAGGGATCGAGCTCAGAAAGGAAAGCTCTAGGGTCACTAAGTGAGGCCAGGCCTGGAGTTGGATGGCCTACCGGACCCCCCATAGGATTTCCTCGGTGTGGTCATTACAAAACGCCGCAGAATCTCGGTGATAATTAAACATGCTTACTTTTCCTTTTTACTTGCGTTTGATGAGGAGTATCAACATTTATTTTTGATACATTTAAAAATTCTTTTTTTTATGATGCCACAATGTAGTCATGTTCATGTTCAAAAAAGAAAAAAAGAAAGAACAAACGAACAATCCCCAAAGTGCACTCAATATGGAAGAAATTTAAAAAGGTCAGAGCCTGAGGGTCCAAATCTAGTAAGGTTTAACGATGCTGTCAGCAACGAAGTCAGCGAAGCCACCCAAACGCAGCTCGGCTCCCCAGCTTGCAGAGTGCTCATAACCAATCAGGGCAGGGCTACCCAAACTTCTAACAGTAACAAATCCATAGACGCGCTGGTTCAGCCTGGACATCTGTTTTCAGTTTGCAGAGTCTTGTCTGAAGTTAGTCTAACAGAAAACAGACACACACACACACACACACACACACACACACACACACACAAGCCTGCCAAGTGGAAAGAAGTAAAATGAGAGAGGAGAGAAAGGGAGAAAGAAAGAAGAGGAGAAAGAAGAAGGAGGGTAAGGAGGGAGGGAGGAGGAGGGAGGAAAGGGAGAGAAGAAGACAAGACAGGAAGGAAGGAGCTAAGGGATGTGGGAAATCGTCGATACCACAGAGCCCAAGGAAAGGTACCTCCGCTTACACACCATGGCACCAAGTGCCGGTCTGTCTGTAAGCCTTCCTTCCTCTCCCCACGCCTCCCCTTCACTTTCCACCCTCTTGCAAACCTTCCTCACATGCAAAGGGAGACATGACTTCAAAATCGAGATCGGCTTAGGACATAGCTCTTGTGAATATGTACCATAGATCTGAGTCATTTGTTCGTTTTGTAAACATGAAGAAATCACACTTTTAAAACTTCCTCCTTCACGACATTCATAGCACTTGGCAATATGCTTAGCATGGAACATTTACTCTTTTCCTTATCCACACCCAAGGTGTCATGAGGGCCAGACTTTCTCACTGAGAGCTCACATACTGCAGAGCGGGGGGCGGGAGGGAGCACGAGAGGGAGGCAGCGGCAGCATCGAGAGTCGCTATGGGGCCCACGAGTCCAGGCCGAGCCTCGCAGGAAAGCAGAGAACTGACGAGCGGCCCGGGAGAGCGATTCAGCTGGGCCACTGCCTTCCTCTGGAGAGCCTTCCCTCTCAGGGACACCTCCCCCCCAACAGCCCCATCCGGGACACGTCATGGGTAATCATCTGTTTATGTCACCGTCTCCCCCACTGAGCTGGTAGCAACTCAAAACCAGGGACCACTTCTGTTCCTCTCTGTACCCCTAGCGCACGGCGCATGGTAGGGGCTCAGTGTCAGGATGTGGAGTCCATTCTTAAGGGGTCCCTGGTGGCTTAACAATTGTTCTGTTCCCTGCTTAGCTTCTCTGCAGAGAGGGGTTTCAACGCATAAGCTAGAGAAGAATTCTGTAAGGCGTGGACTTCAGGAGGGTGGCTCAAGTGCAGATATAGGTACCACCTGGCTCTGCCATAAATTGAGGGATAGGCGTTAAATTTCCTGTAGGCCACCACTCTCCGTGTCTATTTCATGAGGACACAGGGAAGATGAGATAAAACGCTTGGCCTTCATTAGAGGAAAAAATCTAAATACATCAAGACAGTAACAGAAACATCCTGGGTAAGGAGACAGTAAGCACAAAGTGACTGGATGACCTTGGTTTTCATTTTCAAAGCCCCTGGGGGGGGGGTCAAGTTTCTGCACTCTGGTGTACTGTCCACATCCATTCATAAGCTCCAGAAGATCGCATTAATGTGAGTGAAAGAAGAGAGTGGCCCGCAGAGACAAGACAGAGGAAGTAAGGAAAGAGAACAAGAGGAGAAATGAAGGTTCTCAGGACTCGCTCTACAAACTTGGCAGAAAGATATAAAGATCTCAGACAACTCCCTTTCTGAGCTGAGGACACTGCCGTGGGCTGACAGCCACACTCTCCGGCCAGGAGTGGGGGTCTAATCTACATCAGGGGTAAATGTCGAGAAAGCACCAAAGAGTGGACCATATCTCCCCAACATTGCAGGACAAGCCTATCCTACAGCTCTTCCATTTCTCTGACTACAATTCTCTTCCTTCCCTAAAAAGGTCTCTTAAGACGAAAGAAAAATATGGTGGGGCTACTGCTTGGGTGACTGGAGAAGCGTCTCTCTCATTCTGACACTGACCATGAGCCCCTCCAGGGAAAAGGGAGAAGGGGATTCAAGAGAGAGTAGAGGAGGCAGCCTCAGAACACATGAAGGGAGAACATCAAGCAGGCAGAGAAATTATGCAGGGGAAGTAGTGAGCACACTAATTACAAGGGTCATAATGTGGAGCGATGGAGTGAAATTAAGGAAAGGAAAATGTTAATTGTTAGGAAAAATTTTCCTGGGCCCACTGAGGGAGAGTTGAGTTTCCCGTACTCTTCACACAGACCGGAGGCCATTCAGCTTAACAAAATTGGTTCAAAATGAGCTAGAAATTATTTAGAGGGATTTTATTTTTGTTACCAAAAGTAGACTAGGTTACTTGATGACACACAGGGGCCTCTTGTATCTAATTTTATCACTCTGTTCTCTATTCTAAATTAAATAGTAAAGCAGCAAATGATAAAAAAGCCTATGACTGTTTCATTCCAGAAATATGATTCAACATCTAAAGAGATCAAAACTGGCAAAGTGAGAACAAGTAAGAAGAATGGAAGAGAGTCAAACATGTTTCAGTTTACAACGGATTTACAGAGGAGACCTAACTACAAAGGAATACTAAAAATAGGGCTTGTTTCTCCTACTTTCTAGAACGAATTCCATTACTGTATTTTTCAGAATTGATACCAAGATGGCAATTAAACCTAATCACCATCAGGAACCGGTAAAGAGCATTAGCTTTCAAAGCCGAACCCAGTTTCATAATGACATCGAGTAGCATTTTCAACGCGGTTGGATAGCTAAAGCTTGTGGCCCTAAACAGGGGACACTTGGTTTTTTTAACGAAGAGACTACGGTATTGGAGGGTTAGGATCAGGAGTGAAATGCAAGGAAAATGCTTTTTCTCTTCCTCATTTAGGAGCCCAAGGTATGATTCATGCAACTTTCATCTGGTAAATGTCTGCCAACCTCGCGATTTCCTAGGCCTAGAGGATGCGACGTCCGGGGGCTGAAACAGACAAGTGAACACATGACCATAGCCTTGTGTGTTGCCCCGCAGCATGGCTGCGAGCATGGGGGGCCTCGGGAGCCCATGGGCGGGGGGGAACTTCTGCATGGGACTGCAGGGGGACAGTGGCGCTGAGAGGAATCCCGAAAAAAGGAGGTTAAGACGAGCAAAGGCCAAAGCGTGAGAGAAAGCATGCTTGCCACTCTGTCCTTCTCAGTGACTCCGATCATGGGGACAGATAGACCCTGGCATGTGCGTTAGAACAAATTAAGCAAGAAAAGCATTTTAAAGTCAGGTGTTCTTATACTACTTGGTCTGTTCCCAGTATTCTATGTAAATGCCTCTTAAAAGGTATGCTACACAGGGGCTTGTCGGCTTGCTTCCTCCTCCTTCCCACCCACCCACCACCACTGACTGATGCCCATTGTGCATGGTGGGCCCTGTGTGTGCCAAGATCAGTAAGACAGAACCCCTGATCTAAGGGACTCGAGGTCTTGTTTTGGGACAGAAAGTACCGCTGAAATACATGGGCTAAGTTCTCTGAGCTTCGGGCACGGGCTCCAGAGGACAGAGGCAACGCTAAGCAGGGTTGGGAGCTCCTGCCAGGCCCACAGGCAAGAGATCAAGGTGCATTTGGAGAACTTTCCGCATGTGGCTCAGGAACTCTGAGGGAGAGGAAGCTGGGAGTGAATGGGACACAGGCAGACCCAAATGACCCAGATACTGTGAAATAGTGGCCAGTGACCCTTCTGCAACAGCAAGGTGTCAGGGCACTTTTGGAAATTTATCCTCTCCATATGTGAATTACAAACATGCAACATTTTAAACAAGGTCTTAGGGTAAGTCATGTCTGGCGATGCTCTGTGCTCTCCCCACTTTGTGTGCTCATCCTTGCCCTTTGTGCCAACTATAAATTCAGGGCTAGAGCTATAAATACGTTTTTCAGAGAATCCTTTAAAAACCTTTGGTCTGATTTCAGATCCCAAGATGTCTTAAGCACTGCGATGGCCTGATCCAATCCTTACCATAAAAACTTTTCCATAAACATTCAATTTCACCATACACACTCTACTACTCCTGTAATACATTTCACTTATTAGAATTCTACTACTGACAACAGATACTATTTTGAAAGGACAGATAGCCCGCAGGCAGATTTAAAAGGAGACTTTACAACACTCGGGATTTTATAATGCAGGCTTTCTTCTGGCACAATATTAACTATATAATTGCTAACTTGATTTTTCTTTCTTTTCTGTATTGCTCCTGAGACTCTGGTGGAATGTTCACTGCCATTGCTAATGAAATTCAGAAAAGGGCCATCGGTTTTTCACTCCGCTTGGGAATTTTGATGCAATAGATGTTTGCACATTGCTGTCAGAACAAATAAGATTCCTTATTCCTAAGTGCAAAGAGAACATGGCTTTTCAGAGGAAAAGTGAGAAGAAAAGTCAAGCAAAGGGGACTTTGGGAAATCTGGCAGAAAGGAACTTTTGTGTTCTGTTGATCTAATTGTATAAGAAGTATTTTCAAGAACTTTTATATAAGGGGCATTTTTTTTCAACCAACATCTAGGGTAGAAAAACACAATGCCTCCAAGTCAACTGTTGGCCAATTAAAAGAAAACAGCAGTTTGGTGAAAAGTTCATGGGAATATGACTGGCAGTTCCCAGCTCTGCCACCAATCATCTATGTGACCCCGGAGGATGTACCATTTATTAATGTTTTTGACGTTGTTCTCGCTACTACGTGGAAAATAAAGGGATGAAAATAGGAAGGAAGGTAGACTCTGCAGCCTCAAAAACCTATCCCAGTTTTCAATCCTTTATTCTTAAAATCACTCTCAGAATTTTACCCAGAAAGGAATCAGACTATGTTTAAAAAAAACAAAAAAAGGTTTTATTGACTACTTAGCTTGTCCACTCAAGTGACTCCTCACACTGATCTCAAGGTTAACTTGTTGCTTTCAAGAGTCAATCTATTTGCAAACCAAACTTGCACAACATCCTGATTTATGTTACAGAAATCAGTGGCCATTAATAACTTAGCAAATACAATTTGGATTTCAGGTGATGAAAACATGTTTCACTATGACCAATATTCAGTATAAATTGAGCAACAGCATAGCAGGTAGGTGCAATGTGGTTATTACTAACAGTTTGAAAATTGTATTCAGGAAACCTTATAATCACAGCATTATTTTACAAGAGTCAATGGACTACAAAGAAGAATTACGTTCAGACCTGTCATATTCTTAGAGGAGGAGGAGGGTTGCAACTCAGCAACAGTAACAGCAATTAAACCGGTGGCTAGAATATCTTTTCCCAGTGAGATGAAGCAGACTTCTTACTGAGCCACAGACTCTTAACCTTTAAAGCAAGAACATTTGCCAATTCTTCTTTTTGTTCCTCATTATTGCAAAGCCCTCATAGAGATGAGCTCCATTTTTCCAAATTACACTTATTTTTTCAAAGGCTCCTAGGAATCAGTTGCAATTCATGCAGACTCATCCCCTCACACATATTAAGGAGACCATTAGTCATCGAAAGAGGCAAGAAGATCAGAGCTGGGGATGGTACTGTTTGTAGATGGCCAGCTCATGGTATTAGTTGGGGCAGAGGATTCCCTTAGCTTCCAGGTGACTGACTGGTGTAAATGGCTATGTTGCCAACAGCACCAACAGTTGAAAAATGCGAAAACCACACCCTGGAGCCAGTGTTTTTCTGGGAACTATTATTTAAAAATGCACCAACCTGGAAGCCCAACTTAGTCCCAAGTAGGTGAACGTGGGGCTTGCAATTTTCAAACAAGGAACTCACATTACCCAGAAGAGCGACCTGCGTGCAGCTAATATTCAATCCTCCCTGTTGCAGACAGTCAAATGCCACCGGTGGCAAATGAAACTGTTACTGACCATGTGAATTTCCTTCCTGTTTCACTCAGCAAGACCACCAGCGACCCCCTCTCTGCTCTGAGTCCCTTCTTTTTTTTTTTTTTTTTAATTAATTTTTATTAACATATAATGTATTATTTGCCCCGGGGTACATGTCTGTGAATCATCAGGCTTACACATTTCACAGCACTTAACAGCACATACCCTCCCCAATGTCCACAGCCCAGCCACCCTATCCCTACCCTCTCCCCCACCTCCCAGCCACCCTCAGTT